>MWVB01000018.1:321444-339971 GCA_003054985.1 Leucosporidium scottii
GGCGGAGGGGGAGAGGCGGGCGGTGAAGTCGAAGGGTCAGAGGTAGAGATGAGGGAAGAAGAGGATGGAGGTGGAGGCGAGACGTCCTCGTCGATGGTCGGGGGTGGAGCGCGAGTCGAAAGCGAAGCCGAGATCTCCTCGTAGCCATCGTACTCCTCATCCCACGACGTATCCATCGCGCTCTTCCCATTGTCGCCCCCCGAGCTAGACGCCGAACCTTCTCCCGCTGGAGGAGGCGAGCCACTGGCGTTCCAGCTCCCCGAGGGCTCGCCCATGCTCCTCGCCGTTGCTGCCGACTCGTGATAAGTCGGCACGGGCCCATCTGCAGGCATCCATCCTGGTACGGCGTCTGTAGCCTCCGATGCGACCTCGCGCTGCTTCTCAGAGCGGATCGAGGGCGACGGAGTGTCGGGCACGATGAAGATGGTGCGCGAGACGAGCACATCACGGTTCTGGTGGTGGTCGCTGCTCGAGGCGGAGGAGACGGTGGAGAGTAATCCGACAGTTACTCGAACGGAGAAGGTGATGTTGTGTAGGATGGTGGACTAGATGGTAGAGAAAGTCAGCTTCTACAGGGAATGAGGCGCAAGTGCAGACTCACCTGGGTGACCGACTCGCAGCAGCTCGTCGCCGGTGGATGCAGGAGAAGGCGAATGACGATAGGGCGAGTAGGAGAGAAGCGAGCTGACTTGCCCGAGCGAGTGAGGATGGTGACGTGCGGTGGAGGGGTGGACTTCAGCGCTTGGACGTGCTCGATTTCCTCGGTCTCGCTTGACACCTTGACGCTGTCCAGCCCGCTCGTCTTGGCCTTTCCGTTCCCCTGCATCTCTTCCTCGCTTGAAGACTGCCCTTCATCCGCCACCACCTCTCCCACCGTGATCGTCCTCACGAGCTCGGCGCTGACGGTTCTCAGCCTAAGGCCGAGCTCCTGCACGGCTTCTGCGCTCGGCACCTCGATCCGCACGAGAAGCTCGATGGGCTCGGAGCGACGGAAGACGGTTCTTGAAAGTCTGACGCTGAGGGCAATGGGGTCGGTGACGGAGATGGTCTGAGGTGCGGTCGAAGGAGGAGGGTCGGTCGCCGAGGCGATGTTGCTGCCGGCGAGAAGCGAGCCGGGAGGCGAGGTGCGCGTGAGGTGGACGGGCGCCGAGTATAAAAGAGGAGGGATGGACGGGTCGATATGGGTGAGGATCGCGGTGAGGGTGTAGTCGAGCGAGGACGAGCCGAGGTGGATGCAGTGCGGAAGGTCCGGCGTGAGTTCTAGCTTGAAGGGCGTGGAGGGAGGAGGGAAGTCGGCGTCGCCCTGTTGCGCTACATTGCTCGAGCTTCCTGCTGCTCCCAGCCCCCAGAGTACCGCCTTGTGCTCTGCCAACTCAATGCCGCTTTCACAGCCCAGCGAACGCTCAATGCCGCGAAACACGACCTCAAGTTTGGCGAAGGCAGGCCTTGGCTGTTGCGCATCAGGTCCTGCTGCCCATTTGACCTGCACTTCTCCTCCTAAAGATGCTGGACCGTGTCCTAGGTAGCCGAGTTGGAAGTGAATCGAGTTGGCGAGCGGCGCGAGGTTGAGGAGGACGGATGGCGCAAAGGGAGAGGTGACCAGATCTGTAGTCGAGTAGCCTGGTGGACTATGTAGCTCTCCCAGCTGTGTCGAAAGCCGCGGGGACTGCATCGAAGCGAGCTGAACGAAACGCGAGGTGTCAGCACCGCTAAAAGACCGAGTGGCGGCTTTCAAAGCTGTAGGGAGGTAGAAGGCAGCTCACCTCAGGCAGTCGGTAGCTCTGTATGCTATCCTACGCGCGAGCTGAAGCGATAAGCCGAGACGAGCGAATGAAATGGGAGAGAGAAGCGCGAAGACCTGGGCGACCTTGTGCTTGTGCTATCATCTGCTCGCCGGTCTCGATTCGACAAAACTCGTCGCGCGGTCTTATCCAGATCGGAAAGGACTAGCCTGCCTCCCTACAGCTCTCAGCAGCAACCACCCTTTTGAATCGACTCGAACCGGACCGCCGTCGTCCAAAGAGAGAGGGCTCGGACAACGCCCTATGTCGCAAGTCCAGGAGGATGTAACACAATCCATCGCCAGTTTGGTGGGGACAGCCACCATGCTGTCCCCTGCAGCATCATCAGCGTACGTCGTTTCCCTTCCGGCTTGAAGCGACGCTCCGCTCGCATGCTTACCCGCTCTTCTCCTGGCAGCGTTGCCTCGGTCATTTGGCATGCATACGAGCAGGAGGAAGCCGAGGAATCCGGTAATCCTTACCTTGGTGAGCTGCTGCTGCTGCTGTTGCTGCTGCTGTCCGTTCAGCTCGTCGGCTCACGCCCGCCTCTCCCTTTCTCTCGCGCAGATGTGCTGCCCGCCTTCACCTATTCCATGCCGGTGCAACTCGTGATTCTAGGAGTCACCGTCACTCTCCTCGGCGTCCTGCTTGTCCATCTCCTCTTCACCATTCGCTACCATCTCCCGCTCTCTCGCGTCAATTACGGGTTCCAGGTGCGCCGATCTGGAGAAGGGCCAGAGAAGTGCAGGATTCTGACTCACGGCACATTCGCAGACTACGGCCGTCGTCCTTTGCCTATGCAACATTGCCGCCCAGCTCCAGCTTGTCATGCACAACCTCTACAATCAAGGCCGAACGTGGCCCTGGGCATACGATTACAGTGCGCTGAGCTCCGTCATCAATGCTATACTTCTCCTAACGAGCCCTATCTCACAGTCGAAGTCGCCATTCCACCACCGTCATGGTCTCAGCCGAAACGCGGCGCCTGGCTCTTCCTCCAAGGCCTCTCCTCTCTCATCACTCACGCGACCCACATCCAATTCCTCACCATGCTCTTCCCCTCGGCCCTCGAAGCACGCCTCATCCTCGGTCTCCTCGGCCCTCTCGCCCTCGCCACCGCCGGCCTCACCTTCACGTCCCTCTCGCCTCACGCCGCCGTGATCGACCTCGGCGATGCAATTCGCAACACCGCCAACAGCTCCCTGACGCTGCTCTACACCCTCGCTCTCTTCATTTGGGGGTTGACGCTGAATCGGAAGCGAGCGTGGAGGACTGATGGAGGGACGGCAACGTTTGGCATCCTTGCCCTCGTTCTCGGGGTGCTCGGAACGGCGGTCAATTTCGTCGAGATCAGGGAGGATAGGATGCGGTGGCTACCGGGCGTCGTCACATGTGTGCTGTTATGGCAGAGCTGGGTAGGATTTTGGTGGTGAGTCTCACGCCCCTTCTCACCGTCGCTAAATTCGGCGCTCACGGCTAGACCGCTGACCCTTTGTCACTCCTCGCTTACGCTTGCGCTGCATCAGGTGGGTTGGCGCTGGTATGTGGACAGGAGAGGCCGAGGACGTCGAACGGAGGGAGGCCAAGAAGCGACGACGAGCCGAGGCGAAGAGGGCCAAGAAGGAGTCTCGCGAGAAGGAGCTCCGAGGCGAAGGAGGAGCAGGGACAGGGACGAGTATCGCCGGCGGTTCAATGCGGAGAAGAGCACGACGGGCGGACGCAGAAGGCGAGGAGATCGAGCTGCAGGACCTCAACGGCTCGGGCGGAGCAGGTCGACCTCGCAGTCCTCGTCCACCACCACCACGACCAGCGGGCTCTCATCCCTCCGACGCCTCCGTCTCTTCCGGATCAACTCCACCCCCCTCACACCACTTCTACTCCCCCGTTCTCGCCTTCTTTGCTCCCTTCTTCGCCCGCCTTCGAGTCGCCCACGACGCCGCGGCGGTCGCCAAAGCTGCCCTTCCGCCAGGGCTACCGGACGACGTTCGACGAGGTTGGGGGATTAGGGCGCTTATGCTCAAGGGCAAGAGGGAGAGAGGGGAGAGGAGGGAAGCAGCTATTGGAGCGGCGGCGGGTGGTGAGGTTGATGCGAGTGAGAGGAGGGCAGGATTCGAGGCGGATGGGGGAGCGAGGTTGGGTGGTGAGGAGTGGGAGGATGATGACGTGGAATCGTCGAGTGATAGTGGGGAGGAGAGCGAGGTGCCCGAGAGGAGGAGGACCGCTGCACCGAGGTCAAGACCGACACCTCGAGCGACCAATTCATATCCCCCTCCTCCGCCTTCGCCGGGCATCAATGCTCGACCGCCGAGGGAGACGGGTGAAGAAGAGGAGGAGCCGGTAGATTGGGCTGGAAGAGGGATGGACGGGCAGTGGAGGGGTTGGAGGGGGGTCATTGCTCGGTGGAGGCTCGCTGATGTGTCCAAGTTCTGAGGGATTGTCGGGGCTTTGTTAGAGTCTGTTTTCGTAGCTTGCTTTTTCTCATCATGTTGTTGCACTATAGCTAGGCTTCTAGATAATTCGGAGCAGAGGAGAGCTCGTCGGCGATTCTTTCCCTCTTGCTCCTTCACTTCTGCTCGACGTCTCGTGACATCGACAACGATGGATCTTAGCGAGCCTCATAATTCTCCTCCCGTCGCTTTTCCACTAGTAATGAGTCGACCGTCGTCTCGCGAGTGACTCGAGCTTCCTCAAACGCGTCCCTTGGCCTCGGCTGCCGTTCTTCCTTCTCAGCGCGACACCCCAAAGCAGCAACAATACTATGGCGCTTCTCAGAGTCCATATCAGCTCTAACGGCTTCACGGCACTCTTCGGCGACGAGCTGGAAGAGCTGGTACGCGCGCACGAGCCCAACTTCGTCCCGACGGCCGACCGACCACTGCATATCACCCTTCTCACCAAAGCAGAAGCACGTTCGCTACCCAGAAACCCTTTTGCGACTGCCCGCGTACCTACCGACATCGCTACCCTCGGACTGGGCGGTGACCGAGAGCGGGGGATCCTCTTCCTCGTGGTCCTCATCAATAGCTTCCAGGTCGTTCGTAGCAAGGCAGGACTGCCTTTGAAAGACTTCCATATAACTCTCTCGACTTCGGCGCATTCATCACCTGAGGACAATCCACACGACCTCTCGACGCTCCTCGACGACCCCCTCGCCTTCGCCGAACCCTCTTTCGCCCTCCTCGACGCTCTCTCCCTCCACCATCTTCTCCATCATGACTATTTATCATCATACCAAGTCGCCCTTCGCTTCAACGCCCTCAGTCCCCTCTCAGCAACGTCCCACATCCGGCTCGGCGATGCTGCCCTCAAACTCGACCGCCCAAAGGTCGCCATGCTGGCTTACGGACGCGCATGGGAGCTCGCGGTAGACGAGGAGCGACTACGACTGTATGCCTTGAAAGGGATTTGCAAGTGCTCTAGGGAGACAGAGTGGGGGACGAGTCTTAACGAGGAGGGAGAAGGAGGATTTGGAGGACGGGCTCGAAGAGAGGGGTCTATGGACGGCTTGGAGCAAGGAGGTGAAGGATGTGGTACTGGAAGCTTCGGTGGAGCTGGATAGGCCAGAGCTGTGCTTGGAGTCGAGGGAGAAGGTCTGGGTCAAGACAGACTCGAGCGAAGCGCATCAGCTCATGCGATTTTTCGTGAGTGTGCTCTTCCTTTGGGTTCTGAGAAACGTACCCTGATCTTCCAGCGTCTTGTAGCGATGGATCCTCCCCTTCCGCATCGCCGTCTCTTCCATCCCTCGTTCCTTCCTCGACATCGGCGCCCTCGCCTCTCCCGGCCTCTCCATCCGCCACATCCTCACCCTCAACGCCGAATCACCTCTCCCTCCCTCCTGGTTCACCACTCACCCGCTCATCAAGAACACCTTCCTTCCCATCGCCGACTACCGCGCCCCCTCCCTCGAGCAAATCGAGATATTCATTCGCCTCGGCGTAGCAGCTTGCGAGAGTGGACAGGCGCTGTTGGTGCATTGTGCGGGGGGGAAGGGCAGGGCAGGGACCATGATTGCTTGTTGGATGGTGGCTTTTGGGTTTGGGATGCCCAAAGAAGAGTGGGTGCATCCGGAGATGGGGCCCACTGAGGCGATCGAGCATTTGAGGCGGATTAGGCCAGGTTCGGTCGAGTCGAGGGATCAGGAGGAGGTGGTGAGTCGTCATTTTCCAAACGCTCTCTCAGCTGACCTTCTTCACCCTCAACAGATCAAGCTTTGGTCCAAGCACATCTCGAAACGAGGCTCCCCACTTCCCTTTCCCGTTTCCTCGCCACCACCCTCTTACCCCAGTATCCTCGGCACTCTTTCTCCTGCCCCTTCTCGTCCCGACCTCGTTGCCCTTTGAGGTCTCCCCGGCTCCGGCAAGTCGACCTTTCGCCAAGCCCTCCTCCTTCGCAACCCCCTCGGCTGGATCTCGTGCTCGGGCGACGAGGACGGCGGAACAGCAGCTGTCCAACGAGCAGCTTCAACCTTCATCGGAGGAGGGAAGAAGAGCTTGATCCTCGACCAAGTCAACGCCACTGCAGCGAAGAGGAAAGCTCTCCTCTCCCTCGCTCATCACGCCGAGCATCCGACGCTCGTTTGGTTCGACTTCCCCTCCTCGCTCTGTCTTTCTCGGGCTCAGCAACGACCTTCCCACGAATCTCTTCCGCCGGGAGGGAGGGTCCGAGCGGCCATGTCGCAGTTTGTGAGAGAATGGGAAGAGCCCGAGTTGGAAGAAGGGTGGAAGGCGGTCGTGAGGATCACTTCGGAGGAAGCGGCGAGGGAGTTGGTCGGGCGGTGGAGTGGTGGTAGTGAGAAGGAAGTAATCAAGTTTCCGAGGACGGGGCATTTGGTGGATTTGGGGGCCGCGACGGAGGATGATGAGGTGTTGGAGAAGCGGGGAGGGGAGGTCGCGATGAGGTGTGGGGAGGGGGAGAGGATGGTCGTCACGGAAAAGGTTGATGGAGCGAATTTGGGATTCTCGCTTGATGAGGAGGGACGTGTGCGGGTGCAGAACCGTAGTCACTGGGTGGATGCGAAGGCCCATGTGCAGTGAGTTTACCGTTCTCTTGCTCCAAACGTGAATCGAGTAGTCGCTGACGTCTCTTTACACAGGTTCGAGAAGCTCGGTCTCTTCGTTGAGGAGCATCGCGCTGAGCTCTTTGCCTTGCTCGGGCGAGACGAGCGTTGGCTCGGCCGGTTCATCTTGTACGGCGAATGGATGGCTGCAGTACATTCGTGGGTCCATCCCATCCCCTCTTCTCTTCTCGACTGATCTCACTCTCCTCCGACAGCGTGCACTACACACACCTCCCCTCCCCCTTCCTTGCTTTCGACTTCTTCGACCGCTCGACCTCTTCTTTCCTCTCCCGCGCCTCATTCCAACGCCTCCTCGCCGCCCTAGCACCGAACATCCATCTCACGCCTCTCCTCTACTCCGGTCCACCCAAGACCACCTCGGAGCTCGTACACATGATTCAAGGAGCGTCGGCGTTCATCCGAGAAGGGGAGGGAGAGAAAAAGCGGATGGAGGGCGTTTATGTCAAGATTGAGAGTGATGAAGGTGGAGTGAGGTGTCGGGGAAAGATTGTGAGAGGTGACTTTCTGGCGGGGAATGAGCATTGGTCGAAGGGGAGGATCGAGTTCAATGGGATGAGGGCGCCGAGGGAGGACATCGGCGGGAGTGACGGGAAAGAAGAGCCGGAAAGGTATAGCTCTGATTAGGCGTGAATTTAACATCGAGCTCTGGTTCAACCGCATACCCTCGAGAGCGAACCTCGAGTCAGCTCCTCGGTCGACCTCGAGCCGAAGAGAGCCCCACTTGCTCTCCTTCTCCCCTCAACCCGCCTCCGCTCCCCTTCGGTCCCAATGCCACTCGGCTTCATCTTTGGACAAATTTGCGGGATCTTATGCGACGGCTTGCTGCAAAGCTGCGCCGAAACCCGTGAGCTGCACCCCCACTCTCCCTCACCGCTCTTCATTTCGCTGATCTATCGTTCGACAGGACGCGCCTTTGCGCCGTGGTGCAGTTGCTGTAACTGTACAGCGCCGTGCTGCTCGGAGGAGGACAGTTGGGAAGCCGATGAGGAGGAACAAGAGCAAGAGGCTGCAGGGATCGAGGCGACCGAACGGCGAAAAGCAGCAGCACCGACGACAAGGCCACCGCGGGAGACGGATCCGATGCTACCGAAAGTGCCGGGTAGTCGGACGAGATCTGCAGGGAAACAGCGGTGATGCAAGCGAGTTGGAAGCGACGCAACGCCGTCTGCGAAAGGGGAGCGAGATGGCAGAGAACGGGGAGGCGATGAAGCTACAGAGTGTAGCTTTACAATTGTAGAGCTGTACATATCTGAAGCGCTGCCTGCATCGGAATCGCCCTTCGCTTGGGAGGCCTCTCGAGCTCCTTCGGCGATTTGTGGCTTTCGCTCCTTCTCGTCACTGCGCCATGAGCGACATTTCGCTACCGCCGGGACCATCGACTAGTCGGTTACAGAATGACCAACGAGATCCCATCCCTCACGGCCTGCCTCTCCGCTTCTCCCAGCTCGCCGTGCCCGTGCAGGGAGGCGCCTCTGGCAACGAAGCTCTCGTCGCGACTCTTTCCAGCTCGCTCGCCGATGTAGTATCATTAGGACCATTCAGAAGGATATTAGGCACTGCTCTCGGCCGCAAAAAGGACAAGAAGGAGCGTTTTGTCGTGGCGGGCGCCGAAGGAGTCGTCGAGCAGGTGAGTCGTTTTGGCGTCGACCAGGCAACTAGTCGCTGGGCAGGAAGGTGCCAAGGTGGTAGATTTTGAGCTGCTCCACACAGCGCAATTCTTGCTGCAGTAGATCAGGCTGCAGAACAGCCGTCCGCTCGCGCCCTACGTCAACAAGCGAGCTGACCTCTCCATTCACACTTCTGTAGGGCGAGCTGCTACTCATTGTCGGACCACCGACTTCCAACTCCTCCGTACTCCTACAAGCTCTCACTTCTCCGTCCGACCTACCCTTGACCGAATCCTCCAACCTCGATTACGGCCTCCTCCCTCCCTCCACCGTCCAGCGCCCGTCCTTCTTCCGTCGATCGCCTCAGAACGCCGGAATCTTACGCTCTCAAGTCGTATACATGGGAGAGCACGACGTTCATTTCGCCACGCTCTCCCTGAGGTCGTCGATGATGCCCGGCTCGCTGGCGAAAGCGCCGAGCGAACGGGCGAGGATGGACGGATCGAGCAGGAGGCAGTGGGCCGAGGGCAGGTTAGGGAAGCTGGTCGATGCGGTGGGATTGGGACACGCCATGGGGACGAAGGTTGGCAGTCCGCTGGTGCGGGGATTGAGTGGAGGAGAGCGGAAACGAGCCTCCATCGTCGAGGCGCTCCTCACCCGAGCTTCGGTGCTCTGCCTCGACGCTCCGACCTCGGGACTCGACTCCTCCACCGCCCTCTCCCTCCTCTCCTTCCTGCGAAAATGGGCGCAACAAGGCAAGCGCTCCCTCGTCGCCACCTCACCCGCCATCTCCGACCCTCTCTTCGCCCAATTCGACAAAGTCCTCGTCCTCAACTCGGCAGGTCGACAAGTCTTCTTCGGCCGCACCGACGAGGCTCAATCGTACTTTGAGAAGCTCGGGCTCGGCTTCACTCGTCGACTGGAGACGGGTGAGGGGGTCGTCGAGTTCCTCGTCGGCTGCAACGAGGGCAGGGGGAACGATGCCGAGCTCGAGCGGGCGTGGCTCAAGAGCCCGGCGCGGGACAAGTTGAAGGCAGAGATGGAGGAGTACGAGCGCCGCTATACATACGAAACGTGCGCTGCGCCATTGATCACCGCGCTCAAGGAGGAGAAGTCTCGGGCCACGACTCAGCACTACACCACTTCCTTCCTCTACCAAGTGGCTATCCTCACTCGCCGCCAATACGCTCTCATCGCCTCGGAGCTCCCCTCCTACGTGACCAAGACGATCGTCAACCTCCTCCTCTCCGTCACCGTCGGATCCCTCTTCTACCAACTCCCCGCTTCCTCCTCCGGCGCCTTTACCCGTGGATCCCTCCTCCTTCTGGCCATCATGTTCAACGCTTACCTCTCTCTCGCCGAGCTGGGAAAGGCGATTGAAGGAAGGGATATTGTTAGGCGACAAGGCGACTGGGGCTTCTTCGGCTCGAGCGCGCTCGCTTTGGCCAGGGTAGCAGGTGATCTGCCGCTCATCGGAGCGCAGTGCTTGCTGTTCGGGACTGTCACATACTTCATGGCTGGTCTGCAGGTGAGTCGAGTGTTTTCTCATTCTCGGAGCGAGCTGACCCTCCCCGCTTCTCCAGCAAACGATTCAAGGCTTCGCGACGTACATCCTGTTCGTCTACGCCACGGCTCTCAACCTTAGCTGCATGTTCCGCATGTTCGCCGCCTTCAGTCCTGGTTTCGAGGAAGCCATTCGCTTCTGCGGTATCTGCCTCAATATCCTCGTCATGTTGGTCTCCCGCGCTCCTCCTTCGCCGAGCTCGAGCTGACTCCGATCTCCCTACAGTTACGCCGGTTACTTTATCCCTACGAGCTCGATGCGTTCGGGTCTCAAGTGGATCCACTATGTCGTCGACCCAATCTCGTACAGCTACGAGGTGAGGCGCTCTCACATCTCGTTCACCCTTCTCGCTGACCCTCTCGGCTCGCTCGATTCAGGCCGTCCTCGCCAACGAATTTCACAACCTCGACCTCGCTTGCTCTCCCTCCGACATTGTCCCCCGCGGCCCCTCCTACACCACGCCCGAGTTCCAAACCTGCCTCCTCCAAGGCTCGACCCCTGGCTCCCTCATCGTCTCGGGCGACGCCTACCTCGCCACCTCCTTCTCCTTCCACTACTCTCGCATCTGGTTCAACCTGGGCATCATGGCCGTGCAGGCCGGTGTGTTCCTCGTCGTTGGAGTGGTGGCTACCGAGTTCTTGCATTTCGCTCCTGGCGGGACGAGGAGGATTTGGGCCAGGACGAAGAGGGTCAAGAGGAGGTTGGCGAGGCAGTGGTACAAGGATGATGGGGAGGAGGGGATGGGTCCGGCGTTTAGTCTGGCGCCGATGTTCGAGGAGGACGAGAGCGGATGGGGTGGGCAAGAGGAGGAGGAGGAGGAGGGAGGAGAGCAGCTCGCCGAGCTAGCGGATGTCAAGGGATCGAACTTGGTGGTGAGTTGGGCGGACCGGTGAGCTTATATGAGATGACGACTGACTCTTCTCATGCTCGCCTGCAGTGGCGCAACGTATGTCTGTGGGTCGATACCAGCGCCGAGACGAGGAGGCTGCTCGATCACGTCTCGGGTTACATTAAGCCTGGTCGAGTCTGCGCTCTCATGGGCGCAAGTGGAGCCGGAAAGTCGACTCGTGAGTTTCTTTCTCCTTATCACAGGTGTCAACAGTGAGCTGACCTCTCCCACTTGTCGCAGTCCTCAACGTCCTCGCCGGAAGGAAGATCGGCGTCGTTCGCGGGACCGTTCTCGTCGACGGAATGAAGCCTGATGAAGAGTTCTATCGCACGACGGGATTCGTCGAGCAGTTTGACTTGCATGGTACGTCCCCCTCTCCCAGCCCGATCAGCGCCAGCTCATCGCCCCCTTCGCTCCCAATAGAAGACCGCTCGACCATCCGAGAAGCTCTCGAATTCTCTGCCCTCCTCCGTCAAGATGCAACCATCCCCCGCGAGGCCAAGCTCGCCTACGTCGACGTCGTGCTCGATCTCCTCGACCTCACTTCGATCCAGGACGCCATCATCGGCACTCCTTCCGCTGGGCTCAACCCCGAGCAGAGGAAGAGGACGACCATCGCCGTCGAGGTGGTCAGTCGACCGGCGATTCTGTTCTGCGATGAGCCAACGACGGGACTTGATACGAAGAGCGCGTTGAGGGTTGTCAAGCTGTTGAGGAGGTTGGCGAGGACTGGCCTCGCCGTCATTTGCACCATCCATCAGCCGGTGAATTGCTCTCTCGCTCGCCCTCACCTCCTTTTTATTGAGACTCACTGACACCGCTCAATTTGCAGTCCGCCGAGACCTTCGCCATCTTCGACGATCTCCTTCTCCTTCAACGAGGCGGCAAGCAAGTCTACTTTGGCCCTCGCAAGGACGCTCTCGATTACTTCGCCGCTGCTTCGGCTGGTCCCGACGCTGCCAAGCCTGAACAGCACCTCAACCCCGCCGACTACCTCCTCGACGTCGCGGGCGCCGGACTCGACTCGACCGAGGAGGAAAACGCCGAAGCCTCGACTGCAAGGTCCTCGCCTACTCTTCCCGAGGACCCCAACGCGCTCAGCAACCGCTGGAGAACCTCGGAGGAGGCGCAAGTTCTTCAGATGACCATCGCAGAGCTCTCCTCGACGGACTTCAGCGCCCCTCGGACGCCGACTCGCTCGGCTTCGACTTGGGAGCAATGCACCGAGCTCACGCGTCGAGTGTCTCGACACTACTGGCGCGATCCCTCCTTCTCTTACACCAAGCTCTTCACCTCCACCGTCGTCCCCCTCATCATCGGCTTCTCTTTCTTCCTCGTCGGCCACGAGCGCACCATCGTCTCGCTCCAGAACCGCATGTTCTCGACCTTCCTCCTTCTCTTCGTCCCCGTCGTTTGGCTCAACGTCATCATCTCCAAGATCTTCCGCCTACGAGGGTTGTGGGAGGCGAGGGAACGGCCGAGCAAGATCTACGGAAGGACGGCGTTCGTGACGAGTTTGCTGGTCAGCGAGGTGCCATACTCGCTGGTTTGCGCTGCGTCGTATTGGCTGCTATGGTACTTCTTGACGGGTTTCCCCTTGGAGTGTGGGACGATCTTGTTCTGTGAGTTGGGGAGATGGGAGAGCTTCGCTGAGGACGGAGCTGATCTCATCTGTCTTTCCTCATGCAGCCTTCTTCCTCATCCAAGTCTTCTTCCTCTTCCAAGTACGTCTGGCGAGGGTGTTCAGCGCGCGACGAAAGCTGACCCTGCTTCTGCGTCGCAGTCGACTTGGGCCCTCTGGATCGTCGCCCTCTCTCAGAACATCGGCACCATCGCCAACCTCCTCCCCTTCTTCCTCGTATCGATGGAAGCATTCAACGGCTCGCTCATGTGCGTAACCTCCTTCTCTTCTCTCCCCGCATTCGAGCTGACCTCCGCCGTGGCAGGCCATACTCGGAGATGCCCGTCTATTGGCGCTGGTTGTACCAGATCTCGCCATTCCAGCACTATGTTCGGTCGATGCTCGGTACACTCCTCCACGGGATTCAAGTCAAGTGCTCTCCTTCCGAGCTCGTGCAGTACGCCGTGCCCGAAGGCCTGACGTGAGTCGAATCGGCGCCGCCCACTCGCGCTACGCTCGACCGCATTAGCTGATCTGCTCTCGCTTCCCCATAGTTGCGGCGAGTACACCGCCGAGTACCTTGCCTCCCACGCCGGCTACCTCGTCGACCCTTCCTCCCTCACCACCTGCTCCTTCTGCCGAGCCGCGACGGGCGACGAGTACCTCTCCACGCTCAACATCGTCTACGCCGACCGATGGCAATCACTAGGCGTTCTCGCGGCCTACACCGTCACCAACGTCTTCATCGCCTATCTCCTCGTCTTCTACCCGCCGAAATGGCCGGGATGGCTGAGTCTGAGGAAGCTGACGGGGCAGAAGGGCGAGGATGGATCGAGGAGAGCTACCGCGGCGGAGGTCGCCGAGGAGTCATACGAGAGGGAGCTGGCGATGGAGCAGACGGAGATCTTGCTGGACCGAGCGGGGCCTTTGTAGTCGATAGAAAAGGGGTCGACCGAACGATGAAGCTCGCTCGATCCGAGGCAAGGAGTGCAGAGCTTGTCCCGAGAGTAAGCTTATCAAGAGCTGTAAGGACTCGCGCTCAGTGAAATGAGGTCGACTTGAGAGACGCGGCGAGGTGGAGCGCGAATTCAACGTTCAACCGCGAACGCTCCTTCGATTCCAACGTCTTCGTCTCGAGGAATGCCGCCAAGCCAGCTCGTGCAGGTATCGCTACCAGGTCCAGTCGGCCTTGTAGCCACCTTCATTGACGACACCGCTACCGTCGATGAGCTCAAGCGGCGCTTGTTTGACGAAGAGGGAGCGAGCATCAAGCGGTCGGTGTTCGGCACCTCCAGCACGCCTGCCGACGACTCGGAGCTCCAGTCGGATCAATGGGCGATACAGACCTGCCTCAGCTCCAAACCTAACGTCGAGCGGTCTGAGGAAGAGCTGCAGCAACTCGAGGAGCGTGCGTCCGCTGCCTTTCAGGAGCTGGTTCTCGAGCGAGATGGGTTGAGCTGACCTTGGATTGCTCTACAGGTATCCTGCCATCCGACACTACGATCTCTGCTTTTCTTGCCAGCCCACCACCTCAGCCAACTGCGCCTCCGAAGCCCAAGCCGACCCGCAACTTCAGCGACTTCGTCCTCACCTCCCACCTTCATGCACCTTCCCTCCGACTCGTCTATCTCCCATACGAACTTAATTTGACCTTCACGCACATCCCCGCTTTCCCCGAGGATTGGAAGTGGCGACAATGGATCGGCGCCGAGACGACAGCAGCCGAAGCGGTCGAGCAGCTCATCGAGACATTGGGAGTGCGCAAAGTGGTGCTGCACGGGGCAAAGACGGCGAGAGTGGAGTATGTGCTCCAGTGCGATTTTGGAGCAGGTGAGTCGCCTGTTCAACGCTAGCGAACCGCAAGCTGATGACCGCCCTTCTCGGCGCCAAGGACCTCAAACGATCCCGCCCGCCACACGACTACTTGCACACGTCCAGTCGAGCACCAGCCCACCTCCTTACATTATCTCTTTCACCATCTCCCCTTCCTGGCTCGCTCGTGCTGGGACCGTCGCCTTCGGAATCGCCCCTCCGGCCTCCAGCTCGGCGGAGGGCAAGGCGCGGATTGCGAGTCGTCACGACAGCAAGGATGGAAGCTGGAGGCCAGGAAGCATTTTTGGCGGCCTATGGAGCTCGGCAGAGCAGCCTATCGAGGAGAAGGAGGGCGAAGAGGAGGACGAAGAGGAGGAAGGAGAAGGGACGATCAAAGGCGGCCGAACCTCGCTCGACGCGCCTGACGCTACCGCAGACCAAGTTGGAGGTCCTCGCCCCTCACGCTCTAACTCCAACCAGACTCCGTCTGCCAAAGCTCGCCTCTCCTCCCTCTTCACCGACTGGATCGCTCCCGAAGCTTCGACGAGCAGTCGGATCGTATCGGCACCCGTTGCCGTGTCGGACTCGGTGGACGCTACCAGAAGGTTCTCCACTTTTACTGCGAGAGAAAGGATGTCGATGATCGAGGTTTCGGCAAACG
Source organism: Leucosporidium scottii (assembly GCA_003054985.1). Taxonomy (NCBI): domain Eukaryota; kingdom Fungi; phylum Basidiomycota; class Microbotryomycetes; order Leucosporidiales; family Leucosporidiaceae; genus Leucosporidium; species Leucosporidium scottii. The sequence goes on from MWVB01000018.1 coordinate 336,457, forward strand.
AGGACGAGGACGAGGATCTCGAGACGGCGCTCGAGAGCTTGATGGTGGGTTCAATCCTGTAAGCGCGCGCATCAGACGTGTGATCTGACTTTTGCGCTCACCTCGCTTAAAGGACGACCTCGGCATGAAGCCCTCGGCTCGAGAAGCGATGCGTCGAATGCCCGAAGACGGCAAGCGCAAGCTGCTCGCTACCCATCGCCCTACCGCCACTCCCGTCGCCCCGCTCCGGCCATCGAAGACTGGTCCAGATAGCAGCGACGTCGGCACTCTCTCGGGTCTCAAACGGTTCTCACTCGCTAGCGTCGGCTGGGGAACCGGCTCGCTCGACGGACTCGGCGAACCACTTCTCCCTTCTCCGCCGACGACGACTTACGAAGCTGCCCCGTCGACACTCTCCATCCCTACTCCCAAATCGCCGATCTTTTCGACTTCCCTCGCTCCTTCCAACAGCGTCGACCCGCCTCAAACTCCCGCCTCTTGGACGTCCTGGTGGTCGGCAGCCTCAAACGCGACGGGCATCGCCCAGGTCAGCGAGCAGGCCAAGGACACTCCTCAATTCTACGTCGATCAACTACGCTCTGTGTAAGCGCTTCTTTGACTTTTGCTCCCCCTTTTGAGCTGACTCGCCTCTCCCTTCGCAGCAAGATCTCACAACGGTCGCTCTGCAAACACCTCATCGCCCTCCGAGTGCGACTCTCGACAGCCAAGCTCTCGTGGACGCAAGAGTTCCTTAGCAGTGTTCATGGCCTTGACGCTCTCGAGGCGCTGCTCGCCAAGATCACGCTCAAGAAGTTCAATCAGTACGTCGACTTCTTCCGCCGAGGGCGCTCGGCGGGAGCTCACACCCCCCTACCCTCGATCAGTCGCGAGGCACCTACAGACGAAGACGAGACGGTCCAAACGGAATGCATCAAGTGTCTCCGAGTTCTCATGAACAGCGACGTGAGCTGCTTGCCCGCCTGCCGTATAACGACTCCCGCTGACCACGCTCTCCGTAGTTCGGCTTCGAACAGGTGCTCTCGCAGTCCAAGTTGATCACGTACATCTCCTATTCGCTATTCACCACCTCCAACAAGCTTCGAGCTCAAGTCGCCGACGTTCTCGCCGCTCTGTGCCTCCTCTCGCTCGACAATGGTCACCCCGTCGTCTTAGCCGCCCTCTCCGACTTCCGCGTCGCTCATGAGGAGAAGTTCAGGTTCGAGTATTTGGTCAGGAGTATTGGTCTGAGGGAGCCGAGTGGCGAGGGAGCCGAAGAGACGGTCGAGGAGGATGCCGGGATTTGGGAGTATCGAACTGCTGCGATGTCGTACGTTCTGCTCTGCTAGCTCTCTTTCGTCGCGATAATGCTTACTTACCCTTCCTAGCCTCATCAACGCCCTCACCAACACGCCCGACGACCTGGAGGAGCGCATGATGCTTCGTGACGAGTTCTCGCGCCGAGGGCTCAACGAGGTCATCGCTGTGAGTCTAGGTCTTTTACCGCACGGCATAGCGCCAAGCTGACTTTCTCAAATTTCTGTAGGGACTCCGCTACGTGAACCCGCCAGACTACCTCCTCACCCAGCTCAATGTCTACGCCGAGGAGCGGCAAGAAGATCAGGAGGAGCTGCACGAGCGAACGATTGGCCGAGCTCGCGGAGAGTCCGTCCACTCCCTCTTCTCTGATCATACTCCAGAAGCTGACCTCTTGCCGACGCTTGCAGCTCAAGCGAGGTGCCGCTAACCGAGCTCATCAAACTCGCGCAAGAGCACTCCGAGCTTTACCCGCTACTCGTCGACACGGTCAAGAAGTACGTTCAGATCTTCGACCGCAAGGACCTCGACGAGTGAGTCTTCCTGCTAGACCGTACGCGCGTCGAGAGCTCACCCTTCGCCTCTTCGCAGTCATCTTCGCCTCTCGCTCGTGACCGTCCTCGACAATTTCGTCGACCATGCAGCGCATCTCGAGAACTTCGATGAGGGGTGGAGGACGTTCATGTGTCAATACCTCTCCTCTGTGCAGCACATCGTTGGACAGCAGGCCGTCGTCCGAGCAAGACCGGGCGCCGACACGGCGAGCGTTCCGACCAGCTTCCTGGAGGAGCTTGAGGCGCTGAGGCAGAAGGTCGAGGAGCTGAGCGATGAGGTAAAGTGTTCCGAGTATCCTCTCAAGCTTTCATTGCCGACCGCTGACTCTTTCTTCTTCACAGCGGGTCAAGCTTCGGTCCGAGCTCAATGAGCAGATCGCCGAGACCAACGTTCTGCGAGCTCTGCCCGCTGACCGCAGTCCCGACTCGCCTCGCAAAGTGAGATGTCAGCTCTGAAGCCTTTTCATCCTTCCTCTCATTGATCTCAGCCCCTTACAGTCCCGCAACTCGTCGCTCAAGTCGGGCAACTCGGAGGTGAGTGCTCGAAAGTCGACCTCATATCGCCTGCTTACTCATCTCCTCCCTCCAGAACTTCTCGGGACTTATTCAACAGCTTGTACAGAAGGAGAACCAGGTGCTCGAGCTGCAGGAGGAGGTCAATCGACTCTCGACGACTTCCTCGCAGCGAGGAGGCGCCGAGGAGGTGAGGATCTTCACACTGGCGCCCAAGGCTCAAGCTAACGTCGCTTCGATCCAAACAGACCGAAGCGAAGAAAGAGCGCGCTGAGCGCAATCGTCGCTGGGAGAATCTGATCGCCGAGATAGGACAGCTGAAGGTCAAGGTAAGTCGGGCAGTGATTCGCCATCGCCGAAGCTGACCTCTCACTCCAACACAGATCACCGACCTCGAGAGCGACGGCGAGGAGAAGAACAAGCAGATCAAGTACCTCAAGCGGTCGCTCGAGAGCGTCTACAGTCGCTTCCAGTCGACAGTCGCCAACGTCACTTCTCATTCCTCCTCCGCCTCCGACAAGTCGGAACCACCTTTGGACCCCGAGGTCATGGCCATCCGAACCATCGAGGCTCTCGCGGAGCGCGACAAGACGATCCAGCAACTCAACGACGAGCTCGCCAAAGCGAAAGCCGAGCTGGCGGCGCCGAAGCGGATCGCGCAGATGGCCTTCGCGAGACGCGCACCCGCTCCGCCATCACCATCGACCTCTTCGGCCGTAACGACCCCTTCGCCAAGTACATCGACAGCTCGCGGCGACGAGGCGTCGTTCAAGGCGAGCACGGCGCCGCCGCCTCCAATCGTGAGCTTGCGGGCGAGACCTTCATCCCCGATTCACACCGCTCCTCCTCCTCCGCCACCGCCACCACCACCTACCGCCACGCCTGCGCCTCCTCCGCCTCCTGCACCCTCTGCACCTCCTGCACCCCCACCTCCCACCTTCGTCGCCTCGCGAGAGCCAGCGGACACCCTCGCAGCTCGCGTCTCGCTTCCAGTCCTCAGATCTCTCGACACCACCACTGAGAAAGACGCATCTGCGAGCCCGACGCTTCCATCCATCAGTATCACCTCTTCCCTACCTGGCAACTCTCCGCCGCCGCCGCCACCTCCGCCTCCTCAAGCTCCCCGAATCGCTCTCGCCGTACCTCCTCCTCCCC
>MWVB01000018.1:340006-350510 GCA_003054985.1 Leucosporidium scottii
CCACCGCCTCCTGCCCCCGGCGTTCCCCCACCACCTCCGCCTGCTCCTGGTGCACCAACACCCGTGCGCTCATCGCCGCCCCGAGCGCCGGTCAAGAAGATGAAGGTGCGCCGAGCTCTCCTCTGCTGTTCTCTGCTGACCGCTTCGTTTCGCAGGCCTTCTTCTGGGAAAAGGTACCCGCGGTTACTCGTGCTGGACCCTGTGTTTGGTCCGACGTCTCCTCCATCCCTCCCCTCACCCTCCTCGACCTCGACCGTGACTTCGCTGTCGGCTCAGGATCACCGAAACCGGTGGTCAAGGCGAAGGCCGATGGCCTCAAGATGAAGAAGGGATGGTCGCTTCTCAAGCCAGCACGGTCGCAAAACGTCGGTATCATGCTCGCTCGCTTCAAGATGCCGCTCGGGGCCATTCGCAGCGCCGTAGTGCAGGTCGACGACCGGAAACTCTCAATCGACAACCTCAAGGCCATCAAGCAGAATGCTCCGAACTCGGATGAGGCAAGCATATGATCCATCATGAGCTCAGACGCGCATTAACACCGCTCTCGTGCAGATCGAGCTGATCCAAGCGTTCGAGGGCGACATCGGCGACTTGGCGACCGCCGACCAGTACTTCAGCAAGGTGAGTCCCTTGCGCCCCGCCTCCGGAGCGCACCAGGCTAAACCTACTACTCTACAGATCATGGTCATCCCTCGCCTCCCCGAGCGACTCACTTGCATGCTCTACCGGCGCAAGCTCGAGCTGGACATGGAGGAGCTCAAGCCGGAGTTTCTCATCCTGCGTGCCGCCACCGAGGAGCTCAAGCAGTCGATCAAACTCAAGCGCATCCTTGCTGTAGGCGGTCTTTACTCTCGCCGTCGACTCTCGCCGAGCTCATCTCTTCTCCGTCAGACCGTCCTCGCCATCGGCAACTCTCTCAACGCCAGCACCTTCCGCGGGAACGCTCAAGGCTTCCAGCTCAATGCCCTCGATAAGGTGAGTTTGATTTTGCCTCTGAATTCAGTCTCGAACGACGACTGATTCTCACCACCGCTCCAGCTCAAGACGACGAAAGCTGTCAACCCCTCGGCGGAGAGCCCGACCCTTCTTCACTATCTCGTCCGCGTCATCCTTCGTTCGGATGCATCACTATTGAGCTTTCTCGATGATTCTCCCCACGTTCGAGCCGCTGCCAAGGGTGAGTCGACTCCTCTTTTGACATCGCGAGCGCCGTTGCCGATCCGCTTCCCTGCAGTCTCCGTTCCTACAGTCAAGGCTTCAGTCGACTCGCTCGTGGCGGGCGTCACCCTCATCAAGGGAGAGATCCGAGAGCTCAAGCAGGTCATCTCGCCCGAGGGAGACCGATTTGTCGATGTCATGGAGGTGCGCCGAGCTCCTTCTCAAGACTCGAAGGTAGACCGAGCTTACCTCTTCTCTCTACAGACCTTCCTTCCTCACGCCACTGGAGCTATCGAAGCTCTCCAAGGAATGGTCGCTAAGCTCACCGCGGACCTTGACTCGTTGCTTCTCTACTACGGCGAGGATCCCAAGCACACCACGCCGGAGGCTTTCTTCACCGCCATAGTCGATTTCTCCGCAGAAATGGCAGTGAGTTGGCTTTCTCATGGATTGCTGAGCTGTGGTGACCCTCCTCGTTGCTTTGCAGAAGATCGAAGGCGAGGTCTACGCCGCTGACACCAAGACGGCCGCGCTGGCTCCATCGCCCAAGATCGCACCCCCGGACTCGCCAAGCACACCGAAGGGCAAGCGACCCTCTCTCCATGTGCGTTTATCGCCTTCGACAGATTCTTTTCAAGCCCAGCTGACCTCTTGCACCCCTCAGCCTCGACTCAGCTCCTCAAGCTCCCTCAGCGACGGCCGAGCTTCCTACGGCAGGACTTCCATCGGTCGCGGCGGCTTCGACGACGCTATTAGAGATCTTCGTAGCGGCGCGGGAACGAGACGAAGGAGGGAGGGGAGTAGTAGCTTCTCTCCTCGGCCTTTGTCGCGGATCTTCGTCGATGGCGCGGCGCGGTAGACGTCGGACATGTAGTGTAGCCTTGTCATTCTAGCACAGCATTCTAGCACAGCATCAGCATCTCTCTCTCTCAGGCAGCGTTGAGGGGCGAAACCTTGTCGGCGCGGTCGACACACTGCGAGATGGCGAACGCCGAGCGAGAATGGGGAAGAGGGAGGCGAGATGTCAGCTCGTGTAGCTCGTTCCTAAGCCGAGAAACGCACCTCTTGGAACAGCGCCCAGAAAGCAGGAACATCCACCTCCTCCGCCACCCACACATTCTTTCCAAAGCGTCCCCAACTCGCTCGCGACTCGGGATCCTTCATCGCCGTCAGCTCTGCGCTACGGTAGTCCCACAGGTCAACCGAGGTGGTTCCGGCGGTGTGTCGTCCGACAGTCTCGACGTCTACGCGGAAGCGAGTGCCCTTGAAGAGGTGAGGATGGGAGAGGTAGGCGATGCAGAGAGGGTCGTGGACCGGGGGTGATTCGAAGCCGAAGACCTTGAGGTCTGTGGAGTGAACAAGAGGTCAGTAGCGCTTACAAACCCGACTAGAGCTATAGAAAAACGAACATGTCTCCTTGAAGAAGTTGAGGAGGGTGGAGAGGGTGTGTCGAAGGGGCGTTCTCGCGCCGGTGGAGAAGGGCGAGGAGGGAACCGCTTGAACCAGGCGGTCGTTGTCCTCAGAGGTGAAGAGGTTGGTATGTGTGATGTTGAGAGGGACCATGACGACCTTGACTTCTGCGTCAAAGACCATCGTAGCGGCCTGCGGAGACGGGTCAGCAAGCGCCGAGGGAAGCTCAAGCAGCGCCGAGCGAGGCAGCGGGAGCAAAGCAGCCTACCTCGGGATCGCAGATGCTGTAGAAAAGAAGGGAAGGCAGGTGATCAGCTGTAGTCTTCGGACGATGGGCGATCAAGCCGCGACTTACATGTTGAACTCGCCCGTCGGCGAACGGTTTCCCCTTCCTTCCGCTCCTCCCATGAGGACGACTTGAGAGACCTTGTCCCGTACAAGCTCGGGGAAGGTAGCGCAGAATAGAGCGACATTGGTGAGGGTTCCCGTCGCCACGATAGCGAGCCGACCCTCGTCGCCCTCTCCTCCTGGCATCGCCTTCGCAGCTTCGGCCATGGCGAGGACTACATTGCCTCCTTTGGCCTCGAGCAGCTTGCGCTTGACGTGCTCGTCGGTCCCGTCCAGCAGTCCCTCGACTCCGCCGAGTCCGTCGTCGCCGTGGATCTCGGTGTCGTGCTTCGCAGGCCGCAAGAGGGGCTGAGCGGCTCCTTGCACGATGGGAAGGGCCGCTGCTCGCTCGGGCGAAGCAAAGGAGCATACGAGACGCGCGGCGTTGACTGCAAAGGAGTTTCGTGAGCTTCTTCGGCCGAGATATGCGAGTGCGGAGCTCACGAGTCGTGTGCTCGAGCGACCCGTTGCCGTGTACGGTGCTGAGGCCGACGAGTTCGATCTCGGGTAGGTGCAGAGCGAGGAGAACTGCAAGGTGGAGGGTTAGCTCAAGCAAAGCGAGATGGGCGCCTCGATGAGCGGCTGGAACGCGCACTCACTAGCAATCGCATCGTCATGACCAGGATCCGCGTCAAGCCAGACGTGAGTAGGCATTTGTGATCTGAGATGACTACTCAGAAGGTTCGTCAGCTCCCTGCAGCTCGAAACGAGAGGGACGGGGGAGTCGGTCCTTGCGAATCGTTTTTGACGAGCACCAGCGAATGACCTACAGTAGTGGAATCGGCGAGATGAAGTCTAGTGATATCTGTGAGCTGCTGCTGCTGTACGAAAGGCTGGCGAGGTCGACGAGAAGAGCGAGAATGCGGTAGAGCAGGGTCGAGCTCAATGAGCGGGCGGGCCGAGCCTGCAAGAGCACGGACCCCCTCAACTCCTGTCGCTGTCCTCTCCCCGTCTTCTCTGTGGTTTCTGTACTTTCTGCCGCTCAAGGCAACAACGGCCCGCGCAATTCACCGGTCGAGCTCTTGCTTAGTCTGCACTTCTCAGCTCGACGTCAACCTGGCGATCACGCCAACATGCTCTCGCCGGACTTTTGCTCTCCTACGCTCACCTGCTCGTGTTGGCTTTTGACTACGAAACCATCCTCTCCTCCAGCTTCTTACCGCCGAAGCCTCCTCCAGCTCTCACAGCCTCTTGCTCCTCGTCTTCCCTCTCGAGTCTCGACCAATGACTCTTACCATCTTCGCTTTGGGCGCAACGGGCTACATCGGGGGGAGTGCACTGCACGGGATCCATGCTGCCCACCCTGACTTCCCGGTAAGTGTGTGTGCGGAGCTGGCCTCTCGCGCCGAGAGTGGGGGGCAGCCCAGGTTCAGAAGTCTTCGAAGCCCCCTGCTGACCAATCGAAATATGGATCATTACTGACACCTCTCGCATCTCACACTGACGACAGATCTCTGCCCTCGTACGCTCGGAGAAGGATGACGAGGCCGTCTCGAAGGCTTTCGGCGGAGCTCGAATCGTTCGCGGCTCGTTCAGCGACCTCGACCTCATCAGGGAGGAAGCTAGCAAAGCAGACTTTGTCTTGAACGCCGCCGACGCTGACGAGTGAGCTTCCTGAGCTTCCCGAGGCCTTCCTCGCCATTTCATCGCTCGACCGAGCTGACCTGACCGCCCTTCGCCAGCCTCGACGTCGTCAACTCCATTCTCGCCGGACTGAAGGACCGTTATGCTCAGGACCAGAGCCGTAGGCCTATCTACCTCCACACCTCCGGGACCAGCGTCATTGCTCAAGGCAAGGACGGCAGCTTCGCCAAGGAGGCGGAGAAGGTCTTCAACGACGCCAGTGAGGACGACGTCAAGGGCATTCCCGAAGACGCCCTCCACCGAACCAGTGAGCTTTCTAGCTTGGTCTAGCCGGCTGTACCGCTTGCTCACTTTGCCCGTTTCCCACAGTCGACCTCGCGTAGGGCCTAAGATTTTGGCGTTCGAGTTCCCTACTGACGCTTCCCCCTCCCCAACAGCATCTTCGCCGCCAATGACGAGAAGTACGTGGACGCGTTCATTATCGCACCTTCCAACATCTACGCCAAGGGATCCGGTCCCGTTCGCACTCGCTCGGTTCAGATCCCCGAGCTCATTCGTGTCGCTGCCAAGCGCCGAAAGCCCACCGTTATTGGCCCCGGCACCGCTGTCTGGAATCAAGTATGCCTGTCCACTCTACCGACCCCCTTTAAGGCATTCAACTGAACCTTCTTCTCGCGCAGGTGCATGTCGCCGACCTCGAGAAGCTCTACGTCCTCGTCGCCGATCTTGCGCTCTCTGGCAAGGATCAGAATGGTGCATACGGCCGATTCTACGTCGGAAGTGGCGAGGAGAATGCTTGGGGAACTATCGTTGAGCATCTCGCTCCCCTCCTTCTCGTGAGTCCTTCTTCGGCGCTCTCTCGCTCGCTCTCTACTCGGCTAACCTCAGCTCTACTATAGGCTAAGGGCATCGTCGATACCAAGGAGATCGACCATGTCACCTTTGACGAGGAGCCCGGCATCAACGGCGTCTGGAGGACCATTGGCACCAACTCTCGCTCGACTTCGGGTCGTGGCAAAGCTCTCGGATGGTCGCCTCGCGAGAATGGACTGTGGAACGAGCTGGAGGATGATGTCGATGCTACCATCAAGGAGTTCAACCTCTAGGACGGGTTCTGTCTAGCTGAACCGGCTCCGACCGAGTCGACCTTGCTTTGATCTCGTAGCGGAGAGTCCTCGGCCGAGTTCCGTGTATGTACAAACAAAAGAAACGTTCTGATTCTCCCTCTTCTGATGTACTAAGACGCGAAGTCGGCCGAGAGAGAGAGAGGGAGCTTGCAAAAAGCTGATCTCACTACTCAGCCTCGGCCCTCGTTCGCTGGCAGATGCTCGTCTTCCTGAGCAGAGGACCGTCTGAGTTGGTACGAATTGACCCACTCAACCTCTACCATGTGTCATTTTCTGTTCTTTGCCTACAGCACTTGACGGAAGTACCGCGCGAGTGAGCAGAAAGATCGCCGAGCCCGGCTGGGCCGAGTCGCTTGGCTCGGTGAAGCTCTGCTCCCTTCGCCCGAAGTTGACGCCCCAGGTCATGAACGATATATGAGGCTCGAGGTACAGTACCTCGCTGTACAGGATCCTTCGAGGTTCAGAGCAGTGCCCAGCCAGCAGCCACAGCCGAGCTGAGGGAAGCAGCTCGGTCGCCCAGGCAGGGCCGCCCCACAACGGTGATGACGATGTGCCCTTCTGCAGGCTTGCGAGCAAGCACCTCGGCAGAGCATGCAAGAGAAATGTGGAGGCCGAGCAAGAGTGATTGCAACGAAGCTCGGCCTCAGGCGGTGTCGTCGAGAGGAGACTCCTTGACCTCCCCCCTTCCGCTTCGTCCGCTTCCTTTTTCTCGAGTGCACCTCAATCCGCCGTCCAGCATGCTGCTCTCGGCCATTCTTGTTCTCTCTTTGATCACGTCTGTGCTCAGTCAAGCCGCCTCTTGTAAGTAGTGCACGGTCTTGCTCCACATCTCTTGAGCACAGACGCGAAGCTCGGTCTCGACGATTTTTGGCTGATCAAAAGGAGCGCCTACAGATGCACCGAGGCTGGTCGACTGTCCTTCTGCAGCTCTAATCGAGCGCGCTGGATCGCCTTTGGATGGATCACAGACTCTCGACGCCGAGGAGGCCGCCTATATCAGCACTCGTCGCTCGCAAGTCCTCGCTCCTCTCTGGCAGAGCTACCTCGGGAACGACACCGGCTACAACTCTTCGATTCTCGATGCCGAGCCCAAGCTGTGAGTGCCCTATTATCATTCATAGCGCGCAGGGATCTTTCCGCTTGGCGTCCTCAGATCTTGAGATCGCTGACCTCGGCTTACGCTTCTGTACAGTGGTATCGCCACGAGTGGCGGCGGATTGAGGGCCTCGCTTTACGGCGCTGGTACGATCTCCGCTCTCGACTCGCGCAACGAGACCAACCTCGGCGGTCTCCTCCAGCTCGCCGAGTACTTCTCGGGACTCAGCGGTGGATCCTGGGGTGAGGTGAAGTACGACTGGGATAGGAGACGCTTACTAACGCTTCCCATTCTACAGCCGTCTCCTCCTTCGCCATGAACGACCTTCCTACGACCTACGACCTCGTCCTCGGCCAGAATGGTCAGACCGGCTGGTTGCTCGACATGGACATTCTCGCTCCTGGTGGACTTCTTGGCTTTGGAGATAACGACGACTACTATGAGTGAGTCAAGCGATCGAATCTCAATCGAAAGACTGAGCCACTCGCTCGGTGCCCTCAGCGCTGACCTGCTCTACGAAGCGTCATCACCACAGATGTTCAAGCCAAGGCGCAAGCCGGCTTCCCCGTATCTATCACCGACGTTTGGGGACGTGGGCTCGCCATGCACGTGGGTCCAAACTGTAGGCGGTGGTTCAGGCGCTTCTCGGCGCTGACCTTCTCTTCCAACAGTTCTTCAACGGCACCACCGAGGACGACTTCTTCGACACTAGCGCGCTGCACGACCAAGGCCTTCTCTGGTCAAGCATCCGCTACACACTCAATTTCCAGAACCACGCCATGCCCTTCCCCCTCGTTGTCTCGACTTCCCGAGTCTCGATGGAGCAGCAAGTTTCGGGCAACTCGTCGACGGTCATTCCTCTCAGCAACACTGTGAGTCTACTTTGACTTGGTTCGGAGCTCGAACTGACCCTCCTTGGCTCAACAGGTCTTCGAATTCTCGCCATACAATTTCGGCTCGTTCGACCACACCCTCGCCGCTCGCATTCCTTTGACCTTCTTGGTGAGTGATGACTCTGCGCTTTGTGATAACTAGACTGCTGATTCACTGCATGCAGGGCACCCTCCTCAACAACGGCTCGGCCGCAAATTCTTCGGCGTGTGTAAACGACTTTGACAATGCTGGGTGAGTCGGGTTGTCTGTTGCAAGAGCTATACTCACGACCTCTCTACATCTTCCTGCAGCTTTGTCATCGGCGTACGTTCGTTCAAGCGTCGACATGGGTTGGCTCGGCGCTCGGGAGTCGGCACTCGGCGCTCAGCTCGGCGTGCGGCGGCCCCTTGATTCTCTGCGCTGACCTTTCCTCTTCTCATCATGATCAGACGAGCGCAAGTCTGTTCAACGCAGTCCAGCAGGAGTTCTCTTCCCAGACCTTCACCGACCTCATCTCGACCATCCTCTCCGACATCACCGACATTCAGGCCGTCGACTACGCCGTCCCGCTCGTCTCCAACATCATGAACTCCTTCTTTGGCTTCGTTCCCGAGGGAGAGGGTAGTGCCGCCTTCGAGTCGAACAACAACACCGTGCTTGAGGTCACCGACGGAGGAGAGAACGGAGAGAACGTTCCCCTTGGACCGTGAGTAGTCCAGCCGGGGTCTCTGGAGCTCTGAAGGGGAAGCTGACTCTTCGTGACCCCTGTAGCCTTCTCGTCAAGGCTCGCGAGCTCGACATTATCCTCGCCATCGACGCCTCGGCCGACACCGACTACTTCTGCAAGTCTTTCGCCGCGCTCGGGGCCTTCCTCCCCGAAGCTAGCCCTCGGAGCCATTATTCTCGATGCTGACCCTCTCGCACCTTACACAGGGCCCAACGGTACCTCCCTCCTCGCCACCGCCGAGCGCACTCGCGACTACTCGGCAAACTACACCTCCTTCCCCCGAATCCCCGAGTCGCAGGACGCCTTCGTCGCTCAAGGCCTGACCACTCGCCCCACCTTCTTTGGCTGCAATATCACCACCGACGGCAATCAATCCGCCCCTGGAGCCTACCCCATCATCGTCTACATGCCCAACGCACCTCCCCCCAGCGGCGAGGGCTATCTCACCAACACCTCCACATTCAAGCTCAACTATGATCCCGAGGACGTCGTCTCCTACCTCGATGCGGCTCATCTGAACGGGATGAAAGGCTTCCAGACGGGCGATGAGACGAGCGATCCTCAGTGGGCGTTGGCGCTCAAGTGCGCGACGGTCGATAGGGCAAGGACGAGGGCGGGGATTGCGAGGAGTGAGGTCTGCGCGGGCTTGATGGAGAAGTGTGAGTTGGAACGTCTCAACTTCACCGAGCATTTCGCTGATCCGCTTCTCGTCTTTGAAACAGACTGCTGGTCCGACGGCGTCGCCGAGATCCTCACCAACTACACCGCTTCGACGGGTGGTAACCTTGGCGACTCGAGCGGCAGCGGAGGAGGAGGCACTTCGGGCGTTTCGTCTCTTCCGCTGTCGACGTCCCTCTCGGCGGCGATGGGAGGATTGGCGGCGATGGCCGGGATGATGCTTATGGCTTAGCTTATAGAAGGATGCGAGTTCTGCTGCTCATAGCGCGGAGAAGGAAAACTTGTGAATAGGATTCTCGCCTTAATCGACTTTGGAGGTTCAGGGGTGCCGAAGCCGAAGAGAGAGGAAAGGGAGCTCTGCGGAAGAGCTGCAGCTCTGCTGCAACTGGAGAGCTTGAGGTACAGCACTGAGAGTCTTGGAGGCAGCCGTATCGCTCCACGTATCTTCCACGTCGCTCGAGACATCGGGTCGGCTTCGGCGATGATTTCGAAGGATTCGCAGAGGTCAATTCTCAAGTTTTCGCCGGTCTGAAGGGCTACAGGATTGTGTTAAGCCCCAAACACACACCTGAACTCTCTACAGCTTTCTGCACCGCAATAGAGCAACTTTTCGTCGAACACGTTGAGAGTCGACCTTCGAAGTTCTTAGGTGCGTGTCGCTTGGTTTCTTCCACATCAGCGCCAGCCGGCGCGCCCCTCGCTTCTCGCTCAAACCACCCCGAGCATTACAGAGTCGACTATCAGACTACAGACATGGCATCCACGGCAGCCTCCCCTTCCGTCTACTCGCCACCACCGACCGCTCGAAGCAAGCGTTCCCTCTCCGTCACTTCGTCAGACTGGGGCGAGTCGCCAGCGCCAGCCAAGAAGAAGGCGGCGAGCAAGCGTTCGTCTGCTGCTGACAAGGAGTACAAGAAGGAGGAGCGCATGGAGCGTAATCGCAGTGAGTGCCCTTCGTCCACTCTCAACGCAAACAACGCCACTGACTCTTCTCGCACGTTCTACAGAGGCAGCTCAAGCTTCGAGGGATCGCAAGAAGCTACAGCAAGAAGGAATGGAAGCTAGGATAGCCGAGCTCGAGCGTCAACTCGCTGCAGCCCAATCCGCTCCCCCCGCCAACCTCGACCACCTGACCGTCCTGCCCCGTCGCGCCACGAATCCACATCGCCTTACTTCGCTCGAGGAGGAGAACGAGTCGCTCAGGACGCAGCTGCAACTCGAGCAACTGCAGAGCGCGACGCTCAAGGTCCGCCTCGGCGCCCTCGAGACCAAGTTCGCTCGACTGGACGAACTCCTCCGAGGCGATTCGTCAGCCACCAAGCTCGCTTCGCCCGTCCTTCCTCCTCTCCCTACACCTCCCACCTACTCCTTCCCTTCCCTCCCTACTCCTCCTGCTCCTACCGCCTTCCCCTTCCTCGACGGCGTATACTCTCGCAGGGATGTGGCACTCGGCCTGCAAGATGC
>MWVB01000018.1:350545-375312 GCA_003054985.1 Leucosporidium scottii
GAAGCCGGCTCGACCGCCGAAGCCACCCCGAGCAACGCCGAGCAGTCATCGAAGGTGGAGACCGGACGTGAAGTAGCCACTAACGACGCCGAGAAGGACAGCCTTCGCCTCGTAGCACGCGAGGTCGATTCATCCCTGCCGCGGAAGCTGTCCCACCCTCGTCGTCGTCAGTTGGCGCCTCTCATGACCCGTCCCTCTTCTTTGACCCCCTCGTCGTTGGCTCCCCCGCCGATGGCCAGGACACCCTCGACCCCTACTCTGCATCAAATCCTCTCTTCCATCTCGATCAACCCTCCGTCTCCATCGACGCGCCAGTCTACGACGACTTTGCCGTCAACAGCGCCTGGAACGATTGGGCGCTCGGCCTCAACCTCGGCGCTCAAGACGCGAGTCGTGGTGCGCTTGGGGGGCTCAGCGGTGGCTGGAGCGCAGAGGAGGGATTTGGGAGCAAGGAGGCTCAACGTGAGGCACAGGAGCAGGAGAACGGAGCAGTCGACGACGGAGGCTTGTTCGCGTTCCTCCAGGATGCGGCGGTTTCAGCTGTTTGTTAGGCGGTGAGCTGCGAGAGGATGTACGACTATTGATGGCGCTTTGATCTCGTGAGTTGAGCCTCATTTTCACCTCGCCTCGGACCTCGCTGACCCCCTTCATCAACTCAGCGACCGACATCTCTCAACCTCTCACCTTTCCCACCCTCTCCATCTCCCAATCTTCCCTCACCTTTTCTCACAACAATCTCACTCCACATTACTCTCCTACTTCTCCCTTCTTCTCTCTCATCCTTCACCTCCTCCCCCTTCTCTTCACTCCTTCCGCTTCGGCGTTGAGGGTCTGTAGCAGAAGGACGGAGGTGCCGGTTGGGCGATGTTTGAAGGGCGTCGCGGTCGATGAGCTTGTGGCTCGGTGTTGTTGAAGTGGGGAACGGGGTCGGCGATGAGGGCTTTGAAGTGCGGTCGGGAGGCGAGACGTGGGGGTTTGGAGGAAGGAGTGATGGCGCTGAGGGGAGGCGGAGGAGGGCTGAGACGGATGGACATTTGTCGTGTTGACTCGATAGCTGGTTTTGATCTTTCTACACCTACACCCGTAATTCTACACTGCGTCTCGGGCGCTTTTTGATTCATTCAGCTCTCGGCCGCTTTACGAGCGAGGAGGCTCGCGAAACCGGCGAAAACGCGGTGACGGGGAAGCGAACTGCGATATGCAAGCTGCTTTCAAACATGGTCTCCACCAGCTCTACTCGACCACCGGCGCCGCCTCGACGACCTTTTGCTCCTCCTCGACTGGATCGAGCTGCGAATCCTGCACTTCCTCGCTCGACTCCCCCGGGGCAACCGGCCTGTAAGCCACCTGACTCAACACCTTCAACACACCCACCTCCTTGACCTTTTCTAGGCTCTTTTGATCCTTGACCAACACCATGCCCGCAAAGCCGAGCGAGTTGACCGAAACGCTGGTCCCATCTTCCGTGGTGAAGCATTCGGCGGTACGGGGTACGATGTGCATGTAAGATTCGGTCAGAATGACATTGTAGGAGAGGGAGGAGAGGCGGATGACGGGGCTGTCGGGGGTGGAGAGGGAGATGCGACGGAGGTGGTCGATCATGAGGTCGAGAAGGGCGAGGAAGGTGGAGGCAAAGTACATGGAGAGGTCCTGTGGGGCGATACAAGAGACAGTTAGTGCTTGTTGAAGAGCGAGAGGGAGAGAGGGCGTGACGAACCTGGCCGGTAGGGGGATTGATGAGGGTCGTGAAGTTGGCGTAGGGGAGGGGAAGCTGGAAGGGCGCCTTGGGGTTCTGAGGCTTGTTGGCGTTGATAAAGTTGTCAAAGGGGGCGATGCCATTCGAAAGAGGGATGAATTGGATGCTGGAGTCGATCGCGAGGTCAGCTCTCGGTCGACGCTTCTCGGACTTCCTCCTTCCTGTCTCAGCTCACTGCTTATGCGGCTGGGATGCGCCCGAGAGCTCTCCCGAGTTGAAGAAGGCGAGATGCTTCTCGCGAGCGCCGAGCTGCTTGACGATTTGCCAGGCGGCAATGAGCTCGAGAGGGCTGAGCGGGGAGGTCTGAGGCTTGAAGTCTTTGGTGACGAGAAGGAAGTGGCGTGGCGTTACACAGAATTTGTTGAGCTGTTGTATGGCGAGGGAACGACGTTCGTGCGGATGAGAGCATGACCGAAAGGTGAGGGAAAGGCGAAGGCGAGAGAAGGTTAGCTCTCGCGATTCGTTGAGACAGTTTCCGGACACGCACAAGCACCACGAACGCCTCTCCTTCAGTCTCTCCCTCCTCCACCAGCGTGTCCTCAGCGACGTAAAGGTCCTCGACATAGGGAGGAGCGAACGGATCCGGTCGCGACGACTTGTCTGCTGTCTGATCCTTCTCGGCGGTGGGCTTCTTCTGCAGCGAAGGAGCAAAGCGGATCTCAAACTGGAGATGCAATTGGTGAGCTCGAGTCTCGGGAGCCTTACGACGAGCTTAGACCCACAGGGATGCCCGTTTCTGCGTCATCCGCTTCCTCCTCTTCAGTCTCGGTGAAGATGAGAGCTCCACTCTTGAGCGCCTTGTTGTAGGCAGCTTTGACCTTCGAGCCCAGCCCAGCGAACGGTGTAGACGACATGACGAGGTGCAAAGATGAGGAAGAGCTCAAGAAACGGCGCGCGTTCTCGATCTCATCTTGCCTTTCGCCAAATCGCTCGCTGCTCTCTTCGACTATGAACTGGCTTCGCTCCCTGCTGGGAAACGCTTTCCACACTCCTACTACTGACGACATGGCCCGCGCGAAGGACACTGTCGAGGTGAGTCGCTTGTGGCGCACTGACCGTCTCGGCTCCTTCTTTGACCTCAGCTGACGCCTGGCTCTCACCTTTGGACAGAGCATGATTGTACAGTCTCGCGTGGCTGTTTTCTCCAAGTCGTTTTGTCCATACTGTTCGAGATCCCTTCGCTGAATGTCGATTATGAGCCGCCCTCGCTCATACTTGGCTCTCGTTCACAGGCCGGGACGCCAAGCATCTACTTACCAAGCTCGGTCAAGATCCTATTACAAGGACCATAGAGCTGGATCACACCCCGGACGGTCCGGCGATCCAGCAACACCTCGCAGCTCGTATCGGCGCCGGCCGAGTGACTGTTCCTCAGGTGCGGATCCCGGCAGCTTCTCCCCGTTATCTTGCACAATGACTGACCACATCCCCTCCCGTTCTTCTCGCAGATCTACATCGACGGCAAGCTCATCGGCGGCTGCTCAGAGCTCAAGGCTCTCCACTCGGCTGGGAAGCTCGAGTCGTTGCTCGCCTAGGAGGGATACTGATACCATGTACCATCACGCGCTGTCTGTGCCCAATTCTACTTCTACCCCGTCTCCCTCACCAAGCCGGCGTTTAGGTTCGAGCACTTGCCCTCGCCGAAGCCTTGCCTTGTCCTCCAGCGCCGAGCGTTCGCTTCGCCGAGGTCCGGAAACGGTCCAGGAGAAGCGGAGTCTCCCAGCCGGAGCCGCTCACTTTATCCTCATGCATCTCTTCCACGTCTACTGCCCGCCTCACAGCCAATCTTGGACACCTTTCTTCGAGTTCGCGATGCCGCTGGAGTCAACTGATTGCCTTTGCTCAACTCGCTCTGGGGCTTGAGCGACCAGAAGATGGTAGAGCGATCCCTTCTCGCCATCGCCTGCACCGGACCGTGGAGACGTAAGCCAGCCGCCTGCTTTCGTCGCGAATCCGCAACTCGGTGATCCCTTCTTGCGGCGAAGGCAAGACTGGACCCGGTCCAGCGGAGGGTCAAGACTCACGATCAGTTTTCACAGCGCGAGGAAGTCGCCTGGGAGCTCAAATCTCATCTTTTCCGGCCTGCTGATGCATATTTCGAGCGAGGGCCAGCCTCCCGAATCCCGAAGCGGAAGGCCTGACAAAGGCCGCCTGTGAAAGGGCGGTGGCTGCTCAACTTGTATCGGCCTAAGGCCTAAATACCTGTGGACTTAGTCGAAAGGTGCTTACGATCGCTCTTCGCTGTGGTGCCCGCCTCGCCCTTGCTCTCTTCGAACCTCGTCTCCGCTCTCTTCTGCAGCCTCTCAGAACCTGCTCCGCCTCGCCAAGTCGTCAGAAGCTGACTAGCGTCCTGGGGAACCGAAGGAACCTCCGACGTTCAACGTAGCTTCTTGCAGCCTCGCAAGCACGCCTCCGCGCCTCCCCCTCGCCCAAAGTTCGGCTCTAGCCCTCGACCTAGCTCGTTCGATTGTTTGCTCTCTCTTCGCCTCTCCTCGACCCGCTCGCTCCCCGGCGTGCACAGCTACAGACCGCGCCATGTCGACCATGTCCCCAAACGCGGTCAAGGTCAACTTGGTCGTCACCTGCCTCTCCTTCCTGGGCGGCTCCTCCATTGTTGTGGGATTCTTCTGTCGAGGAGCTGCTGGTCGACAACAGCTGCGCCAACGGCTCGTACTGGGTCTAGGGATCTGTGACGTGATACAGACGCTCCCAGTAATGTGAGTGATTGAAGGATGATTCCTGCGAGCCTCACTCTCCTCCTCTCCTCGCTGACTTCCGCTCCGTTGCGCAGTATCGGCTCCTCCTTGCGCCTCACGGGGTACCGCTACAGCACCAACTCACCAACGTGCAATTTGTCTGCATTCACCTGTTGAGCCGCATCACCTCCCTTTCTGTGAAGCAAGCTGACCGGTGCTTTCCTTTCTCCACAGACCAAGTGAGCCGCACTTCCTTCGCTTGCTCCTCCCTTGCAGGGCTCAGGTCACGTCTTGTTCGCCTCTAACCTTTCTCCTCATCTTCTACAGACCTGCGTGGTCGTCAGCGCGGCATGGACGCTCACCGTCGCAATCGTGACCTACTCCACCCTGGTTCGCCCCATGTCGCGACTTACCATGGCATTCGAGTCTCCGAAAGCTTTCTACTGGATATGGGCCGTCGTTTGGTCCTGCGGCCTGATCCCTGCCATCTGTGGAACGGTGAGCTCGGCGCGCGCTTTGACCGCCTCGGCCGACACTGACTCCCCTTCCTTCTTCAGATTTTCTTCGCCATGGTCGACGTCGGCGGTCTGTGCTGGTACGAGAGCGGGACACTCCAGTCCAAGCTCATGATCGTTGTCCCTCGCGCCGTCGCCCTCATTGGGGTCATCGGCCTCTGTGAGTTTCGGCGCCGGACGTTGCCTCTCGCCGCTCGCTAACGGTGTCGCTGAACAGACTCGAGCCTCTTCATCTTCTTCCGCCGTCGGGACATGAGTCTACTCGCCACCACTTCGCATAGCACGACGGAGGAGGAGCAGGCCGCCCGTGGGGAACGTCGCCTGTCGCTCGCGAGCGTAAGCCAAAAGCTCGCCCACTGGGGCCGTCGAGGCTCCGCCAACACACAAGCAACCGTGCAAACGAATCACACTCTCAACTCTTTCCACGAGCCGTTCACCTCTCCCAACATCATGTCTCCTCCCCTCTCGCCCATCCCTCAATCGCCTCGGCCAGGTCTCGACAGTCGCCCTTCACAATCCGTCATCATCACCCTCCCTCCCTCACGGAACCAACAAGGCGACGAGACCGACTCTGCTGCCTCAACAGGCGAGTTCCCCGAGATCGCCAGCTTCTCGGGTCCTCCCCCGACCTCCAAGACGGTCACGCCGAAGCGCGGGAGTGTGCAGGGCGTGGGGGAGCCGCTGCAGCTCGCAGCATATCGCAACGGGGCCGTCACGCCTCTTCCTAAACCAGCAGTGAAGCCTTTGAGCCCGCGGCAGGTCAACAAGCGACTTTCGCTGCTCATGATGCTGTGTGAGTCTCACTTCGCGCTTTCGGCGAAGAAAAGCTGGACTGACCTTTCTCTTCAAACAGACCCTATCGCCTACCTGCTGCTCTTCAGTGTATCAGTTGGACGACTCATTGCCACTTTTGTCTCTGATGCACCACCTCACCCGGCTCTGACCAGCATCGCAAGGTTCGGCGTTCGGCTTTCCACTCGGCGCTGACGGTCTCGCTGACTTGCTCTCGTCTTGTTTTTTCTCTCCGCGATACACAGATGGCTTGTATTCGGACAGGGTAAGCCACCTCGCTCATTCTCTCCTCAGTCAAGCAGCCTGCTGACTTTCTCTTCTCTCTTCGCACTCTCTCCTCCCTCGCACCTCCCGTGACTCTCGTCGGCGCTCGGACATCGCTTGCAGGTCTGGTCGATGGCATTCTTTACTTCGTCATCGAGTACCTCTTCCGCCGCTCGACTCGAGGAAGAACTTGAGGAGTAGAAGGCTCGGGCGATACACGCTTAGCTGGGCTTTAGACATTTGTTGTAGCTCAACCCGAGGACCGACATGAGGAGGAGGAGTGCGCGGCGTACACGCTTAGTCGGTCGTTAGACATCTGTTGTAGCATTAGGGAATCTTAGATGGAGCGCCGAGCGCCTCCTCGTCGAGCTTAGCGGAGTTCAAGGCAGCGACAGACGCAAAGAGAGACGAAGAGAGGCGAGACTGAATCTACAGCAGTGCGTCAGCCAGCCTGCTCGGCCTCAAAAAGGAGCAGCCCCTCTCCTCCCCATCGCGAAGCTGAGCTCGAGCGCATTCGAGGCTCTGTCTCCGCCTCTCACTTGCTTTCGCTTCGACAACCTTGCTCGTGCAGCTCTAAGACCTACAGCTTTGCTCTCACATCGGTACTGCTTTGACGAACCGTCTCTCGTCTTACCTACACCTCAACAAGCTCCCTCGAGCGCGACAAGCAGCTCCTCGCGCTCGCTTCGGGCTCCTCGCGCTTGCTCTCAGCATCAACAGCTGGTTCAGTCTACTGTGAGTACTCTGCATCTCTACACGAGCCCTGTGGCTGCCGCGTGCACCTCGTTCGACCCGAACCCCACAAGCTGAGCGCGCGTCTCTCTCTCGTCTCTCTCCCGTCTCGCAGATGGCCGAGTCGACCTACTCGATTTACGAGGACGATGGCATGAATGACGACACCCCTCCTCCTCCCACCCACCACGATTACGGCGACCTTATCGGCGACGACCAGGATCACGGAGACGCGACTGCCATCTCTCCAGCTGCGCCGATCGCTCGCGCCACCTCGCCTGGCACTCCCCCTCGTTCTGCTCAGGTGCAGCCGACTGCGCAGGTAGACGAGCCGAGGAAGGGAGGAGCGAGCTCGGAGAGGAATCCCCAGGCTGCGCCCGAGGTTAAGATGGAGCAGGAAACGGGGCCGAAGGGAGGAGAGGCGAGTATCGGTGATGTGAAGATGGGCGGAGTCAAGGGTTCGACGTCGTCAAGTGTCGCTGTGCATACTGGGGGGGCGACTGAAGCTCTCGCTGGCCTTCCCAGCAAGGTGAGTTCGGCTTCGGCTTTGCTGCCGTCGCTCTCCACTGCACCGGAGTGCATCGAGGTCGAACATCGAGTGTCTACCTCCGCAAGCGATAGCGCTGACCTCTCGACCTCTCACTCCTCTCGACAGCCGCTCCCTTCGTCTCTCCCCTCCAACCCGAGCCTCCCTGCCAAACCTCTCATCGGCATGCCTCACAACGCCCCTTCTACCGTCAAAGGCAGCGGAGGAGGTCACGGAGCTGGAGTTGGAGGAAGCGTCATGTCGGCCTTGTACCTCGGCGACATGCATTGGGTGAGAGTTGAGCGGCAGCCGAGCTCGGCGACGAGCTGACCTCCTTCTTCTCGCTTATCCTTCTGGCAGTGGACCTCGGATGAGCACATCCGCCAGCTTTGCGAACAGATCGGAGCGCCCATCGAGCTGAAGGACATCGCCTTCTCCGAGCACAAGGTCAATGGGAAGTCGAAGGGGTGAGTTGTTCTGTCTCTTTTCGCTCGCCCCTCTTTGCGCTCGCCCCTCGTTTCTCTCGCGCGTCATCGACTTCTTCTTCTGACGAGATGCCTGACTTCGCACTCTCTGTCGACCACAGAGTCGCCTACATCGAGCTTCGTTCTGCCGAGCGCGCTGCTCTCGTCAAGACCTGGTTCGAGAACAAGTAGGTCTCGCTTCGTCCTCAAACTCGCGAAGCGGACTCTATCGAGGAAAGTACCAACTGACCGTATTTCGCTCCTGCAGTGAGTTCCAGAACAAGCGCATGTCCGCTCAGCTCTCCTTCGGCGGCTCTGGTCGCAACCCCTTCCAGACCCTCCCCAAAGGTGAGCCTTGTCTTTGCTGACCGCTCGAGATCTACGCTCCGAAGCTGAGTCGTGTCCTCGGAACTTCAGAACCCGCCAACCGTGAGAATCGCGGTCAGCGCCACGCTTCTGGCCCGGCAGCTCTCGGCGGCGGCATCTCCTCCTCGGCGCAGTCCTCTCCCGGCCCCTACCCTCAAAAGCCCTTCCACCAGCAGCAGCAACAGCAGAGCAACTCTTTCAGCAACCAAAAGCAGCCCTACCAGCAGCAGCAACCTCGTCACTCTCACTCTCACTCGCCAGCGATGTCGCCCCCTCCTCCCTCGGCGATGCCCATGCCTATCCCGTTCTCGCAGGGTGCGATGAACCCTGCCATGATGCAGATGATGAGCATGAATGGGTTCGGCGGAGCGATGTACGGCGGCGCGGGGATGATGGGCTTCCCTGGGATGAACGGCTTCGGCGGAGGAGGCTTCCCCAGCGGCGGAGGAGGACCGTTCAATCCTGCCTTCTACGGCGGTGCGATGGGGATGGGAGGAATGGTCGGCTGTGGGGGCGAGGACTCTGACGATGGAAGCAGGAAGAGGTCGAGGTTGGAAGGTTGAGAGACGAGGGAGAGGGAGGGGCCGAGGAAGAGGAGGTGGTCGGTCTTTCTCGGAGGGGTGATTCGCTTGCTATCAGTTTTTGCTTGTCTGTACTCTTTTGCAGTGCCAATCGTTTTGCATCGTTTCCCTTCCGAGTCCGCTCCTCCGGCAACTTGGTCGCGAGGACAGCCGCCCCGCCTGGAGAGCGAGCTTCGACTCTCGCCATCTACGTCGGGGAAACGGCATCACTGGCGACATGGGACGTCAAGCTGTGCTACATCTCGTCTCACTGAGGAACTGCTTGATCAACCTACCTCTCTCCATCCATGGTCCTCTCGTCGAACGAGGAGTAGTGAGCGCGCTTTCCCATGTCGTCTCAGCTTCTGCTCACGCTGACAGGTCTCCTACAGGCACCTCAATCGCTAGTAGTTGAGCTCTCCTTCACCACACCCTCCTCCTCGAGCTCCAGCAAGAAGGCGGCAACGACGAGCAAGGTCTACGTCGGCTGGACGGGAATGCCCTCTTCGGTGGCTTCTGTCGCTCAACAGGTGCGCGGCACAGCAGCACCAGGGGACAGAATCGAAATGGACCCTCAATTCGCTGCTATGCTGGGCTTGGGACTTGTTGCAGGAACTCAGGTGAGCCGGAGGCAGCCCAGCGAGACGCGGCCGGTGTTACTGATCCCGTCTTTCTCGTGCTGCAGGTGTCTATCGAGCTGCTGAGGGATCTACCAACGGCTACATCGGTCAGCGTTACTCCCGTCTCAGCCGACGACTGGGAGATCCTGGTGAGTCGAGAGCTCCAGCCGCGCTGTCTCTCCGCCCACCAGAGCTGACCGGTTCCCTACATCGTAGGAAACCAACGCCGAGTTTGTCGAGATGAACCTACTGAGTCAAGCCCGAGCTGTCAAGGAGGGAATGAGCATCGGATGCTGGGTGGGCGGGACGACTCTCGTTCGCTTCACCGTCGGTGAGATTTGACTTGGTTTGAGCAGCACGTAGATCGTCACGCTCACTCCTTCACTTTAATCCAGACTCCACATCCCCTTCAGCGTCCCCAGCTCTCCTCCTCACCTCCGCGACCGAGCTCATCGTCGCGCCCAAGACCCGCCAAACCTCCGCTACTCCCTCGACCAAAGCTCACGACCTTTCTTCGATCCCTTCCGCAACCTCTCCTTCCAACATCACCTCACCCGAATGGGAATCGCTCAAGCGTCGACTCGTGCGCCTACTGCCTCTCAAAGGGATCGCCAGCTCGAGCGCCGAGCCGAACAGCGCCGACATCTCGGAGCATGAGCATCTCGAGGCTCTCGTCTCGCCCTCGCTGCATCGGTCTCTCAAGCGCGTCTTTCCTTCCCTCCGACTCAATATCGTCCACCATGCTCGACCAGTCGCGCGAGGATCGTCGGGCGAGGGTGGCGGAGCGAGCGGGGGCGCTGGAGCGGGCAAGGAAGAGGACGGCAGCAAGGAGGAGAAGAGGAAGGAAGTCGAGGTTCGGATAAAAGAGTCAAGCGCGGTGCCGGCTGGTCATGTATGGATAGGGCAGGCAGCGCGAGCAGAATTGAGCCTCGCGGTTGCTGGGCAGGGAGCTTCGGAGGGCGGGTTCGAGCTTCTTCGGTGAGTTAGTGGAGGATGTCAAAGTAAGGTTCCCTATCTCAGTAGCTGATCTTTCTGCTCGCAGGTTCTCTCCTCCGCTATCGTCGGCGGCTAAGCGGGCAAAGCTGAAGGAAATGAGGAGCCCTCCCTCGCAGACGGCCCCTCTGCCTAATGGCGCGAGGTGAGGGCAGTTGTTGACTCGAGTTGGAGCTCACTCAGCTCACCTCCGCTTTTCTCAACAGCAAATCCTCGCGCATTCACTCTCCTCGGTCGATCAACGGCTCGGCGAACGGCAGTCAACCTCTTCTCGCACCTCCGGCAGTCGTTACACCAATCTCACTCGCTGGAGTCGAGGACAAACTCGATAGCATTCGCTCTCACGTCGTCAACTCGCTAGCGGCACGAAGTTTGGGGGAGAAGGGCGTCCCCTGTAAGTCGGTAGCTCGCCCCTCGTCGACCGCCCCTGCTGACCCTTCGTCGAACACAGCCTCTGGCCTCCTCGTCACCGGTAACTCGGGGGCAGGCAAGTCCTCCCTTGTGCAGCAAATAGCGCGCGAACTGGAAGCTGATCCTCGCACTCTGACTCGTGAGCACCTTCCTTCGAGCGAGCGACTGGATTGACCCGGATCGCTGAGCTCTCTCCATTCCCCAGACACCATCTACATCGACTGCTCCAAGTTCTCGGATGAACGGCTTCCGACTCTAAAGGGAAAAATGAAGGACTGGTTCGATGAGGCCTGCTGGCACGCTCCCTCGCTGCTCGTCCTCGACAATTTGGATCGCATGCTCGGCGCCGAAGTCGAGGTGAATACATCGTGCCGTCTATCCCTTGAACCTGCTCACACTTCTCTATCCACAGCACGCGGACTCCTTCCCCGCCCTTCACCTCGCCCACACCTTCCTCGCTACCGCCGTGCCCGCCCTAACGTCCCGACCCGTCATCCTCCTCGCTACCACGCAGTCTTCCACTTCTCTTCATCCTCTCCTCAGCACAACGCACATCCTTGGCGAAACTGTGTCCTTACGTGGGCCGAACAAGACTGGACGCCGAGACGTGAGCTTCTCGACGATGCAGCTGCTCTGCCTCAAACTGACCATGACCCTTCCTCAGATCCTCAAAACGCTCGTCAGCAACAAGGCTTCCATCTCTAGCCTCGACGCTTCCAGCCTCAACTACACCACCATCGCTGCCCTCACCGAAGGCTACCTCCCCGCCGACTTGCGAGATCTCGTCGACCGCGCCATTCATCAATCCGCCATCCGGGCGTCCTCGAGCTCTCGAGTGACTCGCACTATTTGCTTCAGCATTTGACCGCCGCTGATCTTTTCTTGCCACCGTAGGGCCTCGAGCTGACCCTCGACGACTTCGTCTCGGCTCAAGTCGGCTTCGTTCCGCTTTCGCTTCGAGATGTCAAGCTGCAGAAGTCCGAGGTACAGTGGGCCGACATCGGAGGGCTACACGAGACTCGTCGCATTCTACGCGAGACGCTCGAGTGGCCCACCAAATACGGCGCCATCTTCGCAAGTTGTCCCCTTCGCCTTCGCTCTGGGTCAGTCCTCTTCCTCCCTCGCTTTCGACGAATTCCGCCGACTTCCTTGCATCTCCAGACTTCTTCTCTACGGCTTCCCCGGCTGTGGCAAGACACTTCTCGCCTCGGCCGTCGCAAAGGAGTGCGGTCTCAACTTCATCTCTGTCAAGGGCCCCGAGATCCTCAACAAGTACATCGGAGCCAGTGAGAAGAGTGTGAGTCTGCTTTCTTGCTCGCTGTATCCTCTACCCTCGCTGAACTCCATCCCTCTGCAGGTGCGCGACTTGTTCGAACGAGCTCAAGCGGCGAAGCCTTGCATCCTCTTCTTTGACGAGTTCGACTCGATCGCGCCGAAGCGGTAGGATCCCAGTCTTTCATCTCTTGAGCTGCTTGCTGAGATCCATTCTCTCTCTCAGCGGTCACGACTCGACGGGAGTCACCGACCGAGTCGTCAACCAGATGCTCACTCAGATGGACGGTGCTGAGGGTCTTGACGGCGTCTACGTTCTCGCTGCGACGAGGTGAGCTTCTCCAGGTCTCAGACTATCGCTACGACTTCCACTGATCCCGCCTTTTTTTTGCAGTCGACCGGATCTCATCGACCCTGCTCTTCTTCGCCCAGGTCGCCTCGACAAGTCTCTGCTCTGCGATATGCCCAGTCACAGCGACCGCCTCGAGGTGAAATCTGATTCAAGTCACTTCGCTTCGCTTGCTAACGCGGTGCTTCTCGCAGATTATGGAGGCCTGCTCGCGCAAGATCGCATTGGCGCCCTCGGTCGACCTCTCCGCCTACGCCGCCAAAACTGAAGGCTTTTCCGGGGCTGATCTTCAGGCTCTCGTCTACAACGCTCATCTCGACGCCATCCACGAGACGCTCACGGCTCACGAGTCAGCCGCTGCCGAGAACTCGGACGACAAGGCCAAGCGCGAGGAGCAAGATATCACCTACACGGCGTTCGGAGGCACGGAGGTGCAGGCTGCTAAAGTCCTTTCTAGGGCCGAGCAGGCGAGCGTGAACAAGAGGGTGAGTTTATCCATTCTAGGCGCTTCTCGAAAGCCATCGAAAGCTGACCTCCCCCTTGCCGAGCAGCTCGAACTCATCCTGAGCGCGATGAGTGCGGCCAAGGCGGGCAAGTCGAGGAAGGTCCAAGGTACTACGCCTTCTTCAAAAGCCACCGTAAGCTTTGAAGCCTCCTCTCACTCCCAGCTCTTGCTAACCCGCGCTCTTCGCAGACCTTCGTCGAGCCTCAGCACTTGCAGAAGTCTTTCTCGACGACGCGCCCATCGGTTCCGGCCGAGGAGCTGATCCGTTTGCGCAAGATGTAAGTCAATCCGATCGAAGCAGCTCGGAAAGACAAACTGATCGTGTCGGCTTCGCAGTTACTCGGACTTTGTCGACGGCCGAAGCGCCAATGGCCTTCCCTCGGGCGAGGCGAGCGACCAGGTCGGCGGACGGGAGAGCTTGATGTAGGAGGATGCAACTCTTTGCCCCAACTATTGTTTCCTGACCCTGCGACGTCAGCCCCGTGAAGATATTCTACCACTCATCAGCGTTTCGCCTCGAGCAGGCCGAGCCCAGACGCGGCTGGACCGTCCGGAGGTTGCCTTTCAGCGCTCAGCCGTCGCATCAGCGTGAGAAGACAGCAGAAGGATCAGACTTCTCTAAATGGAAGCCCTCTGGAGCGTGAGAGGGATAGCGAGCGGCGAGCTTCAGGCCAGGCGGCGCCGAAGGTGCACCAGCCCCCTCTGACTGCCTCTCCCGAGAAAGCGGGCGTACGGTCCATTCCTCAAGCACCACCGAGAGTACGGCTGGTTCATAAGGGAGATTCGCTCGTGTCCCTCTGCATGGCAAGCCCTCAGCTCGTTAAATCCCTGACGAAGCCTCATCCGTAGCCGTTGACGAGTGGGCAAGATCGGATCGGCCAAAGGCCGCTTTTTGAGCGTTCCTTCGACAATCGTCGGTATCACCCTGGGACATCACCTTAGCGTTGCAGATCACCTGGTGCTCCTCCTCCCCTTCTTCTCCCCCTTCCTCCCCCTCCTTCGACGTGAACCTGCAAGCTCCCTCTCCCTGAAAGCAACCTCCACCACAGCCTTGGCCCACGCACGGCGCACTCGATCAATCTCAGGGCTACTGTGGGGCGGCGAGTCTCTAGCGATCGAAGGAGGCGTAAGTACCGGTTCTCTCGAAACGTCTCTCCTTCTTCTCTGATCCTGTTCGACGGCACAAAGGGCTGGATCTCGTGCAGGAGAGGACTTTGGCTCTCTCGGGACCTCCGTCCGCCCCGGTGGAAGGCCGCGAAAGCGAAGTTGGGCTCAAAAGAGCCGTCGCCGAGCCTCGTCGGCTTTGCCTGCTCCGCCTTTCGCAGAATGTCGGCGGCCGGGAGGCGAGTTGAGGCAGCCTTCAGCCGCTGCTCATACAGCACCGTTAATTGCAATGGTCATCCCGGACTGTAGGTAGCGCTGGAACAAGCTCTCGTACAAACGCCAGCCGAAGACAAGATCGCCCGAGTCCTGCTCCTCTGCTGGGCCGCTGGAGTCGGCCTGAGACCGACGCATTAGCTACAACAAGACAGATGCCCACGGTATCGCTCGCGAGCAGCTCTGGGTCCCGGCTGGGGAGCCGCAAAGGCCAGTGTCTTGCCTCCCGAGTGCCTTGGTCGTGGACGTTTCTCCGGGCAGAAAGAAGGACGTGATCTGCGAGCTCTTCTTGTTGACGTCTGACCTTTCTCCTCTTGCTCAACACCCTGCAGGAAGGACGACCGCTACCTGTCGCTCCTTCGCGCCCCTTGGCCCTTCTTCTAGCCTCGCGACGACGTTGCCCCATCTCGTCCTCTTTCCCTTCTTCCTCCTCCCTGCGACGAGCCGATACAATGCGCGCAAGCCCCTCCACCTCCCTCGTCCATCGCAAATCTCTGGGGAAAGGCAAGGCTGTTTCTGAACATGAGCTCGACCCCGAAATCGCCGGGGATGGTCGTCGGCGAGTCCAAGTGGCCTGCGCTCGCTGTCGCAACCGGTACGCCTTCTTCACCTCTTCCAAGAACCTTATGAGCACTGACTGACCCGTCTCTATTCGTTCAACGTCTACAGCAAGATTCGCATAAGTCGCCTCTCGTCTCGTCGTCGCTGGCTCGTGCTAACCTCGTCTCTTCGCCGTTTCCACTGCGACGGCCTTCAACCCTCCTGCACCAAATGCCTGAAGAGTCGGGACAAAGCCCAGTGCGTCTACATGCCTGTATCCTTGTGAGTAGCCTCGCTGTACCTCGTCCTCTCTGCTCAAGCTGACCCTCCTCCACAGCGAGGAGAACGCCGCCGCGAGGGCTAGGAAGCAAGCCAAGGCCTCCGGCTACCCTCAGACGTCGCCCATCAGGATGCGTCGTAGCTGGGATGAGGCCATCGCTAGGGAGGAGGCCGCCTACTCGCGTCGAGCCCGTAGCCTCTCCTCGGGGCACTCGAGTTCCTCGACGTCGGCCTTCGCTCCCGTCAACGCTCCCTCGGTGCACTCTTCCGCCTTCCCTACCGGCCTAACAAGGGAGGTCAGTAGCTTCCACATCTCTGAGGGTCGTTACCCTTACGATGCAGCGCCATCCTACCCTTCCTCGGGATCCAACTACTCAACCTCCTCCACAACGACGTCTCCCATCGAGCCGCACTTTCCCCAGCTCCCGCCATCTTCTTGGGCGCCTTCGGGCTTCACAACGTACACACCGACATCGTATCAGTCAGCTTCCCTGGTCGCTCCCACCGCCCACCCTCCGCACCTTACTCGACCGACGGCTTCGGGTCTGCCCCTTCCTCTCTACCCTGCCCCCGACGCTCATCGCTACCAGGCCTGGGACATCCCTACGCCACCCTCCGAGACGCCTTCTCCTCGCACATCGGGACTCGACTCGCACCCCTACAGCAACTACGCGCCGGCTCCCTCACAGTCACATCCTCGTCGGCCGCGACCACGTCTGCAACGCTCGCTCTCGCTCCCCATACCCGCCACCGATGTACCTCTCCCGTACAGCGCTCTCATTGGAGGTCCAGAGCACGCCTACCATGCACCACCACCCAAATACGAGGTCCCCTACTACCCTCACACGACTCACAGCAGCTCGGTCGCCCTCGAAGGGCACTCCTCGACCTCCAACTACTTCCAAGTGCAGCCGGTGCATCAGCAGGCCTACCCTTCACGCTCTTATGAGCCACACCTTCCTCCCCAGGAGCAGTATCACCCTCCCTACCCGCAAGAGCAGCA
The DNA here is from genome assembly GCA_003054985.1 of Leucosporidium scottii. NCBI lineage: Eukaryota > Fungi > Basidiomycota > Microbotryomycetes > Leucosporidiales > Leucosporidiaceae > Leucosporidium > Leucosporidium scottii. The sequence goes on from MWVB01000018.1 coordinate 366,566, forward strand.
GCGTCCGTACCAGGAATCCTTCACGCCCGAGGTGACCTTCTCGAGGGTGCAGAGCGCCGAGGATGTCATGCTCACGCCGGTGGTGTCGCGCCCGCTGTCGCCGGATGCATCCAGCAGTCTAGGAGGTGACGCTAGCCGATGTTCGACGTCAGCAGGAGCGCCGGCGTTCGAAGCGGTCGAGCAGTTCGGCTTCGAGCTTCCTCCTCCGCAGGGGTGGTGAGCGGTTGTGGGGGTCATGTAGATAGATTCACGTTTAGTATCAGCTGAGGCGTATATACTCTCCCCGCCAGCAGCGCTGTTTGCAGTACAATGTTGTTACTCTACTTTCGCCGAGACTTGCGCCGAGCGAACTGAGCGAAAAGAAGAGTCGAAGGTGTTGTTTCGCACTGTAAATTGAGGAGATACACGCATCGCTTTCTCTCGTCTGCTGATATGTCTCTCGAGATGAAGGTCGAGATAAGGAGGCAGGATCGTCCTTGAGCCGAAACAATTGAACAACGTCTCGACCGCTTGCTCTCTCCTTCCACCCTTGACTCGCCTCATCATGACTCTTTTGACCAGGTGAGTCGCTTGAGCTGATCAGAAACATCGGAACACTCTTGCTGACGATCCCACACCTCGACACAGCGCCGCTCTCGTGTGCAGCTCGTTCATCTTGGGCGTCCTCTTCACGTCGATGCTGTGGGACGCTACGGTGCTCTTCCCCTCGGCGCAGATCACTGAGGCTACTCTGGAGGCTGTTGAGGCCTACTACCTCACTTGGTGGAACGGAGCGACGACTGTCAAGGTGTTCCTTCACCTCATTGTGAGCCGCCGGCCCCCCGACTCGCTCCTCACACGCTCGCTCACCTCGTTTCTGCACCTGCACTCGTACAGGTCGGGATCCTCTTCCTCTCGGTGATCGCCAAGTTCGCGCGCAAGTCGGAGACGAGCTTCTACTTCAGTGGAGCTTCCCTTGGTGCGCCTATACCCTTCCCTCTCTCATGGCTGGAAACGACAGACCTAATCGCCGGCTTTGCTTCTGCAGTTCTGCTGGTGCTCAATGCTTCGCTGTACATTGTCATCACCATCCCGAGCATTCGCAACATCGCCAAGTGAGCTTCTCCCTTATCTTTGCCGCCCGCCCTTCACCGCACACAACAAGAGTTGACGCGCTGTGCTGCTGTAGGGATCCGATGAACCAGCTCCTCGCTGCTCCTCAAGGCTCAGACGTCTACTCTCGCATGCAGGCCTACTTCGCCAAGGGTGACAACGCCCGCCTTCACGCCGAGAATCTCCTCTCCACCACCAGGATGACCTTCGCGGAGCGTGTAGAGCACGACTCGGTCCTCTGCGCCGCCAACACCATCGCCATGGCTTTCCTCGCCGGTGTCATCCTCCTCCAGGTCTCCGAGTGGTACCTTGAGGAGACCATGGTCAAGGAGGCCGAGGCAGAGGCTAAGAGGCTCGAGACGGCGCCCGTTGTGCCCGTTACCGAGGAGAAGAAGACCCAGTAGGAGGACACGAAAGGGCTTAGAGTAGTGACTTATATCGCTCCGCCGAGATTTCAAAGATTGGAGTGTCTCTATTCGCACCGGCTCGGCGAGAGGGAGTGAAGGGGAAAACTACAACTGATCTACACAAGCGACTTTCTCTTCTCTCGTCCTCCCTCCTGCTCCTTGCTCCTTCTCCACCCCTGCTACTCCCCATCCCACTAGCGTCATGCCCACGAGAATCCACACCGCCCACAGCAACCTGAACGCCGAGCCGACCTTCACCTCCGCCAGCTCGCTATCCTTCCCCAAATCGACTCCATCTGCTAACCCGTTCAGTGAGTACCATTGCGAAATGGTAGCTGCGACTCCCAGGCCAAAGGAGAGCGACGCCGCACCCGCTGCGATGAGAAGAAGCGTCCTTCGTAGAGGGCTCGGTCCGGCCGCCCTGCGCCGAGGGAAGTTGAGCGCGGCGAGGAGAACGAGAGTGGTGGTGAGGAATAGAGTACAGAGCACAAGGGCGGTGGGGAACAGTGGGAAGGAGAAGGGCAGCTGAGAGGCGGTGGAGGAGGGGAGAGAGGAGGAGGAGTAGACCGAGGCGAAGGAGGGAGTCATCGAGGAGCCGGTGCAGTGGGTGTCGCTCAAGGTGTCGCTCATGAGGCACGCTCCTACAATGAGTCAAGCAGTCGTCAGTACGCTCAACGGGAAAGGGGACCATTCGAGCTTACCGAGAGCGCCGAGAGTGACAACTCGCCCGTCGGTGAAGGAAAGGACGAGCAAACCCGCGGATCTCATCGTGGACACGGGCGAGAGAAGGACGAGGATTAGCATGACGATGCTCGCAAGTACAGCTAGTGTCTGCGCAAGTCCAATGACGGTCTTGAGCCTGCGAAAGCGAAAGCTTGGGTGAGCGGACGAGCAGTTTCGGCGTTGCGACCTCGTCTCTACTTACGCGATGCGAGGACCGTCGACCACAGGGTTCCACTCCCGGTGCATTGGAGTCACTCCCGTCGCTTCAGCCGCCCCTCGCTCCATCTCGTAGATCGAAGAAAAGACATTCCCCTTGTCCTTGCCTTCCTCGCCGACAATCACTCCTTCTTCCTCTCCTCCGACCGGCGCCGTCCACTCCCACTTTACCGGCTTGTCTTTCCTTCGTCTTCCACGGGCTAGGGGGATAGTGAACTGCCTTTGCCGTGCCGAGCGTCGAGTCACGAGGGAAGAGCCTGAGGGCTGGCGGAGGAGGAGCGCGACGACTCTTGTTCGGTGAAGACTGGAAGTTGCAGAGGGAGGTGCTGGAAGTTGAGGGGTTCCGGAATGGGGCGACTGGACTGCGAGGCGAAGAGGGAAGGCGGTAGCTGGAGATGATGGCGAACACCGACTCGCGCTTCGACCCGGTCGGTGAAGAAGGGTAGCGAGTGGAGGCGCGGTACGAGGGAAGACCGCTGTCGGTACTCAGGATCGAGGACATGTTGGGTATTTGTAGCAGAGCTCGTTCTCACCCGCTTAGGCTGATTGGACGTTCTTGAGCAGGGAGCGGCGAATTCGTGGCCGAGAGAGAAAGAGCGCGGCTCCCGACGTTCACACTCTCGTGAGACGGCGATGAGGAAGGGAGAGAGAGAGAGAGACGACTGGAAAGCAGCACGTGCGCTTTATAAGGACGAGCGGAGACGGAGCAAGAGAACAAAGGCGAAACCCGACGCGCGAAGACAAGGCCTGAACGACTTGAGGGGCCCGAGCGCCGACTTGCTCATCTTTGCTGTGCGCGACGAGATTGCAGAGACAAAGGAAGCAATGTGATGTGATCCGTTCTATTCGAGTACAGAGACGAGAAGAGGAGGTGCATTTCGCCACAGCACCTATCGCCGAACTTGCCCCGGCACCTTTCTTGGTGATTTGGGCGATGCAAACGGAACGGCAAAGAGGCTATGGTATTGCTGTGGTAGTACAGTAGAACGACTAGGTACTGCGACTGATGGTGGAGGCTGAGGAAGGCGAGCTGATGCTGAGGGAGGGGCGGGACTCGGCGAAGGGAGCGCGGTCAAAGTCCCCACTCGCGTCAATCCTGCTCCCAGACCTCCCTCTTCTTCTGCTGCTCTTGGGGGTAATAGCGAGAAGGCATGAGACGGAGCTGTAGCGAATGACAGGGTCAGTGAGGAGCTTGAGAGGCAGAGAAAGGAAACCTCACCTCGCCGGGAACGACGTTGAAGGCTCGGACGCCGTAAGTGATGCCAAAGGAGCTCATGGCGATCACAAAGGCAATCAAAGGATATGCCTCTACAGGGCAGAACTTGTGGAAGCGCTGTTGAGGCGTAAAGCGATCAGCAATGGCATCGGAAGAGGAGCAAAGGGAGAGAGAGACTGACTTCGCTGACCGACATGTGTGGTGGGTGGTAGGCTCGAGGCGAGACGGAGGAGGCGAAACGAGCGCCACGAGGAGCTGCTGCCATCAGGCGTTGGCGGAGGAGGGGAGCGAAGGCGGACATGGTTCTGCAAAGGGAAGCGAGAGAGGTCAGCCGAGGTTCGGCAATGAAGGTTGAGCAAGGGAAACTGACTGAGTTGGCGTGTGGTGGGTGAGTGGGCTGAAGTGCTTGGTGGTGGAACGGGGAGGGAGAAAGATGCATCGCTCTTTATACCCCCTCGCTGGCTTGACGAAGGCGGATCGACTCGGGCGAGCACTCTCGAGAGCCCTCGACGAGCCTTGCGAAGGACGGCGAAGGTCGAGGTTCTTCCGACCTCGGAAGTGGCGAATCGCGGTGAGGGAGCAGCGAGATGAAGTGACGAGGGTTTGTGAAGCTACAGAGTGCGATGGGAGGAGCGGGAGGAAGGGGCAGAGTGGTCGAAAGGAGCTGCCCCCTATCCTCGGCGAAGGCAGCGAGAACTGATTGAAGCTGTTGTAGAGCAGCGAGGGGGCTCGGAAAGGGTCAAAAGGAGTCCCATATCTTGTACAACATCACAGACGAGCCAGCTACACCTCGTCCTGTCCGCCTTCGAGCTCCCGTCTTCCCCTTTTCAATCCTCCCAAGGGTCCTTCCGGGGAGGAGCTCGTCGCGCTCGACTATTGTGGATGCGGTACTATTCAAAAAGGCGATTGATGAGCTTCGGTCCCTGCTGTAGCCCCACTGCCCCTCCATCTCCTTGATCGAGCCCTAATCTCGCTTCTCACCGTCGCCGAGCCGCTTAAACTCACCTCGCCCTCGTGCGCCGTGATCTTGTGCAAGCCAAAGATGATGCCATAGAGGGGAACAAAGATCCACGAGAAGGTCAACGGCCAGACGAAGACGGGAAGGCTGAGCAGCCACTGCGAGCGGATGGAAGTCAGCGACAAGCGAGGGGAGGGCTTGCTCAGCAGCAGGGAAGAGCTCACCTTCTTGACAGATGGTCGGGGGTGGCCATATGTAGTAAGTGTACGACTCGAGGTAAACCGAGCCATCGAGACGAGCTGGGGCGTGCGAGAACGCCAGGCAGGGGCGCACAGGCTAGGGAGCATCTGTAGTAGAGTGGGGTCAGTTGAGGGGCTCGGAGTCTGACAGAGAAGCGAGAGAACCGTTTCGACTCTGTTGCTCAGCCTCGAAGATGGAGAAGAGGAGTGGAAGAGGGGAAGAGAGGCGAGCTCGATTTCGACCTTGCTCGGCGCAGCGCTCACTGGAGTCTGGACTGACTGCTCTCCTATGGAGTCCTGCACTCGGACAGCTTCGAAAGTCCTGGCGAGGGCGACTTTACTTCGCTTGCAAGCTGCAGGCCAAGCTGTCAGTCTCTCTGCTCCCCTGTTCTGCTCGAGCCGAGTTGAAACCGAAGCAAGTCCATTGCCGAGTCTACTGAGTCTATGTACACCGATACTGCTAAGATGCGCTACTGAACTAAAATTCACCGAAAACCTAAGCCATGATGTCGACCAACACCTGGTTGATCTTGCCGCTCTTGACCGCCTCGTAAATCTTGCTCACGCCCGAGCCGACCGTCTGCTCCTGCTTGCCGAGGAACACGTCTCCCCTCCTCGCCTTGACACCGACAGTCTCGCGGACGAACGAGTACAGCGCCTTGGACCTGCCGAGGTACTGCACGGTAGGAGAGGTGGTGGAGGACCAGAAGGCCTCGCGCACCGAACGAGTGAGGGCGACGGCCGAAGCGGCAGACTCCTTGCGCCACTTGGAGAGGAGAGGGATGGGGTTCTCGGTCGAGGGTTTGGAAGCGGAGGAGAGAGCCTCAATGACGAGTGAAGAGACGTGGCCAAAGGCGTCCTCCCAGCGAGGAACGAGGTCGACCGAGGTAGTCTGCTCCAGGCGGCGCCAGATGGCGCTGGTGAGCTTGGTGGTGAGGGCGGCGAGCTCCTCCGAGGTGAGGAACGAGGAGAAGTACTGAGTGAGCCTCGAAAGGATGGTCGGGTCAAACTCGTTGCGGAAGGTGCGCTCGAGGTAGCGGAGGTCGAGAGCCTGGCAGGCGCAGTAGAGGTGAGTAGAGAGGAGCTGTTGGGTGGTAACGCAAGTCAGTGACGTGTTCGGAATCAAGCGGTGAGCCTCACTGACCATGGCCAGCACATCGTTGGCCTCGACAGTCTTGCGAGCCGAAATGAGAGCGAGCGAGTTGACCGCTTGGTTGCTCATCTCGGCGGGCTGGACGTGAGTCGAGACGGGGTTGGCGAGGAATCCGAGCTTTTGAATAAGAGAGAGGCTCAAGTCAGCTACAGAGACCAAAGAAGCGAAGGCAGAGAGTAAGAGCTCACCTCGGAGGTGTAAGCGGCGGCGGCAATGTCGAGTCCCTTGGTGTGGTAAGAGGTGGAAGGGTCCTCTGCGGCGAGGCAGGAGGGAAGACCGCGGTTCATCGAGCAGCTGTTGTGAGAGAAGAGGGTTAGCTCTGGCACTTTGAATTAACGCCGAGCAACTCCCGACTCACTTGACCAACTCGGTCATTTGAGCAAAGTTGAGCTTGCCCATCTGCTGCACTCCAAGCCTCGTCTTCTCCATCGCGTTGGTGACGGCCATCGCTTGGAAGTTACCACCGTGGTGAATCTCGTTGCCGGAAACGTCGATGAGAGGGTTGTCGGTCGTCGAGTTGAGCTCGATCTGCAGGGCGGCATGCGAGGAGACGAGGTCGGAGATGAGAGGGCCGACCCATTGAGCGGCGGTGCGGAGAGGGTAGCGATCCTGGCGGAGGATGCCCTCGTCCTCTTGCACGCCGAGCTCCTTCTCGGTGTGCACGGCAAAGGAGGAGCCCTGGAGGATGGTGCGGATGTTGCGAGCGGCTTGGATCTGACCGGGATGAGGGCGGGTAACGTCGTGGATGAAGCTGTGGTGATGAAGGAAGGCGTCAGTAATTGCCCGACGAAGGGAAGTGAGAGCCGAGAGCTCACGGGTGGAAGGAGCCGACGTGACCGACCATGGCCTCGACCGTGAGAGCGGTGACGGCCTGGGAGAGGAGCGAAAGGAAATGGGTGTCGTGAAGAGCGAGCGTGGCCATGGAGGCTGTCGACGAGAGGATCGTCTTCAGCTACCGAACTCGGCGCCGAGGGAGGAGCAGAACGACTCACCCGAGACGGCGGTTCCGTTGACGAGACCAAGTCCTTCCTTGGGTCCCATCACGACCTTCTCGATTCCATGCAGCTTGAGAGCCTCGGGGGCGAGCATAATCTCGGGCTTGCCGCGAATCGAGGTGACGACCTTGATGTCGGGGTGACCGGTGATAGCGCCGGCAATGTACGAGAGCTGTTGTGAACGAGCGAGGAGGTCAGCTGTAGATCTGGAGGTCTATCCGAGGGACTACACACAGGCGAGAGGTCACCACTGGCCGAAATGGAGCCGCGAAGGGGGACAAGAGGAGTGATCTCCTCCTTGAGGAAGCGAACGAGCGTCTCGAGGACACAAAGACGGACAGCCGAGTGGCCGCTGTAGGAGAGAGCAGGTCGTCAGCAGTGATCTCCAGCTGTAGTTCAATGCGAAAGTCTCACCGAGAGAGAGAGTTGACACGAATGAGCATGGCGCCTCGGACGACCTCCAAGGGCATGCTGTTCTCCAGTCCACGTCCCATGGCGAACGAGTCAAAGGTATCGGGGAGGACACCGCACAGCTGGTGCTCGAGAAGGGAGATTTGAAGAGCGAGAGGATCTTGAGTGCGAGTGTCGGCGGACTGTGAAGGAGGTTCGGCGATGGTGTCAGTTCGAGGTTGAGCTGGCTGTAGGGCATTAGCAAGACTCACGCCTCCAAATCCAGTGGTGACTCCATACACCGAGGTGACGAGCTGCAGTGTAGGAACGTCAGCGCAAAGCTCTACAGACCACCTGCTCCGTCGCTCGCCGAAGCTCGTCCTTCGCTGCTCCCAACGCACCTTGGACTTGAGGAAAGCGACAGACTCGTCGACGCGCGCCTTGATAGCAGGAGCATCGTCAATCTTGACCTCCCTATTGCGCCGAGCCGTAGCAACGACGTCTCCCAACGTCAGCCTGAAGCCGTTGAGCGAGACGGGCGGCGCGTCCTCGGCGGCGCTTTCGAGGAGGGATGAGGCGAGCAAGAGCTGCTCGTCGGCGAGGGGCTGAGCATTGAGCGAAGGCGAAAGAGGAGGAGTCGTCCTGGGCGTCGATTCGTCGAAAGACTTGGGTAGGGAAGGAGCGGCGGGAGCGGTGAGCCCGACTTTACCGAGCAGGGTCTGCGCCGAGGGGAGTGTTGAGGTCATGGTGGTTGCGCTGTAAGAGTGCTGTAGCTTGATTGAATGTGAGATGGACCAGCTGAAGCAGTGAAGTGCAGGAGAACAAGAGGCAAAGGCTGGGGTCCCCAAAGGTCAGCTCCCTCGACGGCAAGCCGTACCCTCGAGAGGCGCTGAGGGGCTGAGCTCTTACAGACACATGATCTCAAGCTCCGGGCGAGGCTGCCTGAACGGTACGTCGGTTAGGATCACCTGGTAGCGTACGTGGCCGAGAGCAGGTCAACTCCCCTGCAAGACCGACTCTCCCTCCTCCTCAACTTCGCCGAAGTCCTCCAAGCTTATCTCGTTTCGGGGAGGGCTCTGACGGAGCATTGAGCACAATCTCCACCTCTGCGTAGGCTGATATCTCTGCCGCTCGACCCAAAGAACTCTCCTCAAGCTTCGGGCAACGGCCTCCCGAGAGGTTGCAGCTCATTCGGCGCTCGGAGTCGCGACCTCGGCCTGCTGTAGGCAAGTAGAGGCTCGCCGTGGATCCATAGAGAGATGTAATGGAAGCTGTGCTATCTCGTCGATGCACTCGAATCCCCCTCCAGAAGAGCGAGAGAAAGCTCAGAGACCAGACCGGGATGTTCGGCGCCGAAC
>MWVB01000019.1:0-19845 GCA_003054985.1 Leucosporidium scottii
GTTCACTGAGGGAGAGAGCTGAGCTCAGAAGGACGCGCTGAGGCGCGCGAGCGGAGCTTGGAACCGACGGGATGGGAGGCTTGCAGCTTGGTGGCAGGGATAGCGGGCGGCAACCGTGGTAACTAACAGCTTCTCTTGACCTTCACAGGAGCACGACAAGCGCATCGAGCATCTTCAACAGCGTCAAGACGGTCGACCCCGAATTCATCTCTCCTGTACGGTGACAGGTGCGTGGTTCGCTCGATTTCGCGAGCTGACATCTACAGTCGACTCGTGCTCCCGCTTGCCTTTGTGGATTCTCGTCTGCTCGGGCCGTTCGGACTCGGGCTGAGCCTCGGGCGCGAGGCCAGCTCGAAGCGCTCGATTTATTGGGCCAGCTTCACTCGATGACCACGAGACCGGCGCTGTCATCCATTCCATCGTCATGACTTCAGCAGGTGAGTCGTCTTCTCTTCGTCTGCGCTCACTCGGTCGAGTTCACAGGTCGAGAGCAGCCACGGCGACGGGCGAGGTCGAGGGTGAGCTCTTGGCTACGAGCGGATCAGAGGCAGTGCTACTCTCTCCTTTGCTCCCACAGGCATCATCAGCAAGCACTGTCGCGACTTGACGTCGCCTTGACTTCGACTGCGACCAAGCCGGGCGGGGCTCTCTGACCGAGATCTTGCTCCTCACCCTTCGCTACTGGAGTGATACTCAATTCGACTCGACTCACAACTTGACTTGCCACTAACGCTAGGATACTGACCTTCGCTACAGCTGCAGGGACGCTGAGACGAGGTGAGCTTTCCGTCTCGGCCGACTTCGCGCTCAACCGAGGCTGACCCCCGTCCTTCGTCTCCAGCCCGGGTTTCTAAAATCCTTTCCCGTCTTTCTGTTCCCACCGGCGTTCTCCTTCACCTCCGCTTGCCTGCAACCCGAGTCTCCCGCCTTTTCGCTAGGGCGAGGAGACTTGGGGGCGACGGAGAGGGGGAGGCGAAGGCGGGTGGCTGGGGAGGGCAGAGGAGGCCGTGTAGAGCACTAGTAGCACTTGCAACGGTGACCTAGCTTCTACTACTACACTGTGAGGTGACAAGAGAGGATGTAGGAGAGCAGGGAAGGGCAGGGGGTGCGCTGAACGCTCCCGTCATTGACTGTGCTGTTACGGTGCATGGCGTTGAGCAATCGTGGTGCGCCGTAGATATACAGTAAGCTACCATCAGGCTACGGTCTTCCAATGGCTACTCTACAGTCTCTGACGCCTCCCAATGGTCTCTCAACGGTTCAAAAATGCCCTCGAACGGTCAGCTCTGGCAAAACGGCTCTCAGACGCTCGAGCATTTGCCAACGGTTCTCAAATGGGTCCAGGACGCTCTAGGGAAGTTTTTTGACGGCCAAACCGTTGCAAACGGTTGACAGACAGGTTCTCGGCGTAAGCAAAAGACCCCCCTTCCTCATCATGGAGTGAGCGCGGTCAAGAGTGTCGGCGACGGCTGCAAGGGGGTGGGCGGTGTTAACAAGCGAGGGATAGCGACGAAAGAGGGAGACGAACCTTTGACGACCAGAGCGGTGATGACGAGCTCGAGAGCGGAGGGGACGTCGCAGCCGGCAGGATCCTCGGCGTTGGAACGATGCTTGGGGATCACGTCCTCGTGGGGCGGGGGCGGAGGTCAGGGGAAGGAGAAAGAAGCACAAAAAAATGAAACTCACAACGCTAAAGCAATGCGCTCGCTCGAAGCGGAGATGAGAGGTGATGCCGCTGAGGGCGGCGTTGTAGGTGCAAGAGAACTCGGCCTCGTCGCTTTCCTTGCATTGGCCGAGCCAGAGGAGGGAAAAGGGCTTGATTCGCATGTCGAGAAGCTCATGAACAAAGTGGTGGTCTTTGCCGAGGATGGTGTCAAGTCGACGAGCGAGTTTGGTGAGGGAGGTGAAGCGAGGGAGTTGAGTGAGCTGCCCAAGATCGACGCGGTTGAGGGCGGGGAGAGGAGACGTGTCTGTAAGGGATGAAGAAGACGTTGTATAATAGGTTAGCGTGATGACCGAGCTCATCGGACAAGGTGTTGAGGTGCTAGAGAAGGGAGCGAGGCGACGCACAGAGCTCGCCCGGGGGCTGTAACCCATGTCCAAGATTGTGCAGGCTGGTGTGCACAAGGTTGTGGGTGTAAGAAAAGGCTTGATCAAAGTCCATCGTGTACAAGACGTGAGTTGTGAGGATACAAAGGAGAGGGAGGAGGAAGAGCTTGAAATGGGAGGGAGCCGGCGGAGGAGGGAAAAGGAGGTTCAATACGAGTGCGGGAGGAGGAGTAGGGGGGAAGTGGTATATCGCGAAAAGAGGCTTGTGTGAAGCAGTAGACCAGATAGAGATCGCTAGAGGCGGGGTACCGGCGAGGTGAGCTCTCTCCGGCTCCCAGTACGAAGAGGTTGACAAGAGGTTCGCAAGACTGGAGGGGATGGCTGGGTGTTGATGGATAGGATGAATGGATTTCAAATTCTGCTGTTTAACCGTGATGATTGAAGAGGAGTGGATATTCGGTGATTTGAGCTCGGCGAAGACGTTCGGAGAGGGGGGATTGAATGAGGTAAAACGAGGTTCGGTTTCTCAAGACGATGAGTGTATGTATCGTGGCTTCGAAGAAGGGAGTTTGGTATTGCAAATCTGTAGGATAGCAGAAGGCCGTGACGGAATGAGGGGAAGTGGAGGAGAGAAGGGGAAGCTGTGAAAGGAGACAAGAGAAGGAGGAGAGGGGACAACAAGGAGTTACGAGGGTGGGGAAACAAGCCGAAATGCCTCAAAGGTCGGCGGAAAGCGGGAAGGGGGGAAAAGAGAGCGTTGGGCGAGTTTGCCTCTTGCTTTCCTACTCTTCACTTCGCTTCTCCCTTTCGGCGCCGAGTGGACTTCGCGGCGGAGACTCTCGGTGAGGTTTGTGATGATGTTGTGCGGTAGATGCATTGCTAACTACGCTCGCTCTCTCCCACCTTTGCCCTCTGCTGCACCCTCTCCCGTCACCACTCGCTTGGAACAACGCCGAGTAGTTCCACCAAGGAGATTGGCCCTCGTCGGTGTCGCATTGAGCGGGTGTGGAGTCCGACTGTAGCGGTAAGTCATTTCCGATAGGGATGGACGAGGGAGGCAGTGGCGGGAGCTGATTTTTGTTGGCCGTGCAGGTGGACCGCAGACTCGTTGCGAGAGGCTCGCCGGTTGCAGGTGTACATATATGCTCCTACTTGAGTGAGTGGTTTGGGAACCTGTCGAGGGCTGAGAGCTGACTTGCCACTGCCCAACAGAATACGGCGATGGCCAGCCTTTGTTCGGATGGTGATGGGCTTCGCTTCGAGTGGGAAAGGGTGAGCCGTTTGATTCGTGGAACGACTAAGAGCGGAGAGCTGACAAAGCTACATCGCGAAACAGATCTTTCTAAAAAAAAAGCCCCGGCAGACAGTTCCCTCATCGACTTAACAGTCCGGCATGGTCCATTTCCATGCCACCACGAGCAGCGCGACGAACAGATGGCGCGGTAGACGCGACGCAGTTGATAGCAGCAGCCGTGACTTGATGAAATCACAAAGTAGGCTGAGCCGATTCCCTCTTTCCCGCTGCTCGTGCTGCTTGCCTACTTGCCGACTCGCTGCTCTACCACGAATCGTCGCTGAGCTCGACAGGCCACGATTCAGCAGCTGAAAGATGCTAGATGCGATGCTGGTGATTTCAAAGATGGATACCGACTACCGAGACGCCGAGGTGAGCGATCAATCAAAGCTCCTCCTTCGCCGAAGGCTTGGCGTTCGCACCAGCCGCCAGGGGCTTGAAGAACGAGTGCAGCGCATCGTACTTGAGTGCACCTGCGATTGTGAGCGCGTCAGCTTATCATCTCGCGCCGAACGACTAGCGCCGAGCACCACTCACCTTCGTACTTGGTCACCTTCTCGCCGTCCAGAATGATCAAAGCGGGCACCTTCTCCACTCCGAAAGCTTTCATCGTCTCTTCTCCGATTTTGGAATCCCGTGCAGCGTAAAAGTCGATCGTCTTGTGGAAGTCGGTCGAGAGGGCTTTGTAGAGGGGAGTGACGGTAGCGGCGGAGGTGAACAGGAGGGAGATGGGCTTCTTGGTGGCCTGATCGTCGTCGAAGAGGAGGAAGAGAGAGAGAGGGAAACCATCAGCGGGAGGGGCTTACAGAGGCAAGGAGCGAGAACGACTCACCTTGGACCGAAGCGCCTCCACCTCCTTCGCCTAGGTCGCGCGCTTGACGAACGTTGGCATGTGCTTGGTGGCGTACTCGACAATTCCCTTGGCTTCGCGAGGTCCGTTGTAGTCTTGTGAGGGTGCAGAGCCGCCGGGGAAGAGCTTGAGGGTGGGGAAGCCTGCGAAGAGAGGAGGTCAGCCATCGCTCAGCGGGTCCGAGGCAGGCTCGGAGCAGAGCAGCGCACCCTTGACATCTTGCTCCTGGCACAACGGCTTGTTCACGTCCTCATCGCAATCGACGGCCACTGGAAGCAGGAGGTGGCGGGGTCAGCGAAGCGCTTCGCGGCGACAAGAGCACGACTGAGAGGGCTCACCGATGTTGATGAGACCTTTGAGGTTCTCAGCAGCTCGGTCGTACTCGGGCGCCAGCTTCTTGCAGTACCCACACCTATAGGACGTCGCCCAGCAGCTCAGTCAGCTCGCGAGCTCCGCCTCTAGAAGCTGCTGAGCTTCAGCAACCGCCTCGACTCACCAAGGGGCGACAAAGGCAGCTACAGTGAGCTTCTCGGATCCATGTACGGCCTTCTTGAAGGTCTTGCCCGTAAGCTGCTTGACTTGCTTCGAGTTGAAGATGGCAGCCGACGACACGTCGGCCAGAGCGAGGGCGCTGAGCAGCAGGGTAGCAGTGATCTTCCTGTAAACAAATACACGTGAGCTTTGTACGACTTCCAATGCTCGGCAGCAGTTTACATGGCGCTGCGAGAGATTTGGTCGAAGGCAAGCCGCCGAAGCTCGCGAGCTGAGCTTCTTGACCTCGTCTAAATCGCTGCATTTCCGGCTCGTCTGCACCAACTTCGTACAGGATACGGCAGGGTCACCTTCTGCTGCTCTCCTACAGCCTACCTCGTCCCTTGGCCGATTTGCACTGCGACCTTTCGACGCGGCCTCTCCCTCACTCGCCAGACTCGGCAGCTCGACCTTCCTACCGACTCTCGCTGAGCTTCCGAACCGTCTGATCTACTAGAGGTGAGCTTCACTCTGAGCTGAGACCCTCACACCCATCATCGTACAGCGAGGACGGAGCTCAGAACGGCGCTCCACGTTGAGGAGACGCTGCGCTCTTGAGGGAGCTTGTTGGAAGGTGCTGCAGAGTTGCAGGAGGTGTAGCAGAGCAGGATCAGGCTTGGGAGCGCACTCCCAACTCATCGTTGCTGTTAAGAAGCTTCACAGACTGACCTCTCCCTTCCTCGACGCTTGCAGCCCGCGCTCGCCTCTCGCCCGCCATGGTCAGCTATGCTTACCAGCCGCCAGGCTACTCAGCGGCCACATCTTCGACCATGTCGGCCTTCCTTCGCACCATCATCCTCTGCCTCATCGCTGCCGCAGCTATGGCATCTCGCGAGTTCGCAGTCGTGCGCTTTGAGTCGATTATCCACGAGTGAGTGGCCTCGAGGAAGCTATAGCGCTCAAGAAACCGTGCTGACGAGGTACTGTACAGGTTCGACCCATGGTTCAACTTTCGCGCGACACGAGTGCTCGCTAAGGACGGCTTCTACGTGCGTCCTATTCTGAGCACTCTCTGGCGCGCTGTAGCTGATCCTTTGACACTCGACAGGAATTTTGGAACTGGTTCGACCCCACAGCGTGGTACCCGCTCGGTCGTGTCGTCGGTGGAACCCTCTATCCCGGCCTCATGGTCACCTCGGGGCTGATCTGGAAGGCGCTCCACACGCTCTCCATCCCCGTCGACATTCGCGAGGTCTGCGTGCAGCTCGCTCCCCTCTTCTCAGGCCTCACCGCCTTCGCCACCTACCTCTTCGCCCGTGAAGTCGGCAGCGGGGCCAGCAAGGAGGCGACCGGGCTTTGGGCCGCCCTCTTCATCGGCATTGCGCCCGGATACATCTCGCGCTCGGTCGCAGGCAGCTACGACAACGAGGCTATCGCCATCTTCATCCTGATGTTCACGTTCTACCTCTGGCTGAAGGCGGTCAAGACTGGTTCGGCCGCCTGGGGAGCTGTCGCCGCCCTCTTCTACTTTTACATGGTCGCCGCTTGGGGTGAGTTAGAGTGCATGAAGCCATTGAGAACCCTGCTGACCCTCTCTATCCGTAGGTGGATACGCTTTCATTACCAACATGCTCCCCCTCCACGTCTTCGTCCTCCTCTGCATGGGCCGCTACACCCAGCGCCTCTACGTCGCCTACTCCTCCTTCTACGCCATCGGAACCCTCGCCTCGATGCAGGTGCCCTTCGTCGGCTTCCTCCCTCTCCTCACCTCGGAGCACATGTCCTCCCTCGGCGTCTTCGGCCTCCTCCAAATCGTTGCCTTCGTCCAGCTCGTCCGCTCCCACGTCCCCGCCAAGCAGTTCAAGGTCCTCCTTCGCGCCGCCCTCGTCGTTGGAGCCGTCCTCGCGTTCGGCGCCCTCTGGTTCATGACCAAGTCGGGCAAGATCGCTCCCTGGACCGGCCGCTTCTACTCGCTTTGGGACACGGGCTACGCCAGGATTCATCTCCCCCTCGTCTCCTCCGTCTCGGAGCACCAGCCGACCGCCTGGCCTTCCTTCTTCTTCGACCTCCAATTCCTCGTCTACCTCTTCCCCGCTGGAGTCTATATTTGCTTCCGCGAGCTGAGGGACGAGCACGTCTTCGTCATCATCTACTCGGTCCTCGCCTCCTACTTCGCCGGAGTCATGGTGCGCCTCATGCTCACCCTCACCCCCGTCGTCTGCGTTGCCGGAGCCGTCGCCATCTCGTCCGTCTTCGAGACCTACCTCGACCCCGTCGCCCCCGAACCTCCCACCCCCGCTGGAGCCATCGTCGCCGACACTCCCATCTCGGACGCCGAGGCCATCAACAACCTCACCTCCAAGAAGGGCAAGAAGGCCGCTTCCTCGTCGGGTACCTCCTCCCCCACCACTCGCAGGAAGCGCTCCTTCGTCCCCGGGATCTTCGGCCTCGACTCTCGCCTCGCCCCTCTCCTCGCCTTCACCATGATGGCCGGTCTCTTCGTGCTCCACTGCACCTGGGTCACCTCCACTGCCTACTCGTCTCCCTCGGTCGTCCTCGCCAGTCGCAACCAGGACGGCTCGCAGAACATCATCGACGACTTCCGAGAGGCCTACTACTGGCTTCGACAGAACACCAAGGAGGACGCCAAAATCATGAGTTGGTGGGATTACGGCTACCAGATCGCTGGATTCGCCGATAGGACTACTCTCGTCGACAACAACACGTGGAACAACACCCAGTGAGTCTCGGCGCCGGGCTGAGCGAGATGAACGGAGCTGACCTCGCTTTCTTTCTTTCCTTCCTTCCTCCCCCCGCTTCCTCTCTCCGCCTTTTTTCTTTCTCATCCTCGCCACCCAACCCTCAGCATCGCGATGGTCGGCAAGACGATGTCGGTCAGCGAGGAAGTCGCCTACCCCATCCTCCGCCAACACGACGTCGACTACGTCCTCGTCATCTTTGGAGGACTGCTCGGCTTTTCGGGAGACGACATCAACAAGTTCTTGTGGATGGTGCGCATCTCGGAGGGCATCTGGCCTGAAGAGGTCAGCGAGCAGAAGTACTTTACCTCAAGGGGGGAGTACAAGGTCGATGGAGATGCGACTGAGACGATGAAGAATAGTCTCATGTACAAGATGAGCTATTACCGGTATGTTCTCTTGCCGCCGTCTAACCGTCGAAGACATGCTGACTCGTCTCACTCCCCCTCACAGCTTCGCCGAGCTCTACGGTGGAGGACCCGCACAGGACCGTGTCCGCCAGCAGGTCATTCCCAACACCCCCATCCAGCTCGATACCCTCGGTGCGTTCCCGCTGTCTTCGCTCTTGCCTGTCTTTCGGCGCTGACCTCGTCCCTCCCGCGCGCAGAGGAGGCTTTCACCTCGGAGAACTGGATCGTGAGTCGTCTTCCAAGCTTCAACTCGACGGTACGAGCGAGAGCTGACCCTCCTCTTCGAACCTACAGGTCCGCATCTACGCCGTCAAGAAGGAGGATCCTCTCGGCCGCGATCACAAGTCGGCCAACGCCTTCGCCAACGGCAAGAGGAGGAAGCGAGTCAAGGCCGCTGGCAAGAAGAAGCGGAGTAGTAGTGCTTGAGCGATAGCAGCAAGCGAAGCGGAATGACAATCAAAAAGCAGCATTACAGCTTAGAGTTGAAGCCAGACTTGAGTCGGCGAGGGGATTTCGGCGACCGAACTCTGCTTGCTTCGAGCTCGTTTCAAAGACCTTGTAGCTCTTTCCCAGCTCTTAGCTATCCGCTCGAGCGTCGATTGCCTTCCTGGAACTGTTTCCTGAGCTGAAGCGGAAGTCGCTTGGGAAGGCAAGGGCGGCGAGACGATCAGCGGAGGCTGACAAGCTGACAAGGAGGGGGGAGCTTGGCTTCCTACGTCGATGCTCGTCAGATCGCTCACCAAGCACAGTCGACTACTCACACCTTTGAACGCTCGCCTCTCTTCTACCTACACTTCACCACTCCTCAGCACCACTACAGCAACCTCCCGCTCCTCCGTCATCGTCTCCTCCCCACTCCTCACGCAGACTTCCTCTTCGACGACCTCCTGCACCTCAGCAGCCCGTTTCCTGCACTCTAACACCTCGAATCGCAACATGTCCACCTCGCAAGGCAAGCAAGCTCAGTCCGATATCACCTCGTGGGCCTCCAAAGACGGCTCGTTCAAGCGTCTCCCCTCCGTCTTCCGCAACCACATCGAAGTAGGAGGACAGCACCCTCCCGAGAAGGGACGTTACACCCTTTACGTATCCTACGCCTGCCCCTGTGAGTAACGGTGACCTCCAATGGCGTTCGGAGACGGCAAGCTGACGCACTCGGCCGTTTCCCCTCCTCCCCTTCTCCCCTTCGCTTCTCTCGTGCGGTTCTGTAGGGGCTCATCGTGCTCTCATCGTGCGCCAATTGAAGGGTCTCGAGCCTTTCATCGCCCTCTCAGTGGTCCATCCGTTCATGGGGGCCCTCGGCTGGTCATTCTTCCCTCCCATCCGCGGCGAAGACGGATCGTATCCTGCTACTAAGGGAGAGACGGGACCCGACGATGGCATCGAGGGTGTGATCCCCGACCCCTTGTACCAGGCCAAGTTCATCCGCGAGCTCTACTTCAAGGCCAACCCCGAGTACGAGGGCAGGTGAGTTTCCGCCGAGGCAAGAGCAGGCTTGTAGTGGAAGCTGATCCTCGGGGTTTCGACAGGTTCACTGTCCCTGTGCTGTGGGACAATAAGCTCGAGACGATCGTCAACAACGAGAGCTCGGAGATCATCCGCATGCTCAACTCGGAGGTGAGCCGGATTCGCCCCTCGTTTCATCGAGCGTCAACTGACTTCCCTGCTTCTACAGTTCAACTCGGAGCTCGACAGCAAGGTCGCCGAGATCGACTTGTACCCCGAGTCGCTCAAGTCCGAGATTGACGCTCAGAACGAGTGGGTCTACGATACGGTGAGCTCGGTTGACATCCCTCTGCAAGGCCACGGCTCACTCTTTTTGGATTGCAGGTCAACAACGGAGTGTACAAGTCTGGATTCGCCACTACTCAGAAGGCGTACGAGACCGCCGTCGTCCCTCTCTTCGAGTCGCTCGACAAGCTCGAGAAGATTCTCGGCGAGGTTAAGGAGTTTGTCGTCGGCTCGCAGCTCACCGAGGCTGATGTCAGGCTCTTTACCACCATCGTGCGTCGCCTACTTTCTCTCTTCGGGGACGTTCGCTAACCTACCGCGCTCCACAGATCCGCTTCGACCCGTTCGTCTTTCGTCGGCTTTGCGATTTCTCGACCTGGGCTGACCTCTCGTTTCCCTTCCTCACAGCGTTTACGTTGGACACTTCAAGACCAACCTCGGAACGTAGGTCTGGTCAAGACATGACTGTGCTCACACGCAAAAGCTCACCTCACATTCTCTTTCGTAGGATCCGCCACAACTACCCCAACCTCAACCGCTGGGTGAGCCTCACCTTCTGCTCCTCCCTTTCTGACCGTTGCTTATACTCTTTCCGCTCACAACAGCTCCGCAACCTCTACTGGAACTACCCCTCCTTCAAGGACACGACCAACTTTGAGCACATCAAGGTCAGCCGAGGTGTTCTTCCTGCTCCTCGCAAGCTACATGCTGACATCCAACTCCCCACCACAGACCCACTACTACATGTCGCACCCTCAGATCAACCCGACTCGCATCGTGGTATGTGGCCTTCTCGATTCTCTCCGCACCGAGCCGTTCGCTGACCTTGACTCTGCAGCCCGTCGGTCCTCTCCCTGCCATCGAGCCCCTCTGAACGATCCAAGAAAACAAGGAATAGCTTCGCATAGTGATACCAGTCGTCAGCTTAGTTTGCAAGGCAGCATACTGTACAGATCGGCTCTTTGATCCCAGGAGCCTTTCGGCGAGAGCGCCGAACTACAATCAGCTACACAAGAGCAGATTGCAGTCTCCGTGCTCGCAACTTGAGCGTGAGCCACTGCTCTGTAACCTGTCACGCACTTCCTTGATGTCACTTTACCCCGCCTTCCTCGCCTCGAACGATCCTCGTCGCGCCACCTTTCAGACAGCTCTTCCTCCGCCCCTTCACTGCTTCAGCACCGCATCGTCTCAACCAGCGGCTCTTCTACGCAACTCTCTCTTCCTCTACTACACACCACCACCAGCTCAAGCTCACTCCATACAATGACGTTCGACCCGACCACTCCTCCCACGCCGCAACAGCTTGAGAAGGCCAAGCAGATCACGGTCAAGGATGAGGAGGGCAAGGATGTGCTCTTGGGAGATCTACTGGACGGTGGAGAGCAACCAGTAATTGCGATTTGGATCCGACACTTTGTGAGTGCTTCGAGGGAGGGGTGCTTGCTCGAGCAAGAGAAGAGTGATGCAGGCGAGTTGAAGGCTGGTGAGCTACGAGGCTGACCTTATGATTCTACTTGACAGTACTGTGGTCTCTGCATGGACTTCATCTCCTTCCTCGGTTCCAAAGTCAAGCCAGAGGATCTCGCGGGCAAGGCCAAGCTCGTTATCATCGGTTGTGGCGATCCGAGCATGATCAAGGGCTACCGGAATCTTCTGTCTACGCCATATCCTGTTTACGCGGATCCCAACAAGGAGACCTGTGAGTCGTCAACGCTTCTTGAGGAAGATGGCCGAAAGCTGACCTTCTGCTCGCTCTTGCAGACACCGCTCTGGGCAGTGAGTGTTGCAGAAACCGTTCAGTCGACACACAGCTTCGAAGCTGACCTCCCGCGCCCTCAGTGACTCTTCGTACCCTCGAGCAAGGAGCCTTCCCGAAAGGCAAGCCCGAGTACATCGTTCGCGGCATGATCTCCAACGTCTGGGGTTCCATCAGAGTGAGTCGAGTCAACCCTACATCACCTTACAAGGCTGACCCCAAGCAACCACAGAGCGCCTTCAGGATTGGCAAGCTTGGCGCCAGCTCGGGCGACATGTAGGCTTCGGCGTTCGTTTGTTCGCCCTCATTCGCTAACTTTCACCTCTCACAGCAAGCAACTCGGTGGAGAGTTTGTTTTCGGACCCTCCAACTCGGTGCTTTACACCCATCGCATGGAGGTGCGAACCTCTCGCTCGACTCTCGGCGTTCCCACTTGCTGACCTGCTTCCCTCGCAGAACACTCGCGGTCACGCTCCAGTCCAGGACCTCCTCGCCGCCGCTGGAGTCGCACCGTCCGCTTAGCCACTTGACCAGCGCTACCTTTGATACCCTACATAATGTCACCCCTTTGTTGCCCCGGACTCGAACCAGCGCCTCTCCTCGGACTTGCGACGTCGCTTGTTTTCCTGCTCTCGACTCGTCCTCGCGATTCCGCACGATACTTACGATGGAGATCTCTGGATACTCGAGTTGGTCGTCTGCTTCTCATCTGCTGCTGCCTCGGGACGACGGGAATGGAACTGCCTCGGCTTCAGCGGACAGCATCTTTGAGCCAACGTGAGTGCGGCTGCTGTGGCAGCGAGTCCAGCTGACCTTCTTGTGCCATAGACACACCCAATGGGTCACCCTCTACACTCTCATGATCTAGTACGCTCAAACTCTCCGCCGAGCTTCCTCTGAATCGCTGAGCTGACTCTGCCGACAGCATCGTGACCCTTCTCATCTGCTGGAATCTCAAGGTCGCAAGAACCATCATCTTTCCCTTCAAGCTCCTCACTGTAGCTTTCCACGAGTCATGGTGAGCTCAGGGCTTCGTTAGAGTCGAGACCGGCTGACCTTCGCCGAACTCGCTTTCCACAGCCACGCCATTGCAGGTGAGCGCTGCTGACCTCTCTTTCACCCGAGATTGCACTGAAATGTTCAACGCAGGAACGCTTACCGGCGCCACCATCACGTCCATGCAGCTGGATCCAAATGAAGGAGGTGGGCCGAGCTCCGTTCTGTGGATCAAGCTGATTGCTGAACGTGCTCTTCCGCAGGAGCGACCGCCATGTCTGGAGGCTGGGGATTCTGCTCACTTCCTGCCGGATATCTTGGCTCAACATTCATTGGGAGCGCACTCATCTTCGCCGGGTTCGACCAGAAAGCCTCGAAAATCGCCGTCTTCCCCATCCTGTTCATCATGTGCTGCTGCATGTGGTGGGCGCGCAAGGATCCGTTTGTTATCTGTCATGTCATGTTCTCGATGGGCATCATGGCCGCACTTTGTAAGTATCTCCAGAAGCCTCGGCGAGAATCGACTTCGGCGGAGATGGAGTTAGGCTGACGGTCGGCCTACACAGTCATCATCGAGCATGGAGCGTTCTTGCGGTTCTTTATTCTGTTTGTTGGAACGATGAATGGTGAGTTGTCTAGTGTCGCGGACGTCGATACGACGAGCTGACCCATCTCGGCGCTCGCAGTCATGGTCAGTCTTGCTGCTTTGAGGCCCTCTTCATCACCCCGCTGACTGGTTCAAGCTTTCCCGTACTACAGTACACGGTCTGGGTGCGGCTCTACCCTCTGCTTATCTCCAAGAAGCTGCACTGACCTGCTCTTCGCCTTCTCTCGGCCTTCTCCCCTCGCAGGACATCCTCGACGACCTCGTCTTTCAAAAAATCGAAGAGAGTGACTGTTCAGCTTTCACCCGGGAGTACCCTTGTCCGTCTTATCCTCTCTTTCCCTCCCCGAAACCGCTGACCGTTTTCGGCGCAGGGATGCCGGCGCAAGCATGGGGCACTATCTGGTTCTTCATTGCCTTCTCAGGCCGTGCGTAACGAGGTGTGGAGTCGTAGTTGACGAGATAACTGACCACGGTGCCCCTTCAGTGACGCTCGGCGTGGTCGGAGGCCTGACCCTCTTCAAGACGAACTTCGAGGAGCAGTATCTTGAGTCGATGACTTTTTTGGCAACGTAGCTACAAGTGTGGAGCATTAGAATGTTAATTAAGTGCTGAGATGCTGCTCGAGGTCGAGTCAGCGCCAGAAAGCGAGCGGAGAGACCTGCGAAGCGTTCGCCGAGATGTCGTAGGGAGGCCGACCTGCAGGGCTTGAACAGCGCCATGGAGTCAAAGAGTCATATGAGCTCTAACGGGCAGCTAGTTAACCTCGCTCACCCCTGCACGAGACTTGAGGGGTCAGCCGTCTTCAAGGCTCAAGCCAAGTCACCCGCTTGGCTCTCCGTCTGCCACAACTCTCACCTCGTCTCTTTCTCACAAACTCGACTCCAGACGACCCGCAAGACCTAGCAGTGCTCGCTCCTGCTCTTCTACCCATCGACGACCCTCCGCGCATCAGCATCAGTCGCCCAGTCGCTCCCTCCCATCACCGCGCCTCTACAGAGCCCTCCTTCCACCATGGGCAAGTCGGATGATCTACAGGCCTACTTGGCAGCCAAGTACATGACGGGCGCAAAAGCAGACGCCATCCTGGACCGCGCGGGAGGCGAGGAGGGTACCAAGCGCCGCAAGAAGAAGCGAAAGGTGGATGGCGCGTCGTCGAGTACTACAGCGGTGGCTGGGGGCGGGATGCTCATTGCTGATGATGATGGGATGAGCTGGGCGAAGAGCAAGGATGATGATGATGAGGAAGGCAGGCCCGGTGAGTCGTCGTGTTGTCCTCTGCTCTACTCCGGGGGGCGCGTGGAGTACAGGAGCTGTAGCTGACCCTTCTTATACCACACAGTCGTCGAGGAGCGCCGCGGTCACTTCAAGGCCAAGTCGGCCAATTCGTGGGCAACCATTCGCGATGCAGAGCCGTCGTTCGCTCCCTCACCTTCGCCTCCTCCACCCGTCGACGAAGACCCCTACGTCGTTTCTACGACCATCGAGACCGAGCCTTCCGCCCCTCCCGCACCTGTCGCTCGCGGTGGCCTGCAATCCGCCTCCGCCCTGCGCGCCGAGCAGGAGCGTCGCGAGGCAGAGCAGGCGCGCAAGAAGGCCGCCAACGAGCGGGAGTTGGCTGCTCTCAAGCAGGCGCGAAGGGATCGTGGAGAGCAGGAGGAAGACGAAGACGACCCCGAGGCGACGGTGTACCGTGATGCGAGCGGAAAGAGGATCGATGTCAAGCTGGCCAAGGCCGAGAAAGCTAAGGAGAAGAGGGCGGAGCTGGAGCAGCAGATGAAGAAGATGGAGTGGGGTAAAGGATTGGTGCAGAAGGGCGAGGTGGAGGAGAAGAAGAGGGAGGCCGAGAGGCTCAAGATGAAGGGTATCGCGAGGTGAGTTTCGGCCCTGCTCTCGCTCGTTGTGATCCTATCGTTATGTGTGGGCTCACTTTCTGCTCCCACAGGTACGCCGACGACGAGGACATGAACGACGAGCTCAAGGAGCGCGAGCGATGGAACGACCCCGCCGCCAACTTCCTCACCGTGCACTCGTCTCTCTGCTTGTGGCCTCTGTAAAATAGCGGCTGACCAATCCAACTTCTCACTCAAGCAGAAGAAGAAGGAGAAGAAGACGGCCGGCCCTCGCTTCCCCAAGTACGCCGGACCAGCACCAGCACCAAACCGCTTCGGCATTCCTCCAGGCTATCGATGGGACGGCGTGGATCGCGTGAGTGCTTCCTTTTCGATAGAGAGCACTCCCGCCTTTATCTTCTTCCTTTTCTCTCATCCCCTTTCTCGGTCGTCTTACCGCTGCTCGACTGACTCCTTTGACGACCGAAGCTGACGCAATCCTCCCCTCTCCTTCTCGTTCTGCACCACAGGGAAACGGCTTCGAGGCGATGGCTATGCAGCGCGTCAACTCGCGCAAGATGAGGTCCGCAGAGGCGCATGGTGAGTCTTTTCTCTCCAGCTTCCGCCTCGGCGGGAAGCTCTCGCTGACCTCTGTTCCGCCTTCGCAGCTTTCTCGACGGAGGATATGTAGTTCGGGAGGGTCTCTCCAAATCAGACCTGCGTAATGGAGACCCCCCCTTTGCACCGTCAGTCGCAGGGATCGACTGCTTCCCGCTCGTGAGAAACGAGATTCACTCGCAAGTTTGCAAGCTCCGCTACAAGTGGCCCAGCTCCATGTGATTAGAAGAGAGTTGACAGCCTATTGCAGCAGAGCAAGCGCCTGCACTCGTCTCCAGATCTGTGCCTTCAGCTTCACAACGCCGATCCTCACCTGCGAGCGAGCGAGCGGCCGCCATCAGTTACGAGCATGAAGAGTCAAGGGGCCACGATCGAAATCGAGTAACTCACCAGTCATTTAACAAGGGCTCCCAAGTTCTCCGACACCCGTCGTCGTGTTGGAACCTTGGCTTGATGACCTCCCAGGTTTCGACAGAGCTCGGCGATGATTTGCTCTTGAGCGACCACGAGCTCAGGACAGGGTAGAGTTGCAACACGCCATGCAAGAAGGAAGTGGCGCTGGAGGGATGTTGAGGCTTATTGAGGGAGGGAGGGGATCCGAGGGCAGTCTGGGCGGAGCCGTGCAGCCAGTCCAGCGGCGAGCCTAGCGTGTTCGTGATCGCTGAAAGGGCGAGAGGTCAGAGAGAGAGGTCGAATTCTCCAGGTTGTTTGTGTTGCAGAAATCCTGGCTTGCTTTTACCTCCTCTACACATCCCTTTGTTTTCCTCACGCCGTCGCCCCTCTCCCACGCCCCCCTTCAGTTCAGGCTTTCAACCTTCAAACCCTCCCATCCTCGCCTCCAACGCCCCATCCCTTGCCTCCTCCCATTCAAACACCCACACCCTCAATTGACCTCCTCCTCGGGATTCCGAGATATCGTGTACGTAGGTGAGGTGGCCTTGTTCCTCCTCTTCTTCCTTGGGCTCTTTAGGCTCGGAGGACGTCTCGGCGCTCGTAGGAGCAGAAGAAGAAGAAGCAGAGGACAACCGTACGGCCCTCATCCCACATTTCTCCTGAACCCTCCTACTCGCTCCATTGCCTACGAACGCGGCGGACCGAATCTTCTTGGCGTTGAGGAGGTGAGGGGGAGTGTACCAGGTGAGGAGGAGGGCGCGGAGGGCGTAGGAGGGGATTGAGAGGCCGTGGTGAGATGGGGAGAGGAAGACTGTGTTTATTGTGTGTGTGCGATGGGGGTGGAGGAGAGGGGAGCGAGGAGGGTTAGCGAGCCGAAACCCGAGAGAGAGAGAGAGAGAATAACTAACACCCAAAAGACCACACCAGTCCTTCCTCCCCCACCTCTCTCCTCGCATTCTCCCCACACATCTTCTCCCTCAGTATCAAATCCTCCACCTCCTCAAACCTCCACCTAAACACTCCCAAATCCCCCACCCACTCCCCCTCGCCTTGCTCCTCTCCCTCCTCAGGCGGCGCCGCCAACCTCAAAGTACTAACCGGACAAGAACATTCCTGCAACCCTTCCTTCCATTGCCCCTTCTCCCAATAGTTCAAACAACCTTGCCATCGAGCGAGGAGCATGGAGTCCCATTCGGTTGAATCGGTGGGGGTGTAAGGGTAGGGAGGGCCTTGCAGCATGGGGTAGATGGAGGGGTGGTTGAGGGTTGATACTTTGGTGGGTGTGTCGGAGGGGTGGGGGAGGGTGAGGGAGAGACGATTGGGGAAGAGTGGGTGCGGGAGGGGCAGGTAGGGTGAGCCTGTCGTGGTGAAGAGGAGGGGGGTGTGGAGGGAGATGGAGGCGCGCAGGGAGGGGGAGATGGGCGGTAGTGTTGAGGACATGATTGTTGGTGTGAGTCAGGAGGAAGAGCTGTGGGAAGAGAGAGAGAAAGAGAGAGAAAGGGAGTCAGCGCGGGAGAGAGAGAGAGCGACCGCGTGGTGAGGGTCGAGTGAGTCAAGTCAGCTTACCTTGAAGATCCGGAGCAGCCTTCGAGGGGGTGAACGTTCCACTCCGGTTGACGCGTTGAAGCAGCGAGCGAGCGAGAGAGAGAGGGAGATCCCAGCTGCGCCGAGCTGCCTCGACGACGAAAGCCGCATCCACCGCTGAGCAGGTTGTAGCGCACCAGCGTCCTTGAGCTAGCACCCGCGCTCAAAGCCCATTCTCATCCATCCACTCGATGGCTTTCTTCCACCCTTGTTCGTCCCTACTCCCTTCCACACGAGCCAACCAACCGTCCTGCCCATCGTCCCCATACTCCCTCCCCAATCTACTGCACTCAAACTGCTGCAACGTAGCCATCACCCCGACCGGAAAATTGGGCTCATACGTAAAGTCGTCGAGGTGAGTAGGGAAGATGGTAGGAGCGAGAGAGTGAGCGGTAGGAGGGGCAGGTGGTTGGTGGAGGAATAAACCCGAGAGCGGGTGGGAGGAGACGTAGGTTTGTGCGACGAGGGTGGAATAAGACGAGGAGAAGAGGAGGGGAGGGAAAGGGGAGCCTTGTGAGGGACAAGTGAGGAGAGAGTGCAGCTCTGCCAAGAGAGGAGGATAAAGATACAGCCACAAGAGAGAGAAAGAGCAAAGCAGACGCACCTGCTTCTAATGATGCTAGTAATGCTTGTGAGGTGTGATTTACCCCACCTGTAATAGATTGAGGGTCGAGTTGAATCAAGAGGGAAGAGTAACCTGCATCGGCGAAGAGGCGAGTCCAAGTATCCCAGCCTCTGTAGTTGTAGGGGAAGTTAGTTGGAAGCTGTATGTAGGGGAAGTACCATGAACTCACTGTACACGGTGATGATCCCACCCTTTAATGTGGAGAAAGGCGAGAGGGAGGGCCAAGTTGCGAACAGCAGGGTTGGGTTGTACCTTGGTACAAGTGTGTAAGGAGCGAGTAGACTGCGCTGGAATACATTGTAAGCGAGTTGCGAGCTGTAGCATGTTGAGTAGTGGGTAAAAGGGGACAAAGGGGGAGTTCACTTCAACCCGCTCTTTCAAGTCTTGAACTCTTGCTACAACTCGCTCGCCTCTCGTCTCACTTCTCTCGTCTCGCATCGACCTACAGAATCTTCTCCGGCCCCCTCTCTCTCTCTCTCTCTCTCTCTTCTGTTGTGCACCATGTCAGGACTGAAACCAGGCAGCTCCCCTGCCGCCTCCTCCTCCTCAGCAGCAAAGAGTCGCCCCTCCTCCTCGTCGTCGTCTTCGTCTCCCGCCGCTTCTCGCTCTCGCTCTCTCACCCCTCGCCCTTCAACCAACCTACACGCGCCTGGCATCATTCATCTCCCGCAATCCTCTGCCTCCAACTCTTCTCGCCACTCTCACTCTCAACAGCGACACGCACCTACCTCGACTTGGACCGCCACTCTTCCCGCTGTACCTCATCAGCCCACTGCAACTCCTACCAAAACAAGGTCACGCACGAGTAACAAGTCTTCTACCGCAGTAGACTCCGAGTCGACTACACCCTCACTCGAACCTCCCGCCTCTCGCTCCACCGATTCCACCACGACGAACTCACCTACAGCAGCCACTCCCAAATCTCGTCGCACCCGCCCTCCTCGCACCCGCCCTTCTCGCACCCATCGTCAAACCTCGCCTCCTCCTCCTGCAGCAGCAGCAGCAGGCGACTCTCCCCCTTCCCCTCCCCCTCCTTCAACAACCGAGCACCTCTCCAAATCCGCTCCTTCCTCCACTTTGGACCTCCCCTCCATCGCTACTACTCCTGGGGGGTATCAATCCCATCCCATGCCCCACCATCAGTACGAATCGCAACAGTCGTCCTCTAGCGATGAGTGGGATATGCCCCTCGCAGGAGCAGTCAACTCCAAGGGAGGGAGGGGGAATTTGACGTGGCAGCAGGAGAGTTTGGGCAGGTCTTCTAGTGGGTCTGGTGCAGCGCGTAATGGTGGAGGAGGGAGGAACTCGGGTTCGGGTTCGGGTTCGAGGCGCGAGAATAATGGAGGTCGCGGCAGCGGAGGACAGAAGACCCAGCAGCAGCAGCAATCTCGTCCTCCCCTTCCTGGTCCGCTCTCCGACTCGACCACCACCACCACCACCACGGGCGCAGGAGGTTTGACCTGGCAACAAGCTCTCCTCCAACAAACCGACTCGTCCAGCACGGGGGTCGAGCGATTCGGCCACTCTTCCTCGCCCGTCAAAGGAGGAGGAGGAGGAGGAGGAGGCAACAACACCACTACCCCCGCCAAACTCCGTCGTCAACAGCAAAAAGATTCCGAAACGTTCGGTCTCCATCTCGGCGACCTGTCCCTCTCCCAGCTCCGCACCCCTCCTCGCAACTCCCACCCCTCCTCCTCCTCCTACACCCAAACCCCAACTTCCACCAAACCCTCCCCCTCCTCCTCCGGCCCGATCCTCGTGGAAGCCCGTTACGCGGGACCTACGTTCCATAATTCCCCTTTGCCGAGTTCATTGCCTACGCCGAGCTTCTTGTTGAGGAGGAGGGGGTTGATGGAGGTGGGCGCTGCTGGGG
>MWVB01000019.1:19880-31469 GCA_003054985.1 Leucosporidium scottii
CTTGCTGGCTAGAGGTGAGTCTTCCCTCTCCTCCACGCGCCGAGGGGAACTTGGAACAGCGAGCGGGCCGAGCTCATCTCGCTCTCTCCTTTCTCGGGGCTCGAACAGCAACTCCCAACCCCCTCCTTCCCGCCCTCCTCTACCTCGCCCACCACCACCCGCCTCTCGCCTCTCGACACCCTCACCCCACCCGCTTCCCGACCATCCCTTTCCCCTTGCCCCTTTCCCTCCCCTTCCTTCCCCCCTTCACATACATCCCCTTCTCCCGCCGTTCCCCTTCCCCTTGCCTTTCACCCCGTTCAACACATCTCCCTTCCGAACGGCCTCAAGAACGTACCTTCAACAGCGTACGGGGAGACCCTTCATCCCCTCAGGGTGGTGGGTCATTCCTCCTTTGCTTTCTGCAGTTTCTTGCTGCCTCGGTTGAGGATGAGGGATGAGGGACGGGCTGCAACCTTTTCTTTTTTTTGGCTTGGCTTGGCTTGATTTTGCTTGATTCTTGATGCTCTCGAGGGTGCTGAGAGAGAGAGAGAGAGAGAGAGAGAGAGAGAGAGAGAGAGAGAGAGCTAAAGCGAGGAGAGAGGAGAGCGCCGAGCCGAGTCGGTTGGAGGAGGAGAGTTCGCTCGCTCGTGTCGCCCTTGGTCGCTTGCAACCGGAACCGAGCTATCAGCTGGAGCGAGAAGCGAGTCTGCAAGACTGAAAACGAACCAAACAGAACGAGGACCGGTGGCAGCTGACGCAGAGCCGCGCTTGCGCCGAGCAGCGAGCTGAGCCTCTCGAGGAAGCTGCGAGGGGGCTATCGCTCGCCTTCTTCTTTCGCTCTTTCTCGCCGACGAACGGAAAGTAAATTGTGGGCAGCAAACGCTCCGTTCCAGCTCCGTTCCCTCCCAGCTTCCCTTGGAGGCGCCGGCAGCGCTCGCTCATGCCTGAGTCGGAGGCGGAGGTTTTGGAGGGGGGCGAGGTCGTTGAGGGGGCAGGTGAAGAGTAGCAATGGACTCGTGTAGGAAAATTAGCTTAGTCTCGACTTACAAGTACTCGCCTCACCGCCCAAGCCTCATTGGTAGCGGGAGAGTTTCTCGCCGAGCTGGGTTCGATTTCAAAGGCTTGCCTCGGACGACTTGTCTGAGGCTCTCCTGATCTCGGAAGCCGGTTGGAGGGCACTACACAGCGTCTTCGAGGGTTCTCAAAGCTCAGCCGACGCCACATGTCCTCTCACAACGCGGCAGCACCCTCCCTTCGGGGCTTGGAGCAGATCTCGGCGATTGCAAGGCGAGAGCCATGAAGGCGACTGAAGGCTGGACGGGTCCCGGAAGGGGTGCAGAGTCATTGAGGTGTAGTTTGAGCTTCTCCGAGAACCCTCGAGTCGGCCGGATCCCTCGCCCGAATGAAGCACTCGGAGCTGCCCTTCGCAGACTCGAGCCTGCTCTTGAGCGCCGACGGGAGGAGTCAGAAGGGCTGTGAATGGCTGCAGATGATCAAGGAAAGCACAGCACCAGCTGATCAATCCCTCAGCTTCCCTGCAGTCGATTCATGTGCACCTCAAAGTGTTTCCTGATGTGCAGTCGGTTGCAGTCGTGTTTCACTCGCTCGCTTCGCTCTTTCAGCTCTCTTTCTCCTCCGCTTCACCTCGTCTTTGCTTCGACTCTCGTACAGCAGGACAAGAGGAGGCTCCAGGTCTCGTACCATCCCTCAACAGCCTACAGCACCTCTCGAAAGTCTCACAACATGCCAGCCGCTCCTCCTCCCACGCAACCCACGCCCAACGCGCCAACTCTCCCGACCGAGCTCGTTCAGCGCATCATCCGACTCGCTCTGCCTCCTCCTACCTTCACCTGCTACAAAGAGCGCTACGCCCTCCTCCTGCAGCTCTGTCGAGTCTCTCGCATGTGGCGCGCGCTCGGACAGCAGGAGCTCTTCGCCCACGTCTGTATCCGCTCGGCGCGCGATGCGGGAGTATTCATGGATGCTCAGGAAACGGTAGAGAACTCGACGGGTGCTTGTACGACCCCTCAATCGCTGTGGATCGACGCCGAGGAGAAGCAGGGCAGCACGGCGACGGCCTGGTCCAACTCCCGCCTCTCGCTCCTCCTGAACGCCTGCAGAGATGTCCGAACTTTACAGCTCATGTCCAGAAAAGCTGGCTCCGTCGTGGACCCTTATGGCGCGCTCGAGATCGTTGCGCCTCGTGAGTTCCAACTCGACCGAGGCTTCAAGTTGAGAGCTGCTGACCTTGTCTTCCCTGGCAGAGGTTCTCGAGCTGGCTCTAGACAGTCTCAGCATCTACCGAGAAGATCTGGTCGAGTTCTCGTGTCTTCGACGGCTTACAATCACCGGCGCATGGCTCGACTCACTCGAGATCCTCGCCGTCGAGTCGTCGCTGCCTCAGCTGGACACCCTCGTCCTGGCGATGGCCGGCATTATCCACGATTACGGAGGTGATACAGCTCAATCCTTCGCTAGGAGGCTTGAGAGGATCGCGCCCCAGCTGCGCTCCCTTTCTCTCTCCGTCTCCGTCGGCGCCTCCTCCCCCGATTTGCTCAGCCAGCTTCCCACTACCTTCTGGTCAGCCTTCCAGAACCTGCAGCGCCTCGCAATCGACTTTGACTGCCCCTGGATCCTCGAACAACTGCCGTCGGCCCTTCAGCACCTTCGCCTTCGCCCGATTACGAGGAGCTCGTGCTCGCTCCTTTCTCTCATCAACGTCTTCATCGAGGGTCCTCCTTCCCTCGCCGAAATCAAGACAATCACCCTACCCCTCGACTCGCCGTGCATCACAAAACCCTGCAGCAGCAGGATTTCGCTAGAGGAGCTCGCCGAGCATGAAGCCGAACGAGCCTCGCTTCGCGTGATCTGTGAGGAGCGAGGCATCGAGCTGGTGGAGAAGAAGAACTTTGATAAGTCCTCTGAGCTGGCTTCGTTGGAGGATGCGATGGAGGTTTGGTGAGTGTCTCCTCTCAGGCCTCAGGCTAGCGAGCTCTTCGGCACGAGCTTCGTTGCTGACCGTCGAGCCTTCACAGAGTCGACAAGAGAAGCTTCGAACGACGGCACGCGCCTGGGATGAGAAACTGAAGGGTAGGAGCTTCCTGAACGTGCAAGATACCTGCTGCTTTGTCTCGCAACTGGGCCGTTGAAGAGCGGCGAGTGGTGAGCAGCGGTGAGACAAGGAGGCGAGCTCTCTTCCGCCAACCGTGCTGAGGCGACAAGCTATCAGGCTTTGCAAGCGAGCTATCGAAAAGTGAACAAGCACCACTCAATCAGAAAAGCTCCAACCATCCTCCTTCGCCTCCCTTGCTACACGAACCTCGCCCAACCCCTCCCAGCTCGCGCCGTCCGCCCAGCGAGGAAGCGAGCCGCTCGCTTTGGTGCCCTTGGAGGTGGAGGCGAGGTTGGTGGGCTGCGTGCGACGAGGCTTGGGCTTTGGTTTGGGCGAAGGAGCGGGAGGGGATGGCGCCTTGGATTTGGACTTGCGACCGCCGGAGGATTTGGTCTTGCGCTTGACGGGGATCTCGATCTCCTCTTCCTCCTCTTGGTCCTCGGCCTCTCCTTCTTCCGAATCCGCGACCAGCATCCGCGCCTTCTTCCTTCCGCCGTCACGCCCTTGTGCCGTCCCTCTCGGCGCTTCTTCCTCCTCGACGTCCTCCGTCGCAGCCCTCTTCTTCCCGCTCTGCAAGCTCTCCAACGCGCGATCGAGCTTCCACCACCCGTCGGTGCTCTTCCTCGCGCGCTGAGGTCGTCCGTTGCCGCTCGTCTGCGAGTCGCTGACGATGGAAGAAGGGGTGGCAGGTCGAGCGGAGAGGGCGGCAGAGGATTTGCGCTTGACGGACGAATTGTTGGAGTTCTTGTCGGGGCGAGAACGAGAGCGAGAGCTGGTGAGAGGGAGGGACGCTCGGCGGGAAGCGGAGCTGAGAGCACGAGAGATGGCGAGGGAACGAGGGGCGGGGGCAGAGGGTGTGCGCTTCTGATTCGAAGTCGAGGGACCGAGAGTGAAGTCGTCCTCTTCGTCGTCGACGTCGTCATCCTCCTCGTGTGCTGGCTCCTGCTCGAGAGCGGGCGCCTCGCTGTCGCCGTCCTCCTCCTCGTCGTCGAACACGACCGCCTTGGCTTTGGCCTTGCCCTTCTTCTTGACGGCCTTGGGACGCTTCTGAGGTCGAGACAGCTCCGGCGAGGTTGAGCGATCCCTCGGCGCCTCGAGAGCCGGCGAGGCCGATTTCTCGGCTTCGTCCTCGGAGTCTACGATGCGAGTCGAGCGCTTCGTCGGCCGACTTCGCTTCTTGGACGACTTGACTGGCGACGAGTCGACTTGAGATGGCGGAATCGGAGGGGGAGAACGAGCATTGGCGGGAGGGCGTTTGGGGGACGGGTTGGCGACGGCGTCCTCCTCCTGAGCGTCGTTATCGACCGCCACGGCGGGTTCGACCTCCACCGAGACTTCCTTGTCGCCATCCGACTCTACAGCGCGAGCTCGACGCTTGCCTCTGCTTTTGCTTCCAGCGGTTGGCTTGGCGACGATGTCCTCCCCCTCCGTCGACTCAGGCTCAGCGAGGACCCCAGGCGCGGCAGCCTTGTCGAGCACGGGAGGCGAGACTCGAACATCGGCGTTAACCACGGGCTGGGTCTCGAGCTCCGCCTCCCCGTTTGCCTCGGGCGCAGATTCCGGCTCAGTCTCGGCGACGACAGATTGCGATTCGGCAGCGGCAGCAGCGACTTGGGCGGAAGGGGCGGGAGGTTGAGTTGGCTTGGGACGAGCTCTTCGGCGAATGACGATGTCGACGTAGGGCTCCAGTTTGGGCTTGCGAGGAGAGGCGGTGGTGTGTCGAGGACGAGGAGGGCCGACAGCGGGAGGAGGCGTAGCGTGAGGAGAGGGCCGAGGAGCGACCTGAGTGGCTGTTTCCGTAGACTACATTGGAGGTGAGGGGAGCGGAGAAAGTCAGCGAAGTGCTCCGTTCGGTGTCGCGAGCATCGGTCGAAGGCGCTCACCTCGACAGGTTGCTTTCCCACGGCTGCTCGACGACTTGACGACGCGGAAGCGAAAGGAGAGGCTTGCGAAGGCGAAGCGACGACATTGGCTGCCTTTCTCGACGAGCGAGGAGAAGCGACGGCGGCCTTCTTCGGGGAAGCCAGCTTCGCTGCCGGCGAGGGAGGCGGTTTCGATCCCTTCTTGCGAGTTGGGACTTCGACCTCGATTGCGAACGAAGCCGACTTCCTGAGCGATCGAGTCTTCTTGACGGACGTAGTCGCGGGCTGTTCTACGATTTCGGCGGCGGGAGCGAGGGAGGGAGTGTCCGTGGGAATGGGCGAGGGCTGTCTCGAGGGGACGTAGTCGACCGTCGCAGCGTTCTCCTCCGTGTCGGTAGGGTCGACCGTGCCGAGAAGAGAGAGAAGGCCAGCCGGACGAGCCGAGCCATCGTCGTCGGTCGTCGAAGCCTGCCCTCGCGAAATCGGGGCCCGGGCGCTCTCGTCCTCAAGCGTACCGTCTAAGGCGAGCGGTTGATGGTAGGCCGACAAGACAGCATCGTCTTCCATGCGCTCCGAGGTGAGAACGGGCGCTGGCGAGCCCTCGTCGAAAGCGCTCGGCTCGGCAGTCTCGTCGCGGTACAGAGCTGCGAAGTCGGCGACGCTGGCGCGGGGCGTATGCGTGAGCTCGTGCTCGCTTGCTGCGTTGGTATTGAGAGGTGTCGGAGACCTGGGTCGGTCTGCGGCGAGCTGCTGTGGCGGAGGAGGCGAACGGGGGGCTGGGCTGGCTCTGGCGAGGAGTTGGTCGTCTTGAGGTGGCTCGGTAATGAGGGGTTGCTCTGGAAGGTGCTCCTCGGTAGGCTGATCGTGGGGGAGGAGTTGTGCGTCGAGACGTTGCTGGTCGAGATGTTGCTGGTCGAGAGGTTGCTGAGGAGGCTGCTCGGTCGCGGCCGCGGAGAGCTGGTCGAGGCGCGGCGGGTCGTCGAGAGGGCGATCCTCGGAAGGCTGCTTGGGAAGCTGATGCTGAGAAGTAGAGGTAGGTCGTGGATCGTCGACGGGATCTTCCAGCTCCATTTTGGGCGCGAGTTCGAGTTCTGGGGCGGGACTCGATCTCGGCGACTCAGCCACGACCTCCTCCTCCTCCGCCTGCACCGCTTGAGACGACCTCAGCTCCTCCTCCACAGCGTCCAGCTCATTACGAGCTCGTTCATCCCACCTGTCGCGGAGCAGCGACTCCTCAACGGCAACCTCGCTCGCCGTTTCTACCGTCGCCGACCTCCCTCGCAGATGGCCACCTCGACCTTCCGCATCGTCGGCGATGAACTGAACGACTTCGTTGGCGAAATTGTCCACGGAGTCGACCTCGGAATCCTGGTAGAGAGCTCCGAAGCTCGTCGTGGCTGGCTCGAACTGTGGCGAGACGTCCGAGCCGAGGAAGCTGGCGACTGGGGGAGGGGTGCTTGCTCGGTCGACGCTCGGCGACTCGGGGACGAGGAGAGGTTCGGTATTGCCTATA
This sequence comes from Leucosporidium scottii, assembly GCA_003054985.1. Lineage (NCBI taxonomy): Eukaryota > Fungi > Basidiomycota > Microbotryomycetes > Leucosporidiales > Leucosporidiaceae > Leucosporidium > Leucosporidium scottii. The sequence goes on from MWVB01000019.1 coordinate 26,350, forward strand.
TAAGATTGATGTCAGCAATCGTGTAGCGAAAGACGAGGGGGAAGGCTGACGAGGAGGAGAAGAAGAGCGAGGGCCACCGACCGTCTTGATGAATCGTTGCGGATGAAGGACAGCGGCGTCGACTTCCGTCGTAGACTCCTCGGCCGAGTCATCAATGAGCGATGGCTCGTGCGCCGGTGTTAGTGTTGCTGAGGGATCGGCGTTGGGCTTGGAAGCGAAGGCGAAGGGTGCGCCGAGCGAAGCGGGAGACTGGGGAGCGAGGGAGGTGGATTCGGGAAGGGGGGAGAGCTCGCGGTAAAGCTCGAGGTTGTCCGCTGTATTTGTAGACGGTCAGCGATCGTTTACAAGCGGTGAGGAAATGATTGAAGCTCACAAGCTCCCGGACTCGTCGCTACGAACGCCTCGAGCGTGTCGAGGAAGCTCATCGGCTGCTGCGGCGTGTCGAAAATCACCTCGCCTTCTTCCTTTTTCTCCCTTCCCTCCATGATCTCCTGCTCGACGACGGCCTCGCTCGCTTCGACTTGAAAATCCTCCTTCGACGATTCGCCGAGCTCGTCGCTGAGCGCCTCCACCGCCTCCACTGCCTGTACTGCGCCAGAGGGCAGAGGCTCAACAGCTCCCTCAACGCTGATAGCGCCAGCACCTTCGACCTGGATCCCGGCCTCGAAGCTTGGGTCGGTGGAGCTCTTCGCTTCGGCGCCGAGCACGGTGGGCGCCCTATGCTCATCGCGAGCTGGAGCGGTGGGTGTTGGGAAGGTCACGGTGATCTTGGTGTCAGGAGGCGGAGTGGACGCGTGAGGCGAGGGCAGGTGAGGGAGGGTTTGAGGGTCTCGTGAATATGGAGCCGACTCGGGGAGGCCTGGAGGAACTTCCTCCTCGATGGGTGGCGACTCGGGAAGTTCGGGCGTTGGATTCTTCGTAGCTATAGGAGGGTTTTCCGTGGCTGAAAGAAGGGGTGTTGGGTCGAGAGGTGGTGAAGAAGCGATGCGAGCGTCGGTGGGCGAAGGGTTGCGGCTGTCGTTGGCCATGGCGGGGGAAATGCGGTCGAGGTGGGTAGAAGAGGCTGCTCGGTCGTGGTCGTCCTTCTCGTGCGCAACAGAGTCATCCGTGCCGATGTGCGAAGCGCCATTCGGTCGGTGGACGGGCGCCTCCTCAATCGACTCGGCCTCTTCGACCTCCTCCGCATCCTCATCGTACTCGGCATCACGCTCCCTCCTCTGAATTGGTCCCTCTTCGTCAATCTCTGGCTCCTTGCGAAGGTCGAGGACCGCGGCGAGCTGCTTGACAGTGCTCGGCGCTCCTTCTGGCCGCTTGTAGCCCGTGCCGAGGTCGAACAGAGTCTCCGGGAGCGCTTCGTCGTCCGATTCGACGTCTGCTACTACAGGCTGGGGCGATAGGGCTGGCGAAGGCGGTCGACTGGAGCCCGGAGGGAGGAGAGCGAGCGGAAGAGTAGCGAGAGCGTAGATTGAGTTGGCGAGGCCGAGCAGCAGGTGCCAGGCGGGCGGAACACCTTTGGAGAAGCCTGTGGTGACCGGTTCGGGTACTCCTGTAGATGATTGAAGGCGTCAGCTCTTTGAGACGCGTCGCGACAGCTGAGCAGGAAGAGCGGCCTCACCTGCCTGCCTAGCACGAGCTATATCGCAGATTCCAGCTAGCTCGACTAGTGTACCGTCCTCTTTGACGAACAGCTCCAACGAGATGCGGTCGGCGACGGTGTGAGGGCGAAGAGGCGCCTTGCTGCTGCTGCTCGAAGCGTGACCTCGCCCCCAAGCGACGACGGTCCAGGTATCTTCTAGTAGCTGGAAAGTGAAGAACCAGTCGTGTAGCAGTATACGCTCCGGCATGCTGAGGCGAAGAGGCGAAGTCGACGAGGAACGAGAGAGGGGGGCCAGAGAGCAAGAAGCGCGTCGAGTTGCTGGCTCGGGGGTCAGCCTCCGACCGCTTCCTGCTCGTTTCGCTTTCGTCCACTGTTCTCTAAAAAGATGCAGGGTGTAGCTCGATGCTCGCTCAAAGACTGCGGTGCAGGTCCGCGCTGTGTCCGCTCCTCGCTGCTCTCGCCGTCGCCGCGGCTTTCGCTCTCGCCCTCTTGCATCTCACTCGTCCTGGAGCGACATGAACGACATGTTGCGATTGGTCCGTGCTCGCTCATCCAGTAGAGCCCCGTCTGCAGCGAGGTGAGCCTCTCCCTCCCCCAGGTTCTCCCTCGTCCTCGCTGATACCCCTCGGCAGATTTCCGCAGGGATCCAACGATGCCGCCCTCAGCCTGCCACTCGAAATCATCGAGTACATCCTCTTCCTCGCAGTTCCCTCGCCGAGCTACGAACCGGCCCCACTCGACCTTCGCATCTCCTTCCTTCTCCGAATCGGCCTCACTTGCCGATTCTTGTACAGTTGGGCTGAGGAGCAATTATTGGAGGAGATGGTAGTCGTACAGCGACCTCCAGGGATGCGCCGCCTTGCCGAGTGGATCAAGGGGCGACCAGAAAGGGCGCCGAGGATGCGACAGCTCGGCTTGCTCTTGGAGGAGACCGAGGAGATGGCGATGAGAGAGCCTCAACAGCAGAAGGCGCTCAAGGGATTATTGGAACTCTGTACCGGGCTCCGGGTGCTTCGCTTGGAGTGCCCTCACGGGACAAAAACGAGGGTCAACCTGGAGCCCATCGCCGAGCTCCAGCGTGAGGTTGCTCGTTCCTTCCCCTCCGACTTCGCTGACCTCTCGTATAACAGAACTGGACAGGCTAGAGCTGATTACTATCAACGCCCAACCGACGTCTCTCATTCGGACGCTACACCTCGCTTGGCCGCCGCTCCGAACCCGCGAGGCGACTCTCCCTCCCATCTCCATTCGTTCTCTCAAACTCCTCAACTCCGACTTCCGCCCAGGTCATTGCCTGCCGCACCTCACACATCTCGCTAACGACCACTCGCTCCTCTATCCCATGCGATCCGTCGCTGAGTTGGCCAAGAATCTCCGCTTTCTCGACCTCGGCGATGGCCCTTCGGACGCCCGCCTGCTGGACTACCACGAGCTTCAGCAACGCACCAGTCTCCTCGCTCTTGGAGTCGCCTTCACAGACATCAGTCAGGAAGGCTTCGCCCACATTCCTCCCTCCATTCGCCACCTCCGACTGCACTCGACTCGCCTCCTCCGCCTTTACCAGCTCTCGACGGGCCTCGCCATTCTTTCGCAAGTGCTGGACGAGCAGTGGGATTGCGCGGGATCGCTGCAGAAGATCACGATGGGCGCGGGAGGTCTCCACCTCCTCGTCTTGAGCGAGGTGCGGCAGATGTGGGAGCAGTTCCAGGAGGCGGCCGAGAGGAGAGGGGTGGAGGTCGTCTGCGAGAGGGAGTGGGGTCATGCGACGCAGGACAAGATTGCAGCAGAGGAGCTAGGGGCGCAGAAGTTTTGGGAGGAGGGTCAGGCGCTGTAGGGCGAGGAGGGATCTCGATTGATGATAGACGGGCGAGGATTAATCGCGCTGGACAAAGGAGTCGAGGTGGTAATCGAAGCGGAGGGGCAGGTGGTGGAGGTGGGTGAGGATCAGAGAACGCGGAAGGGGCGACGGGTAAGACGAGTTTGTAGAGTGGGTGCAGGACACGTAGCTCGGCGCAGGCGTAGTTGGCAAGCGAGAGCTCGGCTTTCATCCTCTTCGTCATCGCAAGTCGGTGTGAGCAGGCGAACGAACAGCAAGCGAGATTTGTTCAGTTGAGAGTGGATCTGGCACCTCTCGCCTCTCTCCGCCCGTCGAAGCCTCGAATAAGAAGACGACCTCAGTTCCCTGCTCTACCAACCCTCGGCCTCCCTATTCTTCCTCCTCAATAACGCCCCTCCTCCCCGCCCCTCCCTTCCTCGCCGTCCCCGTCGTCGTCTTCCTGGCACCAGCCCCCACCTCATCCTTAGCAGGCGTCTGCAACCTCGAACTCCTCCTCGTGGGCTTGGGCGTCTCGGGTCCCGCTCCTCCCTTCTTGGCGCTGGCCGCCGTGGTGGTGGTCGAGCGTTTAAGTTGAGGAGTCGAGGGCGGTTGAACGGACGAAGCGCGAGCGGATCGGCGAGTCGTCGTGGCCGTCTTGGCCGAGGAGGAGGAAGTGGTGGTCGACTTGCCCGCCCCGCGAGTACGACGAGTAGCGGGGCGATGCTCCTCCTCCTCCTCCTCTTCCTCCTCATGTCCTCCATCCGACTCGGCCTCTCCCTCGCCAGGGAATCCACCAGGGAAAGCCGGCGTCGCCTTGCCCTTGCCTCCTCTGCTCGCCCTCGTTGCCCTCCCCTCCTTGCCACCCGTCTTGACAGCACCCGTCGGCCTGCGATCCTCCGGTTCCGTGCTAACCGCTCGTCGTTTGTCGGTAGTAGTCGCCGCCGAAGAGTGGTTCCTCCTCTTCGACGAGGCGGCGGCCGAGGGGGTGGCAGCAGCGATGGTAGCAGCGATGGCTGGATCCTGCGCCGCTCGGAACCCAAAGCTATGCTCCTGCTCTGGTTCCTCCTCGTCGGCTGGGGCTGGGGGAGCAGGGAGCGCCCTCCTCTCGTCCTCCTGCTCTTCCTCGTCGCCCGCCTCATCATCCACCTCCATCTCCTCATCATACCTCAACTTCCCTCCCGGTCCGAACAGCGTCAAACTCTCGTCCCTGGCCTTTCCATACGCACTAGCCGGCTGGCGCACGCTACCGAATCCCGAGAGCGTAGGCTTGCGAGCCGAGGAGGGTTGAGGGGAGGGGTAAGAGGGGTAGTCGTTGGTGTGGGCGAAGAAGGAGTCGCGAGAGGGAGAAGCGAAAGCTGCGGCGGAGGAAGCGAAGGGAGATTCGGCGCGGCCTTTGCCCTTTTCTCCTACCGGGGTCTCGGGGGCGGTCGTGTTGGAGGCCTTGAAGGGGGAAGTCGAGGTGCCCTCCCTCAGAGCCCGGAGAACGCTCTTCTGCACTCCACCGAGGGCTGATCCATCCACGCTCGAGACGAGAGGTTTCTCCCTTCGGAGGAAAGGGGAGGCCGAGAGAGGAAGGTCGGAGGGTTGGGGTTGGGGGATGGGAGCGGCGGCTTTGCGAGGTGTCGCGATGAGGCTCGTTGGTGCAGGGGTAGGTGCGGGAGGAGGGACGGGCTGCCAAGCGGGCTGGCGGTGAGTCGAAGAGGCGGG
>MWVB01000019.1:31504-114538 GCA_003054985.1 Leucosporidium scottii
GGAGGGACGGGCTGCCAAGCGGGCTGGGTGATGGCCGAAGAGGCGGGAGCACGCGAGGTCGAAGCGGTCGAAGGGATGGCGGGGTAGTCATCCGCCTCGAGGGCGAGAGCGTTGCGCTGCACTTCAGTCAGAGTAGCATGCACAGCCTTGAGCAACCGCTCGCGCTCGTCGTTGGGAGGGACGGTGGCTTTGGCTTGGGACCAGAAGCGGAGGGCGGGCCCTCGCCCCTGTTCGGCGATGTACTTGGAGAGACGCCAGTCGACGGCGAGGGTTTTGGAGATGGTCGAGGAGGTGGGGCGGAGGCAGAAGGAGGTGACGAGCGAGTCTTCGGCCGAGGTGAAGGGGTGGGAGAGGAGGGCTTGTAGGTGGTGCGCGACGGGCTTGCCGAGGGCGTTGTCTGTGAGAAGCGAGAAGAATCAGCGATCTTACTCTAACGAGCCTTCCGAGCTCGATGATCATCCCCGAACTCACCTCCAAAGCAGCTGGCGAGGACCTGCGTAGCCAACTCCTTGCTCCCCTCCTCATCTGCCCACTTGCGCTGCATCCCCCAAGCTTCCACCACACCAAATTTCCTCTCGTGATCACACAAGGCCTGCACTACAACCTTGGCCTCTTCCTCGCTCTCCAACGCGACTCCGCTCAACCTCCAGAAGCTCAAGACCAGACCCGCGCGCTCCTTGACGGGCGGGAGCGTAGCGAGCACACCAAAAGTCTTGGGTACGAAGTCGGGCGTGAGGTGTGGGTCGGTGAGCGCCGAGACGGCCGAGCGCCAGTCTGCAGCGTCGAGGGCGTGGAAACCTTCGATGCCGCGGAGGAATCCTGTAGGGAGGAGGAACTCGCGAGCAAAGGCGGTGGGGAGAGGGGAAGGAGACGAGGTGTCGAGGGATTGCGAGTCGGCTAGGAGGAGGTAGAAGATGATGCAGTGGGCTTGAAGCGTTGAAGGCGAAGTGAGGAGCGAGAACAAGAGCGAGTTGAAGGTGGCAGTTGATGTAGGAGGGTAATTGGACGGTCCTGTATCACGACAGAGCGTTAGCGATTCTCCATCTCCAGCCAGCAGCGAGCAAGAAAGAAGAGGTGAGCGCTGAGTTGAACGAGCTTACCGTCGTGTCCGAGCAGTGCCAGCAAGTTGTCGATGAACAAGAGCTGGTCTGGTCTAGCCAAACGAGCTGCTCTAATTTCCTGTACCCTGGCAGGAGTCCAATTAAAGGCGGAAGGGGACGAGATGGAAGGGAAGTAGCCCGCGAGGGCGCTGAGGAGGGTCAAGTCGAGCGGAGGTTGGCTCTGACTGGTGGTGTTGCCCTCTACCAGTACAAACGAAGAATCGCTCGAACTGCTCGTGTCCATCCTGTAGCTGATCCGAGCCGAGCAGAGCGGGCGAGACGAGATAGAGGTCAAGTGACAAGCGGACCTTCTCCTTGTGAAGCGTTTCGCGGGATTCGCCGGCTCAGAGACAGAGCTCTCTCCTTCTTTCCCTTCACTTCTCGTCTTGAAATCTCTCGGTTATCGTCATGTATTCCGTTCGGAGGCAAATTCCCAAGCTCGCTAGGCAAGCTGCCACCCTCCCTCGCCTCACCGCTCAGCGTGTAGCTCTCCCCGCCTTGTCCCAGGCCGCTCTCCCTTCGCTCCAGTCCCTCCCTTCCTCTGGCCTCTCGTTCCGCTCGTTCCATGCTTCTTCTTACTCCCTGGGTAAGTTCAAGTTCTACGCTCCCTACAGCTCGAGCTAACCAGCTTGTTTTCGCGCGCACTCGTCGAGCAGAAGCCGAGACGATCAAGGTCCCTTCCATGGCTGAATCCATCACCGAGGGTACTCTCAAGCAGTGGCTCAAGCAGGAGGGAGACTACGTAGAGGCAGACGAGGAGGTCGCTACCATCGAGACTGACAAGGTGAGCTCTCGTTGCCGTTTCTCAAGCCAGGCTGCTGCTCTCCGGCGTCATGCTGGCCCTCAAAGAGTCGCGACCGCGGCTCAAGATTCTGTAGTTTGGACTCGCTAATTCTCGCTCGGGTGCGGACAGATTGATATCGCCGTCAACGCTCCCAAGGCTGGTTACATTCGTGGTCACCTCGCTGCTGAGGAGGATACCGTCACGGTCGGACAGGACCTCTTCAAGCTCGAGGCTGGTGCTGCTCCCGAGGGTGGTGCGTTCAACTCTCCGAGCTCCTACGTTTGTCCGCACCAGTACTGACCTTAATTCTGTGCTTGTAGGAGCCGAGAAGGCCGAGTCTGCGCCCAAGGAGGAGCCCAAGAAGGAGGAGTCGGCACCCAAGAAGGAGGAGCCCAAGAAGGAGGAATCAGCGCCCAAGAAGGAGGAGTCCAAGCCCGCTCCCGCCCCCAAGAAGGAGGAGTCCAAGCCTGCGCCCAAGAAGGAGGAGAAGTCGTCGGCACCACAAGAGCCCAAGGTTGCTGGCTCGAGGACCGAGACGAGGGTGCGTCTTGCTTTGCCTCGAAATCTGGCTCGTTCTGCTCGTCAGTAGACTTTAAAGCTGACCTCAATTCTCTTCACATCAGGTCAAGATGAACCGCATGCGCATGCGCATCGGCGAGCGCCTCAAGCAATCGCAGAACACTGCCGCCTCTCTCACCACCTTCAACGAAATTGACATGTCGTCGCTCATGTCGATGCGCTCGCAATACAAGGACGAGATCCTCAAGAACACGGGCATCAAGCTCGGCTTCATGTCGGCTTTCGTTAAGGCTTCCACCATCGCGCTCAAGGAGATCCCCGCTGCCAATGCTAGTATCGAGGAGGACCAGGTCGTTTACAGGGATTACGTCGACCTGAGTGTTGCTGTTGCTACCCCCAAGGGTCTCGTTACCCCCGTGCTGAGGAATGCCGAGGGCATGAGCTTCTTGGAGATTGAGCAGGGCATCGTCGACCTCGGAAAGAAGGTGGGTTTGGGTGGTCTTCCTTTGCTGTTCACAAGGCTTACGCTGACTCTTCTGCTCGACCTAAGGCCAGGGATAACAAGCTGACGCTCGAGGACATGGCCGGAGGAACGTTCACCATGTTCGTTTCGTTCTCGCTCTCCCGCAGCGCCGAACGAGCGCCAAGCTGACCTCCCTCGCTCCTACAGCTCCAACGGAGGAGTGTTCGGATCCCTGTACGGAACTCCCATCATCAACACCCCCCAAGCCGCTGTCCTCGGTCCGTCTCTTCCCTCCTCAGCTGCTCGGCGACCGAAAGCTGACCTATCGCTTTCAAACAGGAATGCACGCCATCAAGGACAAGCCCGTCGTTGTTGATGGCAAGATTGTCATCCGCCCCATCATGGTCGTCGCTCTCACGTACGTTCTTCTTACTCGAGCGAGAGAGCCGACAAACCCGAACGACCGCTAATCACCGGCTTTCTGCTCTCCCTTGCATCTCCGCGCCGAATCCTCTCCACCTCATCTTCATATCTATCACTTCCTGCCACGTCGTATCTTCGCCGTCGCGCCTTCCTCTCCGTTTTCCTCCCTCCTTCCCCCCTCCCTCCCTCCTCGCCCCTTTCCAACAGCTACGACCACCGCCTGCTCGACGGCAGGGAGGCCGTCACTTTCCTCGTGCGCGTCAAGCAGCTGATCGAGGATCCTAGGAGGTTCAACCTTGTCTGATTGGCTGAGCTGGAGAAGGAGGGGAGGGAGGGAGTGGTTATAGATACTGAGAGGGAGGGAGGGAGAGGGAGGCACGTACACGACGACGACGACGACGAACCATCTTGCTGGAAAAGGGCCTCATATTCATTTTGTGATCATTTCTTTTCGCCTATCGAGGAGAGAGAGTCGCGGAGCTCGGCGAGTGGGCGAGGGAGAGCGCCGAACGTCTCGTTGACTGCTGGAGGAGGGAGCGAATGCGAACGCAGCCGGACAGTGGTGGCCAATGAACGCGGAATTCAGAGCGACCACGACTAGCAGGCGAAGAGGAGAGACGAGCAGCGAGAGGCAGGAAAGCAAGCCTCGCGGCTCCAGCTTCGCTGGTCATCAGCCTCCTCTCTCCGCTCCCTGCAGGGGCCTCAGACTTCGGTCAAGCTCGCCGGAAAGCTGATCATATCCTACCAAAACTTTACAGCCTCCGAACTCAATAATCGCCCGTCTACCATCAACCGAGATCCTACCTCGCCCTACAGCGCCTGACCCTCCTCCCAAAACTTCTGAGCCCCTAGCTCCTCCGCTGCAATCTTGTCCTGCGTCGCATGACCCCACTCCCTCTCGCATAGCACCTCTACCCCTCTCCTCTCGGCGGCCTCCTGAAACTGCTCCCACATCTGCCGCACCTCGCTCAAGACGAGGAGGTGGAGACCTCCCGCGCCCATCGTGATCTTCTGCAGCGATCCCGCGCAATCCCACTGCTCGTCCAGCACTTGCGAAAGAATGGCGAGGCCCGTCGTGAGCTGGTAAAGGCGGAGGAGGCGAGTCGAGTGCAGTCGGAGATGGCGAATGGAGGGAGGAATGTGGGCGAAGCCTTCCTGACTGATGTCTGTGAAGGCGACTCCAAGAGCGAGGAGACTGGTGCGTTGCTGAAGCTCGTGGTAGTCCAGCAGGCGGGCGTCCGAAGGGCCATCGCCGAGGTCGAGAAAGCGGAGATTCTTGGCCAACTCAGCGACGGATCGCATGGGATAGAGGAGCGAGTGGTCGTTAGCGAGATGTGTGAGGTGCGGCAGGCAATGACCCGGGCGGAAGTCGGAGTTGAGGAGTTTGAGAGAACGAATGGAGATGGGAGGGAGAGTCGCCTCGCGGGTTCGGAGCGGCGGCCAAGCGAGGTGTAGCGTCCGAATGAGAGACGTCGGTTGGGCGTTGATAGTAATCAGCTCTAGCCTGTCCAGTTCTGTTATACGAGAGGTCAGCGAAGTCGAAGGGGAACGAACGAGCCACCTCACGCTGGAGCTCGGCGATGGGCTCCAGGTTGACCCTCGTTTTTGACCAGTGAGGACACTCCAAGCGGAGCACTCGGAGCCCAGTACAAAGCTCCAATAATCCCTTGAGCGCCTTCTGCTGTTGAGGCTCTCTCATCGCCATATCCTCGTATCCTCTAAGAGCAAGCCGAGCTGTCGCACCCTCGGCGCCCTTTCTGGTCGCCTCTTGATCCATTCGGCAAAGCGGCGCATCCCTGGAGGTCGCTGTACGACTACCATCTCCTCCAATAATTGCTCCTCGGCCCAATTGTGTAGGACACGGCAAGTGAGGCCGATCCGAAGGAGGAAGGAGGTGCGGTGGTCGAGTGGGGCCGGTTCGTAGCTGGGCGAGGGAATGGCGAGAAAGAGGATATACTCGAAGATCTCGAGCGGTAGGCTGAGGGCGGTCTCGTTTTGCTCCTTCGGCTGCTCCTGCGGCAGACTGCCCGAGGGGAATCAGCGAGGACGAGGGGAGAAGGGGAGGGAGAGGCTCACCTGGCTATACCGGATGAACGAGCACGGATCAATCGCAGCATGTCGGTCAAGTCGTTCAAGGACGAGTGAGATGCAAGAGACCAAGAGCGAAAGCCCGGCGACGTGCGACGGCGAGGGCACTGGCGAGCAACGGACACAGCGCGTACAGCGCAGTGTGCTGGCGGGTAGTGAGCTACGTCTTCCGATGTAGTCTTTCAAGAGCGGATTGTCGAAACCGCAACGAGCAGGAAGCCGGAGAGCAAGCCTACAAAGCTGGAAACGACGAAGACTCCCCCTCTCCTTCGGCCGCTCCCCTCGACTCATGCTTCTTCGTCAGCTCGCGCGGGCCCAGCCTGTAGCTTGTAGCTCCAAGCTGCTACATACAAGCTCTAATCTGCTCGCATCTCTCCCTACAACCATCGCCTCCGCCCTCAAGGATTCAACGACCGCGAGCTCGACCGAGCCCATCACCATCAACGGCTGGATCCGCTCGTGTCGGCGGCAGAAGAACGTATCATTTGCAGTGATTAACGATGGGAGTAGTTTGGGCGGGGTGCAGGCAGTGCTGAGCAAAGGACTTGACGAGGGGTGCGTCTCGAGCTCACTTTCTTAGCTCGTCGCGCTGTAGCTCACCGAGTTCGACTCGCAGGCTCACCGTCGGCTGTTCAGCAAGCTTGAGAGGTCGTTTCGTGGACAGCCCGGGCAAAGGTCAAGCGAAGGAGTTCAAGGTGGAGCAGGTCGAGCTGCTGGGAAAGAGCGATGCCGAGGTGCGCTACACGTCTGATCGCGCTCTCGAGTGCCATGAACTGATTGAGATTATCTCACAGACCTACCCCATACCCAACACGAAGCAAGGAGTGCCAGCGACGGTGCTAAGGAAGAACGCCCATCTTCGCCCGAGAGCAACGGCAGCGGCGGCCATGTTGAGGGTCAGGAGCAAGATGGCGCTGGCTGTCGCAGAGCACTTTGACGTGAGTTTCCTGTTGCTCGTCGGCAGCCTCCGAGAAGCCAAACTGACGCTCACGTCGCAGAGCGAGGAGTTCGTTCGGGTCGAAGCGCCTCTCATCACTTCAAGCGACTGTGAAGGCGCTGGAGAGGTGTTCCGCGTCGAATCAGGTCCCCTCACACCACCACCGCCATCACCGAGCGCCTCAGCATCAACCAGCAACGCTCCATCCTCTCCCCCTCCCCCACCGCCGAGTCCTCGCTACCTCACCGTCTCCTCGCAACTTCATCTCGAAGCCATCTCCTCCTCACTCAACCGCGTCTACACCTTCTCTCCCGCCTTCCGCGCCGAAAAGTCCGACACTGCCCGTCATCTGCAGGAATTCTGGATGCTCGAAGCCGAGGTGGGGTTTCTCGACGCCGAGAACCCTACCGCGCTCGAGCAAGTCATGAACGTCGCCGAGCGAGTGATCCGCTCCGTCACCTATCGTCTCGCTCAGACGGACGACGTCGCCTACTTCAAGACTCAGTCGCCCGCTCTCGCCGCTCAGCTTGACGGCCTCACCTCCCCTCAACCTTACGCTCGCCTCACCTACACCGACGCCGTCAAAGTGCTCGAATCGCACATCTCTACCAACCCTACCGCCTTCGTCCACCCCGTCAAATGGGGTCTCTCCCTCCAAACCGAGCACGAGAAGTGGCTCGCCGAGCAGCACATCGGAGGACCCGTCTTCGTCACCGACTATCCCACGCCAATGAAACCGTTCTACATGCTACCGAACCCCGGATGCGCAGAAGGAAGGCAGACGACCGCCTGCTTCGATTTGCTCGTCCCTCGGTTGGGAGAGCTCGTCGGTGGATCGCTGAGGGAGCACGAGGAGGGAGCGTTGAGGGAGTCGATGAGGAGGCATGGCATCAAGGAGGAGGATTACGAGTGGTACTTGGAGCTGAGGCGGTACGGAACGACGAGGCATGGTGGATTCGGCTTGGGCTGGGAGCGGCTGGTCGCCTCCCTGACGGGGCTGGAGAATGTGCGGGATTGTATTGCTTTCCCGAGGGCGACTGAGGGCAGCAGGTTCTAGAGTTCTATAGCTGCAGCGTGACATAGGACTCGTCCGGCCGTGATTCGCCTTGGGCAGCTTGCCCGTTGCTCGCGAACGCCGAGCGCCGAGCGCCGAGCTGTCGACTTTACCTCTCGAGGGCGGCTGAACGATGCATGTTAAGCTATTGGATTCAGTCTCAGCAGAACCACCTGCGGCTTTCTGTACCGTTGCAGACCACTCAGAAGAGGAGGCGAGGGACAGACGCATAGCTCCTCTCCCTCTTCTTCCTCTCCGCCGTTCGCATCTTTTCTACATCACTCGTCCGCCTCGTCGAGGATGTGGTCTCTGCTCGCAGGCAAGTCGCCTGCCCCCAAGAGCAACGCCACTACAGCTGTCAACGCTCTGAGCGTCGCCCTCAGCACCTCTCGCGCCGTCGCTTCCTCCACGGTTCTGCGCCACCCGACGGCGATCTCAGAGATCAATCTGCCACGCCAGCAATCTGTAGCTACCGGCAACAGCACACCGGTAGCGGATACATCTCGACCCAGCTCGACCGCTCCTTCTTCCGTCAGCGCACCCTCGCCGAGCAGGGAGACGAGCGCGTGTCGTGCGTCTCAGGTCGTCGTTTTCCTCGACGGCGATGGCGACTGCTTCCGTAACGGCATCTTGGATCAGCGCTACGATGGAGGGCGTCTTGCAGCTATCGAGGTGCACGACCGTGCTGCCGAGTGGCTTCAGCGCAAAGTCGGTCCAGGCGTCGAGGTGGAGGTCAGCGTGATGCTGTTCTGGTGAGTCTAGCGGGGTGTCCAACCTCTATTACAGCTGACAGCACCCTGCAGGAACAAAGCGGGGCTCGAAGGTCACCTGTCGCGCTCGAATGGCAAGACTTACGATCTCGGCGCCTTCTCGCAAGGGTTCAACACCTCACCCTTCGCTGCTGTAGCTGTCGACACGGGAGTGACTTCTCAGAGCGCAGACAATGCGTTGAAAGGTGAGCGCCGTCTTTGGTTCGCAACGCCCACCTCCCTCGCTCACTCGCTCGGCGCTGCTCTTTGAACAGCTCACCTCGCCGTTCGCATCAAAACCGCCGACTACATCCTCCTCGGCGGCTGCCACGATGGAGGATATGCCGACTACCTTCATCAGCTTGAGGGCTCGCACTCTCTCGACCACATCGCCCTTCTCAAGACGTCGGCGCTTCCCAACCAGAAGTTCGAGGGATTCGGGCTCGAGTGGCTCGACTGGCGAGATCTTTTCGGTGGATGCTCTCCCCTTACAGACGCGAAGTACGCCATCGTCAATGGTGTGCGAGGTGAGCTTCCTTGTGGACTGTCGGCGACAGTTGAGCGACTGACCTGACTTTCCCCCTCGCAGTCCCTCGTATCCCTCGAACGGACTCCTCCCCAGCGGTCCTCGAGGCTCCAAAGTCCTCCTCGAGCGGTGTTGCTCCGATACTGGCGGAGCAGGTGCAGGAGGTGCGTCAAGACAAGCATCCGACCCATTTCGGCGTTCGACGCTTACTTCTCGTTCCCTGACAGATCCCTCGCGCTCAGCCCAGCAAGACCTTTGTCGCTGCAGCTGCTGCGAAACAGCCACAGATGGCTCCTCAATCCACTCCGACTCCGTCACCTTCACTCACCACACCCACGCCGCCGGAGAGGTTCCAGCCGCTGCTGGCAATTCTCGCCGAGTCCAAGAGCGCCGGCCGAGACCAGCCCCTGCGATGCTGGGTTGGGGAGGAGCTGCGTAGGAGGTACACTAGGTCACTCTACACGAGCTTCCGCGATTACGCGGCGGATGCAGAGCGCTTGGGGCTCGTTACGCTCGGGAAGGGTGCGATCGAGGGGACGGAGTGGATTCGACTCGTGCGCGCTCTCGTCCTCTCATGCTTTCGAGAGGCTCTAGCTGACCTCTCTTGTGTTTAAGGTTCCATCTACCGCCGCTAGTGCGAAGTCCAAGCCGATTCCTTCGCCCTTCTTGCCCCTCATCACCCTCCTTCGCAACTCGGCGCTGCGCCGACCTGGAACGGCGAAGGTCCTCACCGGGACGCTGGGGGAGCGTCTCGGTCCCTACACCTACTCCCAAGCCGGCGCGACTCGCTTGAAAGACTACATCAAGAAGGCCGAGCAGCTGGGACTCGTCAAGATGGGAGGAGTGCCCGGCGGGACGGAATGGGTCGAGCTCGCCGTTTGAGAGGGCAGGAGGGATGTGATGTAGTGTTTAGCTTGCAGGATTGCACTGCTACATAGTCAAACAGGATCAGCCCGGAGAGTGAAGACTCGGCAAGCGCATCTTCCATTCTCTGGCAACCCTTTTCGGCGCTCGGCTCTCTAGCCAGCCCCGAGCTACAAGTGACTTCTGAGGATGCCTCAAAGTGATGCATCAACTGCTCTTCGTGCTGCCTCGAGGTTGAGCGCACCCTCAAAGTGTTTCCTGACATTTTGAGCGAAATGAACGAACGGTCGAACGAAACTCGCGCCGATCACATCACCTTTCAAGTTCGTTCGTTCGTCCACTTCAGTCCGAGAAGTTTGTCCTCCTGCAGACTAAGCGTGGGTCTCACAGTGATGAGTATGTCTCTACAGGGCTCTATGTGCTCCCGGCAGCATGGGAGACCCCCATGAAGGCCTACAGCGGCGGAGAACGGGTTCGGCGATGGTCGTTCGCCTCGCTCTGCAGCTCTTGTGAGGGGTCGAGTGCACTCAAGAAAGCGGTGGAATGTTGATAATGTGTACCCGTACCTGACCTGAGCTCCCTGTTGTCTCTGTTCAACCTTTTCTGCGCCACAATTTGTTTCCTGGCTCGTCTGGCCAAACTGGCCAAACTGGCCAAACCTGCCAAACCGGCCAAACCTGCCAAACCGCTCTCGTCTCTCTCTCCCCTCCACTTCACCTCGTCTTTCGCTTCGACTCTCGTACAGTCGGACAAGAGGAAGCTACAGGACTTGTGCTGCGCCTCAACAACTTAACAACTTACAGCGCCCACCTCGAAGCTCTACCAAGATGGACGAAGCTCGCTCCCCTTCTCCCTCCCAGCTCGACGAAGCTCCCCGCCAGCTCCCCTCGCTCCCGACCGAGATCTTGCAGCGTATCATCCAGCTCGCCCTTCGTCGACTTGCTTTCAACACCTTCCCAGAGCGCTACGACATCCTCCTCAAGTGCTGCCTCAACAGGCTCTGGGCGGCGCTGGCGCAGAAGGAGATGCGCCGAGATGCTTATCTGACCAGCTCGAAAGCAAGGCGATTTGCCGAGACCGCCAGCCTCAGAAGGCAAGATGGACAGTTCCTCCGGACGCTGTGGGTTGCGCGAGACTCGGGCGCCTTCTCCGCTCCGACGCTGAGGCTGTTGGTCACGGCTTCGTCGAGACTCGAAGGGCTGTATCTCGCGGTAGGAGAGCTACAAGGTGTAGAGGTAGATATGCAAATGCTTGCACAGAGCTCGCCCAGTAAGTTCGAAACACTAAAGCGCCGACTCGGCTCCCTTGACCCTCTGTACCCTCGACAGGCCTCAAAGAACTGGTCCTCGACTACTGCTCCATTCATCACCTGCGACCGGACACAACCCTTCACTTTCCCAACCTTCGCTGCCTCACTATCTCGTGCTCGCTCAGCGTCGAACTCGCCTCGATCTTCTCCTCGCTCGACGCTCTACTTCTCCGCGACCTAAAGCTCGCCGGGCTGACTTGCGAGATAGACGAGTCCCAGAATCTTCGACAAGCGCTCCGACTTCTCGCCCCTCAGCTCACTTCTTTTTTGTCGACCTGGTCGACGAGGGGGCAGCCTCGGCGATACATTGGAGCCTTTTCGCCAGTCTGGAGGCGCTTGGGATAGGTCTAGACGAGGGGGCTGGCGATATACTCGCACGCATTCCATCTGCGGTACACTCCGTCACCATACTTCCCGCCCGAGGTCGCTACATCTCGTTCCGCTTTCGTCAATCTCTTCCTCGACGCTTCTTCAATTCTCAACCCGCTTCGCCATCTTTCCATCCCACCGGCACCCGTTCTCACCATCCCAGGACTTACAACACTCGACAGGGCCGAAATGTACAATGCTCACCTCGTGCGGCGGCAGCTCATTAAGCTTTGCCGGGAGAAGGGAGTTGAGGTTGAGACGATCCCGCTGCTGAGCGAGACGGAGTTTGTGGAGTACTTGGACGCGGTGATGATCGTATAGTGAGCTGGCCTTGGTCCTTCCTCTTTCGATTGAGTGGCCGCTGACCTCGCTGCATCGCAGAGAGAAATTCGTCACTTGGGCGAAGGGGATGAGGACGCTCCCACTGCTATGTATCCTCCTGCAAGGCTTCATCTATAGTACGATGTCCGGTGACCGAGGAGAGTGGCGTCGCAGTGCAGCGGCCCTGGAGAGTGTCCGACTGCTCGGTCTCGGCGAGTTCGGCGATCAGAGAGGAGGCTCGAGGCTCCTTCCTCAACACGGCTCATGTCGCTTGCGAGGAAATTGTATTCCAACCTCCACGCTCGTCCCCGCAGCTTGGCGAAGCCCCAAGTCAACTGCAGGAAGCTCGAGAGCCGGCTTGCGAAGTGGGGGAGAGGTTGAGCGCGGGGAGACGATGTCCTTCCCTCCCCAGCGGCAGCAGCCTCCTACAACTCGTTCTCTTGGATGCTCGTTCTCGTCACCGCCATCTCAGGCTACATCGGCTCAGCTACAGCCCTTGCATGCCTTCGTGCTGGGCATCGCGTGAGGGGAACGCTTCGCTCTGAGGCAAAGGCTCAGGCGTTCCGGGACGGCTGGAAGGAATGGGAGGAGCAATTGGAGTTTGCCATCGTGCCAGATAGTGGGTGTATCTCTTACTGCTGCTCCGACACGCCGAGTAAGCTCATTAACAGCCATTTAAAGTGCAAGTGAAGGGCGCGTACGATGAAGCCTGCGAAGGAGTGGACTGGATCGCCCATATCGCTTCACCTTTCGTGTTTGGTGAGCAGTTGGATCTTGAGATGCTCTGAAATGAAGCTGACCTCGCCTTTGAACAGGCTACACCGACAACGAGCGCGATGTGCTTCAAGTCCGTTTCGTTTCGCTCCTCGCCCTCCTTCCCGAATCCCATCCAGGCCATCTTGCTCACCTTCGCTAATAACCTACAGCCCGCTATCCGTGGTACCCTCGAGATCCTCGAATCGGCTCAGAAGGCTGGCACCGTCGCTCGGATCGTCATCACTTCCTCGTTCGCTGCTCTACAAGACTACGCCAAAGGTGTGCGGCCAGGCTACACCTACTCAGTCAATGATTGGTGTCCGCTCACGTACGAGGATGGAAAGGTGAGCGCATCCAAGCCCACCTTACTGAGCCAACTCGATCTTCGGTCTTCGGCGCTGACTGCTTGACCGCCCTCTGTACCTGCCTTTATCCTCACGTCTATCCGGATCAAGCAGAACACTACAGATCAGCTCATGGTATACGTTTCGTCCAAGAAGCTCGCCGAAGAGGCTGCATGGCGCTTCATGGAGACCGAGAAGCCCGGCTTCACCTTGACGACGTGAGTTCTTCCTGCTTCGCCTCGGCGTTGACAACAGCTCACCGGCTCTGTCCTTCAGTATCTGTCCCGCTTTCGTTCTGGGCGCCACTCCTCAGCCTCTTGGATCTTTGAAAGAGCTCAGCATCTCGGCGGCGTGGATTCGGTCTCTCGTCGATGTGAAGGAGCTTCAGCCGACTCCACTTCCAGTCTGTCTTCACCTACCTAACCTCTCAAATCTGACCAAGCTGAGCTTTACGTCCCTTCAGGCCATGAACGACGTCTCAGACATTGCTCTGTGCCACCTTCGGGCGCTCGAGCGACCCGTCGCCGCTGGCAAGCGTTATCTTACCATCGCTCACGAGTTTTCTTCGTCACAAGTCGCGCATCTACTACACCAGCTCTTCCCCGAGCAATCACACCGCTTCCCATTGACGAACAACGAGCCCCCGGAGCCTCACTTCTCGTGGGATACGACGAGGTGAGTCGCTAAGCGATGGCGCGGGCGCGCTTGTTCGCTGTCGATCTTGATGAACATCGCTCTACGCTACAGCACCCAACAAGATCTTGGTATCGAGTGGAAGAGCCTCGAGCAGACGATCAAGGAGGCGGGAGAGCAGATCTTTGAGCTAGAGAAGAGGGAATCGGCACGGAAGTGACTGCGGCGGGTCGTGTAGAGATATGTATGATGACGGAATTCAACTATCACCTGTTTCCTGGCGTACACGGTCGATGCAGCTATCTTCTCGTCCATTGAGAGGCGATTTCCATGCCGAATCAGCGCCGAGAGCACCCCCAGGCTTTGGCTGTCCGCAACCAAGTCGTGAAATATCGGTTCTCACCTCAGATAAGGCGGAAAGAGCTCGTCAAAAGCTCAGCACATTGCATTTGCTGTCTGTTCCCTCCCCACCCGGCGATCTTCTTGCGCGCCTCTCTTAAGCCGCGCTCGCACCCACTCTTCCTTCAATGCGTCTCAGCGAGGTGCGCTGGGATTGCAAGCCTCCTCAGAGCTCTTTGGAAGTGTGAGAAGGTGCCAGGAAGCAGCGCGCCCCTCTTTGACGCTCTCGGCGCTTGCTGACAACCTTTGCCGAAGGCTTGCACGCGACAGAGAGCTCGTGCAGTTCCAACGGAGAGCAGATATCCCCGCAAAAGGTACCTTGTTGGATCTCGTGATGATGCCCGAGGGAAGAAGCTTGGTCAAATCCTCCATCCGCCTTGTGGTGGTCCCCCGCTGCTCGCCTTTCCTTCTCCTGCACAATCGCTGCCATATCATCGTCTTCGGTTTGCTGTTTGAAGTCTCTACCCGTGACCAACCGTCCGTAGGTCAACGCTTTCCTCTTCAGTCGCTCAGCTCGCGCGCCTCGGCTGAACCCCCTTCTTCGTCTCCTTCGCCTCCATCGCCTCCTTGGCCTCTTCCCCTTCCTGCGGTCACCCCTAGCCAGTTTGACATACCTACACTATCGAACTCGCTATGGACGAGAGCAACAAGACGGGAGTGTACGCTGCACGCGCCCAGGAGGTCATCGAAGAGAACGTCGCCCTCGAACGACACCACGACTTTAATATCCTCGGGTTGCTGGGGCTGGCCGTCAGCATCACTTCCGTGTTTACTACAGTCTTGACTACGCTCTCAACAGGGCTCACTAGCGGAGGCGTGAGTGAGCTTCACCGCGTGAACGCCGAGCTGGCTGACTTCCTTTCCCTCATGACAGCCCGTCTTACTCCTCTACGGCCTCATTTTTGTGGCTGCAGGGGCTCTCCTGATTGCTTTATCTCTCGGAGAGCTCGCTAGCGCCTTCCCGACCTCGAGGGGTCCGATGGAATGGGCGTACAACTTCGCCACTCCGTCGTGGCGCCGACCTCTGGTATCTTCCCCTCTGAAACGATCCGGACAATGAGCAGAAAGCTGACTGCAACTACCAGTCATATCTAGTTGGGCATCTTAACTGGCTCGGCTATTCGGTCATCACGGCCGGCTTTTCCACCCTCGCTGCTTCTCAAATTCTCGCTCTCGTCGTGCTCAAGCATCCCGACTTCCTCGTCAAACAGTGGCATACATGGATCATTGCGGAGGTCTGCATTGCACTCTTCACGCTGTTCAACATCTACGGCATGGGGGTGAGCTCGTTCCTTTCCTTTGCGCATGCTCGGCGCCAGCGCGGCGCTGACCTCCGACTCTGCGTTGCCCAGTTCATGGCCATCCTCGACAAGATCGCACTTTGGTGGACTCTCTTCACATTTTTATGCTACCTTATCGTCCCAGTGGCTTGCGCCAACCCTTCCTTTGCACCGCCGACTTTCGTCTTCAAGACCTTCATCAACGAAACGGGCTACGGGCCATTCGTTGCCTTCATGGTTGGTCTCTCAGGATTGACTGCCGCATTTGGAGGTACAGATGCTGTATCACACGTCGCCGAAGAGATCCGAGAGCCTGAGCGAAACGTTCCCTGTAGTGAGTTCTTTGTCTCGGCGCTCCCTCGTCGCGCACTGAAGAGCCCCCAGCAACCTCTCAGCGCTGTGTAGCGCTCGGAACTGACATTTTGCGACCCCAGCGATGTGGCTAGCGGTGGTTGTTGGCTTCTTCAGCACATTTCTGCTCCTCATCTCCCTCCTCTTCGCAATAGTCGACGTCGACCTGATCCTCGCCTCTCCCACCGGAATGCCCTACGTCCAACTCATCTACAACGCAACTGGATCGTACGCTGGCACCGTCTGCATGACCCTTCTAGTCCTCACTATCACCGTGCTCGCCCTCATCGGTGAGCCTTCGTTTCGGCGATAATGTCCAGATCACCGAGCTCATTGTACACTCTTATAACCTATTTTGCTCTTCCTCTCTCGGAAGGCATCATGTTGTCGTCAAGTCGTATTGCTTTCACCGTGGCGCGAGACGGAGGCCTTTTCGGGAAGCATTAGTGAGCGTCTCTCCTCTTCGGCGCCACCTTGATGATCCCTCAACTGATCATCCTCCCCTGCTCGAAGCTTCGCCCGAGTCTCTCCTTCTCGAGGTGTACCCGTACGGGCCATCCTCTTCACTTCGAGCGTCAGCGGAGCTCTCGTCTGCATCTACCTCGGCTCGACGACGGCGCTGTACAGCTTCCTGAACTCGGTGCGCCGCTTCTCCACTCATTCAGGACGGCCAGCTGACTCTTTCCGGTGTTGAAAGGTCATGCTCCTCAACTGGATCTGTTACTGTACGTCTGTCGCTCATTGAGCTTGATGAACGAAAGCTCACCGTCTCGGCCCGCAGGCATCCCCCTCGTGTCGCTCCTTCTCTGCAAGCGTCAGTACGCTTGTCCCGGTCCATTCCAACTCGGAAAGCTAGGATGGATCATCAACACGGGTGCCATATTGTACATGTGCTTCCAAGGTTCGTCATCTCGTCTTTTGCCTCTGCGCGAACGCTGGGCCTCGGAAAGTCGTTGACTCGCCTTCTCCGGCTCGCAGGCGTCTTCTTCGTGCTCCCTTATGGACTGCCCGTCGCGGTGGACTCGATGAGTGAGTCGCGGTGGAACCCTGGATCCACTCGGGCGCCAAAGTAGTAGCGCCGAGCTCCATTTCTCGCTAAAAGCACAGTGCTGACCTCCCGTTTTGCATCCAGACTACGCCTCGGTCGTTGTGGTTGGACTTGTTGTCCTCGTGGTTCTCTCGTGGTACATCACCGGCAACCGTTACTACCTGAAGGCGCTAGTCGAATCGGAGCAATGCAAGGAGGGCGCCAGCTACGATGGAGAGCATTTGGAGCAGCGGAATACAGTCAAAGTCTGAGTACTGTCTTCTCTGAACCTAGGCAAGCTTGTACAGTCCTCGCTACAGCCGCCCAAGCACCTTCGTGCGAGAGTCGAGAGGGAGAGCGACGCTCGAACAGCTTGGAAGGCGAAGAGAGAAGCACTGCAGGTCCAATACTACGTCACCTATCAGTTCCGGTCAGCCTGCACGAACTCCCCAGGCCCAAAGCCCCTCGGTCCGAGCGCCTCGTCGACCACCTTCATCATCTCGATAACCTTCACCTCCTCCCAATGCCCTCCAACGACCTGCACGCCCACTGGAAGTCCCTCCATCGCCTTAGCGTCATAGGCCGCCCCAGTACCGCCCAGACCCTGATACACCTTCTTCTCGACCACTTTACTCCCCGCCTTGCCGCGAGCGAACCACTCTTGCGAGAAGGCGTCCTTGACGGCGTCAACGTGCGTGACGGGGACGACGCCCACGGTAGTATCGACGACGTTGTAGAGGAAAGTTCCTGTAAAGGAAAGGGGGCGTCAATACAGTAAGGATGGCGAGAGAGGTAGAGGGCTCACCGACGGCCAGCGGCGAAAGATCCCACGTCTCGCCGACCTTCAAGGCGGGAGTCGCTTGAGGTGCACAGAGAACGGCATCAAGCTTGAGATCACCCCAGATCTGAGAAAAACGCAAGGTCAGCTTCGGCGAATCGAGCATTAGCTTGGCGCGAGTTCGGCGCACCTTTTGCCTAAACTCCTCGGCGTAAAGTTCCCTGTCGGAGCGGGAGCAAAGGATCAGGGCGTTACTGGATGTTTGATGAGATATAGAGGGATGGAGCTCACTTCTGATGCTGCCAGTGCTGCAGCTCGCGAACGCTCTTGACCCTCGAAGAAGCGAGAGCTCGGGCGAATTCTCCATCGCCGATGACACGCTCGACAAGCCAGATAAGCGGGGAGCGGATGAAAGAGGGTAGCTTGGGACCGGTGACGGTGAGGAAGAGCGACGACTCTACTGGGTCCGACTCGATGGAGCTGAGGAGGGTCTTGTCTGCTCGGCGGAGGTGAGTTAGCGGAGATGAAGGCTGAGACGAGAAAGATAGCACGTACAGCCATCAGCGGACGTGATTCCAGCAAAGAGCTCGAGGGCCTTGACGGCTGTAAAAGCGGGAAGGCGCCGTCAGCGATGCCTTTGGCGAGAGATGGCCGCGACGTTGACCGACGATCATGCGGCGCAAACTCGACACATTCGTGGCCCTGCTTCTTCAGCGCTTCGACAGTCTCCATTACCGCGCGCTCACACGCCGGCGAAGCTCGACAGAAGCCGTCTGCGCAGGGCGAGAGTTCAGCTTGCGGTTGGTTGCTCGGCGCCGAAAGCGAGCTCACCAGTCAAGTAATACCCAAATCTGAGCTTCTCCGGCAGCTTGACCTCCCTATACTTCAACGGCACCAATCCCTCCATCTGCGCCTCCTTCGAGACCGAAGCATCGACCACGACTCGAGAAGCGAGCTCAAGGTCAGCGACAGAGCGGCCCATGGGACCCATCGTGACGGGGATGGCTTCGAAGCCTTGGTTGGCGTTGGCCGTGCCTTTAGAGGGGAAGCGACTGTGGCAGGGTTTGAGCCCGTAGCAGCCGGAGAAGTGAGCTGTTGAGAGCGGAGCGAGTCAGCCGAGAAGAGAGGAAGGCCGAGATGCGCGAGAGACAAACCAGGGATGCGGAGGGAGCCGCCGATATCGCCTATAATAGGAGAGGAGATCAGCAAGTAGTCCTGAGCATCCTGAAAGGCAGGCGGCTCACTTCCAAAGCCGAGCGGACTGCCATCGCTCGCCAATAGCGCCGCCTCTCCTCCCGAACTTCCTCCCGGAATCCTCTCCTTGCCATGAGGGTTGGTCGAGATGCCCCAAAGCGGAGAGGAGCATTCAAAGGAGAGCATGGTCTGCGGTACGGTCGTTTTGACGAAGGGGTTGGCTCCAGCGGCGAGGAGGACTTTGACGAGAGCGGCGTGCGAAGAGGCGGGGCGGTTGATGGCGCTGGAAAAAGAGAGGGGTAGCGAAAAGTTGATTGGGGTACAAGAGATAGGACGTACTCGGATACTCCAATCGTCGAGTCGTAGCCCACAAAGTCGATCTGGCTGCTCAACGCAACGCCGAGCATCTCGGAAGTCAGCTTGCCCATCCCCTCAGCAGCAGCTCGAGCAGGGTAACCCACTCCTTCAAGCTGACGGGAACACCATGCAACGGTCCTCTGACCTCTCCTGTCCTCTCTAACTCCTCATCCAACTCTTTCGCCCTCCTCATCGCATCCTCAAACAGGATCTCCGTGAGAATGTTGCTCTGCTCCTGAGCTCGCATGGCACTCTTGATGTAAACGAGCAGAACCGACGTCGCCGTCCAGCCTTTCGTGCGGGACTTGATGCTGTGAAAGAGCGAGAGAGGTCAGCTGGAGGCGCGCCTGAAGCTCTCAAGCAGGTAGAGCTCACTGAGCAGCAATCTCCCCTGCATTAGAGCTGAGGATCTGATTCTCCAAGCTATCAGGGATGTCGACCTTGCTGTCCTGTAGCAGTTGCTCCCCTTTAGCTAGAGCGGCAGCGCGCTGCTCCCTGCGCGGCGCGAAACTACGTCAGCTGTATGTAGTCATACAGACACCGGGAAGAGACGGAGGCTCACTGCTTGAAATCGCGGGCTTCTTTCCATGACGAAGAGGACCAGAACATTGTTGAGCAGGAGGAAAACGAGTGATGGCGAAGGTCAAGCCTGCTCGTCGCCTCTCGCTTCGCCAAAGTCTCCGAACGCCGGATGGCTTCGAAATTCGTTGTTTGGATTGTACACTCTGTGCGATGGGGTAGCCGAGGAAAGAGACCAGAAAAGAGAAGAGGAAGGTAAAAAAACGTAGGCACGACTAAGGGTGGTGTAGGCGGAGGAGGGGAGGAGGGGGGGAGGGAGGGAGGGGCAACATGAGAGCGAGGTTATCGCCAAGACAAGATGGGAGGGGAAAGAGGGAATCCGAAGCAGCTTGGAGTCAAGGAAGAGCGTGGGTGGTGATAGTGGGAGAGACTGGGCGGGGTTGCGAAGGAGTGCGAGAGGGGGACCGAGAGCGACGACGACGACGACGTAGGCGGCGGCGTTTAAGGAGGTCCACCGGCTTGACTTTGTTGACCTGACTGTGAGTACAGGAAGAGGTTGTTGGTCGCTGCGATGGCGATGGTCGACTCCCTTGGGTGCCAGGAAGCTGTTTCGGCGAATGAGATGGTCAGCTCGAGTTTTTCCGCACCGACACCTCGAGTGAAGACGCACCATGCAGGATCTTCTTCTGAAAGTCAATCGACGAGACGTCCACGATAGGCTTGCCGTTGCCCTTTGCTCCCTTTGCTGCTCCGGGCTTCTGCTTGTTGCCTCCAATCTTCTTGGCCTTGAACGCCGACTTGTCGGCCTGCAGGACAGTGTCGGTAGTGGCGTTGCGGTCGTAAATGTGGAAGTAGTTGTTGTACGATCCCGAGAGGACGTGTCTGCGATACGGAGGAGGGTCAGCTTCGGCGTTGAAGACGAAACGATACGAGGTATGGAGCGGGATACTCACTGTCCATCGCCCGAGAAGGTGCACTCGAACTTGTCAAAGATGCAGTCGTTCTCGTACAGGTCGCAGAGCTTGGTCCTGAGGTGGTCGTGAACGTTGATGGTCTGCACGGGCTTGTTCTCCATGTTGATGTCCCAGATGCGGAGGGTGAGGTAGTCGCGCGAGAGGATGTAACGGCCGTCCTTGGAGAACTTGACATCCGAAACGGACGAGATGATCTCGGAGAAGAACGACTTGGTCGAAGGATCCTCTTCCTCCTCGAACACTGCGAAGGGCGGCTCGGATCAGCTCGTTCGTCGGGGAAGAGGGGGAAAGAGAACGTACGCTTGGCGTGCTTGTCGCACAATGCCTGCTCACGCATGTCGGCGAGCTTGACGGTTCCCTTGGAGCTCGAGTAGCAGAAGAGGTTGCAAGAAACGGGGTGGAACTCGGCCGCGGTGATGACCTCGGTGAGCTCCTCCATGTTGACGGGCTTGATATCGAGAATGTCTGTTTGAGTGACAAGCCGTTAGCTTCTACGTCTCAACTCGCAGCGATACCTTTCCCCATCGACACTCCCCCCTCGACCACTTTCCCACGAGAGCAACATGCAACTCACTAAAGCTCTGATCGCTGATGTTGAGGTTCCAAAGATTCACCCGAAGGTCATCGGCACTCATGTACGTCTCGCCGTCCGAGTTGATGGAGATCGAGTTGATGTGGTAGGCGTGCGCGTTGGCGTAGACCTTCCTCGGTACGGCGGCGACGATGGTATCGTGGTAGGTCATCCGAGGCAGGCGGAAGTAAGGGGTGCCATTTGGAGGAGCGCGCGAAGGGGTAGTGGGGCCGAGAGTTGAGGTGAGGCCAGGGAGCGGGGCTTGGAGCGCAGCGGGAGGAGAGGGGGGCGAGTTGGCGTTGGAGGTGGCGACCGAGCCGTTGTTCTCGGCGACGACCTTGAGTGACTTCTCGAAGACCTTCCAGAGCTTGATCGTCTTGTCTGCAGGCGGCAAGAGATGCGAAGTGCGTCAGCGTGCGCGCTCGACGACCGTGTGAGGATGAGACGAGCGGCGCCGAGCCTGCGAGAAGCTACAGCTCTACTCGGAAAGAGCTTTGCAGCTCGAGTAGCGCCCTGCACCGTCACCCATCCCCCACATGCCAGACTCCGCCGAGGAAAACGGGCTGCAGCAGCGACGAGCCAACTCACCGTTCGTCGAGAGCAAGAAGTGCGCCGCGTTCTGGCGCTTGCACCACCGAATCTTGTTGATCTTCTCCTCAATCTCGAGCGACTTGAGGTAGTCGAACTCGGGCTCGTGGCTCTGGAACTCCGTGTAGAACTTGTACTCGCAGCCCTTTTTCGTCTCGTTGCGCTCGAACAAGACGACGCGGCCGCCCTTGTCGCCTGTGGCGAGGTAGTCGCCCGTGTGGTCAAACTCGACCGTGGCTGTAGGCGAGCGATCGAACATTAGCGAGCGCAAGAAGCGGCAGCGAAGCAGAGGCTCAGCAGCGCACAGATGATGTCGGCTTCTGTAATGTCCTCGACTTCGCCCTGTAAGAGAAAGCGTGATTAGCATGTAGTCCAGTAGCAGCAGCCCCAGCGAACGAGCTTACCTTGTCGCCGAAGCACTGAGCAAAGCGCCAACCGCTCTCATCTGCGGATTGCACGGTGGGAGGCGTCGAGGTGTTGCTCATGGTCGCTGTAGGAGAGTAGCGACGATGGGCAGGTGTAAATGAGAGCGACCAAGCTGTAGTCGACTAGGTCTAACGAGCGCGCTGGGCTGAGAACTCGGTCGGAGCGAGCTGAGATGAGCGGGTTGGGAAGGGGGAGGGGAGAGGCTGGTGAGTCGGTTTGAAAGGCGAGAGGCGGAGAGACTGTGTAGGCGGAATAAAGCTGTAGGATTGTAGCTCCTAGGGTCGGATTGGGAGCTGTAGCCGAGCAGAGAAGGGCGGCGAGACGAGTGAGGCGAGGTGAATGGCGGGAGGAGAGCAAAGGACGACTCGAGTGGGGGCGAAGGCAAAGGGTGTTCAGGGGCCGCTCGGCTCTTGCCTTCTTGCTACTCGGCTCGGTTCATTTGGACCTCGACTTCAACGCTACTTCCTGCGCTACAGCCCGCTACACCTCACTCTACCTTACTACATCGCTCCTCATGACCGCGCTCCTCCTCAACGCGACGTTGGACGACTTTGCCTCCAATTTCAACTGGTCCTCGGCTTGGACTGCTCCCGACACTTCACCTGTAGGCTATCCCAACGGCGACAGCTTCCTCAGCACTCTGGTGGACGGCACTTATCACGAGACGTCGGTCAACTCGCAAACAACCCTCTCCTTCGCTGGTGAGCTGCTTCCTGCACCGAATCCGACTTGTTTACGCTGACAGACTCCCACTACAGGATCCGCATTGTACCTCTACGGCGTAGCAGGCCCATCGCAGGGATTCTACACCATCAACCTCGACCACGGCGCGACCTCGGCCCCGCTCAGCGCCTTCGCTTCAGCCAACACTTCTAATCACCTTCTCTGGTCCGCGGTCGACCTCGCTGAGGGAGATCACACGCTCGAGATCACCAACCTCGGTCAAAACGGCAACTCGAGCGTCGGAGAGAGCCTCTTGATTGATTATGCCTTGCTCACGGCCGTAGGGGGCGCCGAAGGGTTTGCCGTCCTCTGTAGGACATCTGAAGGCTTTACTGACTCTCTGCCGGGATTCTCCAGAGCCACACTCACCAACACCACCATCGAGGATACGGATCTTGCTCGCCTGACTTACGGAGGCAGCTGGACGGTCAACGAAGACGTTCGGTTCTCGGGCAACACGTCCTCCTACACCAACGAACAGCTCTCGGTATCGCTCAAGTTCAATGGATCAGTAGTCTACGTCTACGGCGATACGGTCAATGTACGTTTGGGCGCCTTCTCGATTTCGCAATCCCTCGGCGCTGACCCTCTCTCCCCTTTCCCTCTCTCTTCGCCGCGCAGGATCACGGCCTCTTCACCGTAGACCTCGATGGCGTATCCCAGCAGTTCCAAGGCTACACTGCCGAGCTCAAGATCGGTACTCTCAAGTACTTTGCCGCCGGCCTCAACGAGAGCGAGCACACCCTCACCATCACAAACGAACCGGGCTCGACGGGAACGTACTTTGGTGAGTCGGTGATGCCTCGGGGTTCATCAAGCGAATAGACAAGTTGAGTTTTCCCGACCATAGACCTCGACTCGATCGTCTACACCACTCCCTCCTCCTACGCCGCCGACGCCCCTTCCCCTCCTTCCTCCTCCGCCGCCACCTCCGGTTCGCCAAGTGCCACCTCCTCCGAGTCTCCATCCCCAAGCTCTTCATCGACACCAGCATCCGAGGGATCAAGAGCGAAAGCTGCTTCGCTGATGGTGCTGCTGCTCTCGGCGGCGATCGTGGCTCTGGGGTCGGCTTAGAGGACGTCGTCTATGTAGAGAGGGGCTAGTAATACATTCGATGTTGTGTCAAGCTGGTGATTAGATGATGGTGTATCGTCAGTCTAGCTCTGTAGATCGAAGCGGGCCGAGTTCTCGAAAGGCGAGGGCTGTAGATGAGCCGATGTAGCCTGAGATGGACCGCCACGATCACGAGCATTGCTTTCTCTGTTCTATCGGAATCCAAGATCAAGATAGAGGCGGGTCTAGCGCGAGGCCGGGCGCCAAAGTCGGGAACCAAAGTCGCTCGCCTCGGTTGGAGAATGGCGCGTCTCGCTCTCCACGAAGCGCGGCTCGAGCGCTTCGGAAACAGGTTCCACTATCATACAAACGCGCTTGCGGCTAGAGTCAGACGAGTACAGCGGACCTGCCTCGCCCTTGGAAGGAGAAGTCGGCGGGTTCGGCGTTCGCTCGGTCGTTCCACAGAGGCGCTCTCGCGTATCTGAGCACACACCCGAGGCTCTTCACGAAAGGGTATTCAACAAAGCTGACTAAAAGATCCCGAATTTAAAACAGTATAACTACCAACCCTACCCGGTCAAACGCGAATCGCCTGACCCTCCTCCGAGCTCTTGCCGTCAAAGCTTCCCGCCACGCCTCCCTTGTCCTCCTGTCCAGTGCACACGAGGACGGGGGGCTCGCGAAGGTAGTGTTTCTTCCCCGTCATATACCAGGAGAGAACGACCAAAGACATGAGGCCAACGACGACCACCGAGGAGTAGTCTGCGAAGGAGGAGGGTCAGTAAGGTGTCCCTCTTGGGCTGACCGACTGAAACGGGCTAATGCGGATCTAGAAAACTCACTCATTGATTCTACGGCGGCGGGGAGACCGTAAGGTAGAACAAAGAAGATGCCTGAGCGTGAAAACCGAGACGTCAGCTCAAGCCGAGGGAGAAAGGCAAGCTGTAGTGGAGAGGACCCACCTTGGAAGCACATGTACAGCACGGTAAGGATGTTGATGATCCAGCCGAGCTTTCCGAGCTGGAAAGGTCCGGGACGAGCGTATTGCCGCTTGTAGGAGAGAAGGCCGATGATGGGGATCGCTGTGCATGGCGAGGATTAGCCATAGAAGGGTAAGTATGGCGATTGAAACGTACAGTAGCAGACCCAGTTAAGGATCATGACCTGCTCAGACGACGAGGGGTCAGCCGAGGACCGAGCAGAGGAGGGGGAAAGGCGCTCACCGAGTTGAGAAAAGAGTTGAGAGCGGTGGATGATCCGAGGTAAGTGCAGACGAGAGCTCCGCTGACGCTCGAAGTGAGAATGATGGCACGAACTGGCACGCCACGGGAGGGAGAGACTTTGGCAAAGCTGGGAGAGCGAGAATCGGTGATGAGTCTTGGGCGCCGAGAACTGAATGTCGAGCGAGCTCACTAGGTAGGGTGAATAATGCCGCCATCGCGAGCCACGGTGAATGCAGTACGACTACAGGAAAGGATGATGCCTGGGTGTGAGGTAGTTGGTGAGCTGGGCGACCTTGAGATCATCGCCGAAACGGGGACTCACCGATGAGGGCGAGCACGGTGATAGTGAGGACTAGAAGGGTCATGCAGACGGTGCCAGCGTACGATCCAGTTGCGTTGTAGATGAGTTGGACGTAGGGCATGCCGGTGGGAGAGGCGAGGATAAGGTCGACGTCGACCATTGCGAAGAGCAGAGAGATGAGGAGGACGAAAGTGCTGAGGAAGCCCGCGACAACAGCCAGCCACATCGCTTTCGGGGAGAAAAGTCAGCTTCAAGGCCCTTGAGAACGCCGAGGCTAGCTCCAAGCTCTCGAGAGCTTGGACAGATGGGACCGAGAGAACGCTCGAGAGCGCCGAAGAAAGAGAACTCACTGCGAGGGACATCTCGCTCCGGAGTGTGTACCTCCTCGGAGATATGGGTGATGGCGTCTGTTCCCCCGAACGCCGTGGTCAATCCCGAGAGGCCGACCATGAAAGCGACGAATGGGGCGTAACCCGTTTCGTTTTCGAAGTCGGTGAGCGCGAATTTGGGCGATTGGAGTGTGGGGTTGGCGCAGGAGATGGGGATAATGAGATAACAAAGCCATGTGAAGATGAAGAAATAGAGAGATCCCTTGTCGAGGATGGCCATGATCTGGAAGCGAGCAAGAATCAGCGCCGAGCTCCGAGTCGAGCCATGGAAGTCTTCCAGCTCACCTTCATCCCGTAAATGTTGAATACGCAGACTAAGAAGAGTATAGCTTCCGCAATGATCCAGACATGCCACTGCTTCACCCCGAAGTCGGGATGCTTGAGCACGACGAGGGCGAGGATCTGGGCGGCGCTGAGGACCGAGAAGCCAGCGCCAATGACGGTGTAGCCTAACCAGTTCAGTTGGCCGACGAAGTAAGACTACCAAATGGAGGTCAATAGCTGCGCGAAGGGAGTGCTGCTGGCGAAAGAAACTCACGAGAGGGCGACGCCATGCAGGAGAGGTGCAGTGAAACGTCCACTCCATTGGTCCCCTCGACGTCGGGAAGGCGCTAGCGAGCTCTCCGAGGGAAAGAGCAATGAGGAGAGCTCCTGCAGCGGCAAAGAAAAGCCCGTACAGAAGGAGGACAGGCTGAAAGGGGCAACGTTAGCTTGCCCCGAACCAACGATCAAAGAGCCTCAACGTACACCTCCGCTAGTGAGACCTGTCGAAAGTGTAGTAAGCACACTTGTGAACACGCCTGCATGGGAGGAAAGGACCGATCAGCAGGTGTAGCTGTAGCAGGCTCGCCTCGGCCTCCGCTGCCGTTCGCCGAAGCAGCTGCCGGGAGTCTTGGGGCCAAGTGAGGGTCCACCAGAGTATACTAACTCACAAGTGACAATGCAGGCAAGTCCTAGGAGGCCGAGAATCCCGAAATCGTGGCGTTCGAGCGTGACTGGCTCTTCGACGACCTCCTCGGCGCGGGCGGCGTAGATGCCAGTCTTGGGTGTCGCTTCCAGCTCCATGGTGAAGGACATGAAAATAGGCCGTGTGGATTCAGCAAGCTCTGCCAAGGTCCAGGGTGAAGGAGTGCTGGGACAAGGAGTCAGCGAAAGAAGGAAGGCGGAGAGAAGGCCTGGGAGGGTCTCGTCGCTCGAGAGCGAGACAGAGCGCAGGGAGGAGGAGGACTCACAAGTGACTAGTGACTAGTGAGTGAGTGAATGAGAGGGAAGACGGCGTTGACAAGGGTGGTAGCCAACTATCTGTGATGATAAAGGAAGAAGAGAACGGAGAAAAGGGCGAGAGGAAATCGGCGAGTCCAATCTGTCGAGCTTTGGCGCGCTGATAGCATGAGGCGCGCTCTGCAGTCTGTAAGGAGAGCCTTACCCAGTCCATACTCTTGACCGAATCGCGAGAAATGCTGCAAGTACCTTGAGTCAAGACCGCGGTGGCGCTTTCTTCTGTAGCTCGGTGCTTTCTCCCTCGAGCTTTGTTGTCTCCTCTGTAGCACAAGCCACCCAACCGCCAACATTTTGCCGAAGCCGCTCGGCCCAGAGGCGCGCTTCGACCCCCCGCGATGGACTGGCGCTCTTCAACTCCCTCGCTCTCCCTCTCTCTCTCCTTCACATCCACATATCATCGCATCATGGCCACTGCCTCAGCCACCACCTCTTTCGACTCCATCAGTAGCCTCCGTGATGCTCTCCCCGCTCTCCACCCCCTCTCCTCCCTCACCAAGGATGAGCTTCGCCTCGTCTCTGGAGTAGTCAAGCAATATAACGCCACTCAGCACGCATCGACTCCATGTCAATTCCGTCGCATCTATCTCATGGAGCCGAACAAGAAGCTCGTGATCGCCTACCTCAAGGCAGAGAACGCCGGCCTTCCCCTTCCTCCCCTCCCTCCTCGACGCGCCCAGGCTCTCTTCTACTTCAAGGGCGAGATCCCTTTCATCGAGTGCATTGTCGACATTTCGTCCGCCCGCGTGATCGGTCAGCGCGTGCTCGAGGGCATGCACGGCGCCGGTGAGTGCTCGGTTCCGTGCTTCTTCGACCTTACGGAGGCTGATTGGTCTTTTCAATACACAAGGCGACGACGAGGAAATGTTCAAGGTGGCTGCAGGAGCCCTTGCCTCTCCAATGGTCAAGAAGGAGCTCGAACGACTTCAGCTCCCAGAGGGCTGCGAAGTCGTCGCCGAACCCTGGCCTTGTAAGTTGTTCAAGAGCTTCGCACACATATAATCGAGTTTTTGACCTTCTACACCACCAGACGGAACCGACGACGAGCCTCAATCTCTTCGTCTCTTCGAGGTAGGCCTTCGTGACGAGCGCCGAGACTCGAACGTCGCTCACCATCTCTCCAAAGGTCTGGATGTTCCTCAATTCGAAGGAGACCAAGCACAACCCCGCCGCGAATTTTTACGGACATCCCTTGGACTTCGCTGCAGTCGTAAGTGAAGATTTTGCCTTCGGATTTGACTTCGGCGGAGCACTTTGTCTGCCTAAGGCTGACTATCTTCCGCGCAGGTCGACGGAAGGGACTTCTCCGTCATCCGCATCGATCGCATGCCTACTACCGCTGATTTCACCGCCTCAACCGACCCCAACGCCCGGTACAAGCACCACCCCGACTCGGAGTACGCCCCCGAGCTCCTCCCTGGCGGTCTTCGTCGCGACCTCAAGCCCATCCACATCTCGTAAGTATTTTAAACACCTATACTCTTCTCTCCTGCCGTCCCATTGCCGTGTCGCCCTTCTCCTCGCTCGGCCTCTCCCCTCACCTCTCACCTCTCCCCGCTTTGCTGCTAGGCATCGTCTCGTACTATAGAGCTGCACTAATCTCTTCTTGAAATTACAGTCAGCCCGAGGGGGTGAGCTTTACCGTCGAAGGCGAGCGCGTGCGCTGGCAGAAGTGGGACTTCACTCTCAACTTTGACCTGCGCGAAGGGATGATTCTACGCAACGTCATGTACGACGGTCGTCCCATCTTCTACAGGATGTCCGCGAGCGAAATGACCGTACCATACGGCGACCCTCGTAGTCCTGTGCACAGGAAGAGCGCATACGACTTCGGTAAGCGTTTGAGCTCCCGCCGACCGTCGTCCGCTGCTAACGCTTCCTCTGCCGTCCTCGCAGGCGAGTGTGGCGCGGGACAGACTGCCAACAATCTTCAACTCGGCTGTGACTGTCTGGGTGTCATTCACTGTGAGCTTTAGCATCCTCGCCGCTTCTCGTTTCGTTTCCTTCCGCGCCGAGCTGACGACCCGTCCTCGCCTTTGAGACATCAACGGTCTCGCCTGCACGCCCGACGGAGACGCTGTTACTCTTCCCAACTGTATCTGCCTACACGAGCAAGTGAGTCGTACCTCAGCTATGACAATTTGCCCTCCACCTCATCCCCCTCTTTTCGCAGGATGCCGGCATCGGGTGGAAGCATACCAACGTTAGATCTGGACGCGCGGACGTTACTCGCGCTAGGGAGCTTATTCTTCAGCTCATCCTCACCGTCGGAAACTACGAGTATGCCCTTTTTTGGGTCTTTGTGAGTCGTCGAGCCTCTTTCTCTCAAGTCTCTCTCTCAGGCGGCTCTCTCGGCAACCTCCCTCACTGGTGTCGCCGCTGACCAGCATCATCGCCGAGCAGGACACGGCGGGGGTTCTTCACTGGGAGGTTCGCGCCACGGGCATCATGTCGGTCACGCCCATCGAGGACGGAGTTGATGCTGCTAGCATCAAGTACGGGACTGTTGTGTAAGTCATCAGAGTCTTTGCCCTGCTCCTCTTCGCCCTCCTCTCTCCTCGTCGGCGCCGATCAGCTGAATCGTCTCTTCTCACTTCGGATAGCGCTCCCGGAGTCTTTGCTCCTCATCACCAACACTTATTCAACCTCAGGATCGAACCCGCCATCGACGAGTACGAGAACTCGGCCATCGTCTACGAGGAAACGCATCCTATGCCCAGGGACCCCATTAGCAATCCTTACGGCGTTGGGTTCGAGAGCCACACTACTCCTGTCACCCACGAGGCCGCTTTCAACCTCGACTGGGAGACCAACCGAGGTGAGCACCTCTCGGCGCCTGGCATCTCGACGCTCTTGCTCACATATGAACCTCCCCAGTGGTCAAGATGGTCAACCCTAACAAGCTGAACCGCTTCTCAGGCCGACCCATTGGTTACAAGCTTGTTGGTGAGTGGTGAAGGTGCCTCCAACTCGAATTTACGCTTCGGCGCTGACGCTCGGCTCTTCCTTCCACAGCTCCTCCCACCCAGTTGGGTCTCGCCGCTCGCGATTCGATGCATGGAATCCGCGGAGAGTTTGTGGACAACCATGTGCACGTCACTAAGCACAGTGAGGAAGAGATGTACGCGGCGGGCGAGCACAACTGGCAGTCGGTCGGAGGTCAGGGAGGGTGCAGAACGTGGGCTTCCCGAGGCAGGCCCCTCGCTGACGAGGAAAAGACTACTTCCGTGCTTTGGTTCACTCTTGGATTCACTCACGGCACCAAATCGGAGGACTGGTGAGTTTCTGAGCGCCGAAAATCGCCGTGACGGTCGCTGACTCGCTACAATCCGGTCTACAGGCCCGTCATGCCCGTCGAGACGTTTAGAATGCACTTCAAGGTGAGTTGAGGCCTTTTCAAGTGCTTTACAAGTCGTTCAAGCCCAGTCTGATCTCGCTCTCCTCCTCCCCCTTCCCTCGCTCTCCTCCTCCCCCTTCCCTCGCGCTCTTCCGTCTTTCACTCTCTACCTCCTCCTTGTCTCCTTCTTCTTGTGCAAACAGCCCGTCGGCTTCTTTGAGGCCAACCCGGCTTTGGACGTACCCCCAAGCACCCAGCTCTTCAACAAGAGCACCTCGGCCGATGTCTCGTGCTGCAAGAAGGCCAACCTATAGGGCTCGTTTACGGCTGTGTAGCGTATTGTGAACCGGAATTTGACTCCCCAGTGTTTCGCGAGAGGTGACCCGGCAGCGGATGCGAGCAATGCTATCATCCTTCGCGAGCCGAGTAAGAAAGGGGCCACCAGACTGCTCGCTCTTGACGCCCGACGCAGAGCTGCTCAATCGAACAGTTCGAGTAGAAAGCTTCCCAAGGTGACGGGCTACAGTACTTGATTCCCCACTTCCTCGACTTCAAAGAGCGCGGCTACAGCGCTTTGCCTCCGCGCTCTCTCTGCTCGTTTCCCAGTCGTCGTCGAGGGTCATGTCGGAAGCGCAGAGCTCTGTAGCAAGCGTGGGTGCTCTCTCGGTGCTCATCTACCCTTCCTGTTCTCTGCTGAGGCCACTGGATCCAGAATGAATCGCCACCCGCGCCTCCCAAGAAGAAGCGTAACGAGGGCCCCAGGAGTCGTACAGGATGCGGTATGTTGAAGCCGAATTATCGTCTCTGTCCATTCCCTGACTGTGCTCGTCTACAGGAACCTGCAAAGGTGAGTTAGACCTCCCAGCAAGACCCCTCCCATTGAGCTCGAGCCGACCGCGCCCCTTCTCGTCTGAAGGCAGGAAGAAGAAATGTACGGAAAGCTACATAGGCGATTCGTGCACTCGCTGCATCAAGGGCAAGTTCATCTGTGTCCCCACGTCTCAGCGCCCTTCTCGGGCGAAACGAGGGTCGACTTCGCTTCCTCCCGACCACAGCGTCGGTCCTTTGACATCAACACTTTCCAGCAATCCTACCAACAGCCCGCAAGCCGGCCCCTCCGCTCACCCTGGCCAGCCCCCGCCGCTGCTCGGCTTGGAAAGTCCGAGCGGCTCGACTAGTTTGAACCCGACTGCCTTCCAGTCCTCCTCCTTCGCCCTTGCTCCACCGACATCCCAACAGCGACCGTCACCGTCAGGAGCCGTACCCTCATCACTCCTACAACCCCTCCCATTCCCCGACCTCGCCATGCCCGAGTTTCCCGCCGCCTTCCCTTTTGCCAATTTCGACCACGAGCTCTCACTGTACGACCTCCTCGGCTCCGTCGATGCACGAGCAGGAGGACTGGACTTCCTACCCTCGCTCATTGGTCCAGCATCGCAGGCGGCGCCGGGTCCGAGCCCCTCGGCGGAGGCAGGAGGATCCACCAACGGCTCGGCGGCGACGATGAAGGATCTCGAGGATGCGCTCGGATGGGAGAAGGAGCTACTAGGTGCCCCGCCCGACACCAACACACTGAACGAGGTCCGAGATTTTGCTGATCAGTGGTGGTCGTTCTATCGAAGCCTCAACGATTCGTATTTCTTCGCAATCCCGACTCAAGCTCGCGAGGTTGTCAAGGATCGAATGAGGGATCTCGTGATGGGCCCCGACAACGACCTTGGCCGAGCTGCTATCTGTGAGTCGAGTGATTGTTTCGCCAGATTCTCGCCCCGTCGAGCGACCTATTCGCCAAATCTCGCCGCTGACAGAGCACTTCTCTGGTCACTACACAGCGAGCTGGTGCAGCTCTCACTACTCGTCTGTTCTGCTCAAGGAGGGAAGCGACCAATTCGAGGAGTGGGACGCGAAGGCCGCTCGCTACTACCAGCAATGCCTCTCGCTCCTGTACAACCCCGCGATCTCTCTCACAGTTCGGATTGGAGCTATTCTTGACATGCGACTCGCTCAGGTCAGTCTCTTTGGCCCTTTCGGAGGAGAGGAGCAGCGCCGAGAACTGACCGAAGCACTCTTCCTCCAGATCAATCGCCACGGCGCCGCTCCCGCTCGCTTCCTCGAACTCGCTGGAGAAGCCTTCACTAAGCAAGAGCTCGGCGACCGACCCTCGTTCAACTTTGCCGTCAACGCGAGGACAGAGGACTTAGCGACGCGTTGCTTTTGCTACAAGGACGTCTGGCGCTCTGTTTGCACGCGGGGACGACCCACACTCTTCCACCTCAGCAACACGCCCGACCCTCTCCTTGCCGACGCGCCTCAAGGTCCCGTTAACCGTCGCTCCCTCTCCATCCACCTCGGCCTACCAGTCGGGCTCCTCCTTTGCTTCGCCAACATCTGCAACCTCATTGCCGAGGCACCTACGCTCGCTCCTGCGGTTGTCAAGCAGCGAGGCATGGAGATCAAGCGGAGGATCGAGACGTGGGTGCCGGATGCTCAGCTCGCGATGGAGGCTGCGACCGACAGCGCCAGCTACGTCGCCGACCTCGCTTCGCAGGAGATGTGGAGACATGTGAATTTGCAAAGGGCTCGTGGTACTGTATCGCCGAGCACGAGCTAACCGCCGATCACCACAGACCGCCCTCATCTACCTCCACTCCTCCCTCTTCCGCCTCGGCCCTCTCGCCACTCCCCTCCGCACCGCCCTTTCTCAAATAATCAAACTCTCCTCCGCGCTCGTCGAGCCCTCCCCCGACTCTCCCGCCATCTTTATCGACGCCGCTCGCTGTCCCATCTACTTCCTCGCCGGCACCGTCGCCATCGCCGAAACTGATCGCGAGGTGTGTAGAGAGGGACTGCTGGCGTGTGGGCCGGGCAAGGCCTTCAGGGATAACCATCGGGCTATCGAGAAGCTATGGGAGGAGACGGATAGGACGGGGGTGACGCCCGATTGGAGGGAATTTGTCGAGAAGGAGGGGATGGCGGTGTGCTTTTTGTGAGGGAGGCGAGAGAGGGATCGATCGAGCAGTGGGACGTCAAGGGGGCGAGGGCTATGATGCGTGATGTACAGAGCCTTCTGTTTCTGTGCACACTCGACGACAAGAGTCAGCGAGCAAAAAGCTGCCTTCGGCGCTGCTTTGCGAAAGGACAGTCGAAGCTTGAAGAAAGCAAAGAGCCCGCTCGCTCCTTCGCGCAGAATCATGAGAGGGCCCGAGGACCCACGGGGAGACGTGAGAGTAATGTTGCAGTGTTATACACTGGGGAGGGAGGGAGAAGGAACTCCGTCAGCGCTCGGCAAGGAAGGGCGAGACCAGCAGGAGCCAAGCTTACCGAAAGGGGTACTGGTCGATATCGGGTAGATATCGGGTTTCCTCCTAAGCGACATCCTTGCCCTGCCTACGGTCTTCCCTGCGCTGCTCGAGCTGGCGAGAGGGAATGTCGGGGTCAATCTCGGTGCTCGTGAAGCTCGTGAAGCAGCGTGACGACTCACCCAAACCTTCTTGCAGTCGCGGTACTGTGAAGGAATATAATATATTAGCGATCTGGTGAACGGCGTGCGAACGTGAGAGCGCCTACAGCTTGGAAGAACTGCGAGACAGAACGAAGGGTCAGCTCGTGAGCCTCGGAAGAGACTAATCGGCCAACGAAGGACAGGAACGACTCACATCAACGCATTTTGACTTGTTGTACGAGTTCCGATCCAAACACTTCATGCTCTCCTGCAGAGAGGCAAGGAGAGGTCAGCGAAGCGTCTCGAGGGCGGAATACGGCGGCCGATGGCTCTCGGCGAGCGCCAGAGCAGCATCATAGAATGCTCTCCAGCAGCACTGGACCTCCACCAGCCGTCGACTACCACGAAGCAGCCCACTCACCTGTCGCGCGAGCTCACAAGGGTCTGCGAACTCGGTGTGGGCGCTTCTGCCGCGGAAGCTGTCGTTGTAGGAGGTGGGGTTCTGACCTGTAGGTTTCGGTGAAGCTTCGACGGGCATGCTGGCAGCAGGGATGTGGTGAGAAGTCGATTGTTGGAGAGGGAAGCTTGGGATCGGCGAAGGAGAGCGAAGAGTAGCTGTAGGAAGGTCACGCTGAGTTCTGGAGACGTACAGAGCTTAGCCAGCACTCACCTGTAGGTCTCTGGTAAAGATGAGACGCGGAACACGACAAGGTAAGAGCGAGAGCCGGTGGCGACTCTCTTCGCTTCTCCCCGCCCGCTCGTCTCTGCTCGGACATGCTCATTCCGCCTCCCGTGCCAGGGCCTGTCAGCTTCCATGCTCTGCTCACCGATACGTCAGGTCATACACGCGACCTCGGCGACGCCAACGCTGCACGAGCGCGAGTCCGGACGGTGCTCAAAGCGACTCGCAAAGCGGGAGCTGCTGGAGGAGGAGATTGGGCTGCTGCTGCCAAGGTGAGCTCTGATACACCTCCGCTCGCTGTTCGCACGCTCTCGAGCTCTGTACAGCAGCTCGTCGAGCTCGTGAGCCGCCGTCATCCCCGCCAAGCTGACCCGAGCTCGCTCTGCAGGCTACGAACGAATACTTGCCATACCTCTACGCCATTCTAGCATGCGTTGAGTCAGACGATCTCCTGCTCAAGTCCGACCCAGGTAAGCTCACCGCTCTTGCAGCAGCGGCCGCAAGTTGACCCCCACTTTGATCGCGGCCAGTCTTCACTTGGCGCTCGACGTTGTCGTCCCAGCTGCTCAAGAAAGGCAGCCCAAGAATCTCCTTACCCTCCCTGTACGTCTGCTGCTACGTCGTAGGTTCTTCAGCTTTAGCGCTGACCTTGCTAAACTCGCCCAGGCATTACGAGCTCGCCGCTACTCTTCTCACCTACGCTCTCTGCCTGTCGAATCAGTCAGCAACCCTTATCGCATCCCTAGGCTCCTATGAGATCTCGTCAAGCGTATCAACCACAGCCATCAAAGTACACGACGAGACCGTCAACGTCGCCGCCGAGCTGCTCTGCCGGGCCAGCGGCGTCCTCACGCACCTCGCCGAGGTCGTCATTCCGCGGTGGGAAACTGCGGTAGGAGAAGGTGCCAAGGGAAGGCCCGTCGAATTGGGACGGGACGTGGTGACGGCGCTGTCCAAGTGAGATCCGCCTTCCCCTCGCCGACCGTGATGCTTCCGCTGATGCTCCACACTTCAGACTCTGCCTAGCCGACGCCAACCTTCTCGCCATCCGACGACTCCTCTCCCGCTCGCTCTCCGTCGCGCACAGCACCACCACCCCCGGCCCTCCCCTCTCATCGTCTCATCCCTCCCCTTCCCTCCTCGCCAAGCTGCATCTCAACGTCTACACCCTTTATGATGAAGCCCGCTCTCTCGTCAAGAACTCATCACGCGGAGGAGACGCTCCAGGCGAGGTCTCGCCCGAGCTTCGGCGCTACCTTAGCGACGGCCGACTGCTCGCTCAAGCGCTGAGCTACAAATGGCTCGGCGTGGATCGCGGCGAGAATCATGGAATGGACAAGGCGGGCGAGGCGTTGGGGTGGCTAGGCATGGCGAAAAGCTCGCTGGAAGAGGTGCAGGGGAAGACGGCGGGTTTGAAGAACCTCAAGATTGGGAAGGGGAGGAGCGCGGGCAAGGGACGGAAAGGCAAGGTCGCAGAGGAGCTCGACAGTACAGCAGCTTTCGCCAGCGCTTACAAGAAGGTCAACGATACGGTGGGTCTTCGCCGAACGGTACAAGTCCCCATTCGCTAAACTTACCTCTTTCCTCGCAGGTCTCCTTCCAACCCGTCGCGTCAGCAGCCAGCCTCCTCCCTCGAGTCCCAGCAGGTCGAGCAGCTCTCGCCACTAAGCCCTTCGTTGCCCCTCCACCAGCTTTCAGCCCTCTCGCCGGCGATGTTCCTCGTCGAATCCCCCCGCCCGTCGGCGCTTCGGATCTCGATGCCTCGGGCCTCAACCTCGATGGCGACAGCTCAGACGACGATGCGGATGCGGATGGTGACTACTTTGGTGCAGGGCAGTACTTTTGAGTCACTGCTGCTATGTTCATCCCGCCTTTTCGAGGACTCGAGCAGCGAGAGTTTGCTCGGCGATGGCGGGAGCTTCAAGCTGGCCAGCTCGATTCCGCCCATGCTCAGCATGCTGAACGACCGGCCCATCGTCATCTCGCCGATGGCTTCGCTTCATCTCGCTCCTGCAACGTTCGCAAGCTAGGACTTTAGCCGGCCGAGCTTGAGGAGGCCATTTTAGTTGAAGTAGGAGATCGCTTTCTGACTTGCTGTACAGAACCCTATCTCGGACGGAGGGCACGTTCGGCAACAAAAGGGTTGTCGTTGGAAGCAAGGCCAGCGAGCACGATGCTACCAGGCGCTCGCAGCCCTTCCCACCACGAGAGAGCGTCGCGACGCCTGCCTTAATATTCTTTTGTCTCAGCCCTTTGCAGTCGATTTCGCACCCTTTGTTCTTTCTGTGCAGGAGCCTGCTCTGTCGGCATGCTGGTCCCGTCAACGACTGGCTTTTGTGCTGTAAGATGATACGAGAGGGCGCGATAGAGCGCTAAGCTCGGAGGGGACAAAGGCGATCATGATGGCTTCTTCTCCCCGCGCGGAAGATCGACCTCAAAGCGAGCATGGGAGGAAGAAGGAAGGACGGAGGAATAGTGTCTCACTCCGAATGGGGAACAAGCCGAAGACGAGCGTGTGAAGCGTCTGCAGAGGCCCCGTGCTAACTATCTCGACAAGCGCCGACCCCGCCATCCCTTTCTCGGGCCTCGCTTTTGATGTCGCT
This sequence comes from Leucosporidium scottii, assembly GCA_003054985.1. Taxonomy (NCBI): domain Eukaryota; kingdom Fungi; phylum Basidiomycota; class Microbotryomycetes; order Leucosporidiales; family Leucosporidiaceae; genus Leucosporidium; species Leucosporidium scottii. The sequence goes on from MWVB01000019.1 coordinate 68,239, forward strand.
CTGACCTCTCTCCCTCTTTCGCTCCTTCCATTCCTCTTGTCTTGTGCTCTGTCCTCTTCTTTGGTCTCCCCTTTGGCCGGCGTGCTTTGTACATCTCGTCTCTCTCTCCTTTCGCTCTCTCTCTCTCTCCTTCTCTCCTTCCCGCCCTCGCATTCGCATCTTCGCCTTATCCTCGACCAAAACAACTAATACCCAGGATTCTCTTCCCACTACAAAATGGCCACCCCCTTCACCACCTTTGCCACCCCATCACGCTCGTCGATGCCTCCCTCCCCTCTCCCCTCCACCAAAAGGCGCTCCTACCCTGCGCCCTTGTCCTCCTACTCCTCCTCGGACGATGACTCGCAGGACGACTCACACCACCACTTCACTTTCCTCTGCACACCACCATCTTGCTCGCCCTCATCAAGCTTGAGCCCCGTCTCCCCTCCTCCCGCCCCGCTCCTCCCCTCGGCAGCCATCTTCACAGGTCCCAAACATCAGCTCACCTCAACTCCCATGAAGCGCTCGCCAGGAATGTGCAACCTTAACTTCTTCACCCGTGCAGCGTTGGCAGAGGACCACCGCAAGACGCCCTCGGGAGTCGAGGCCTGGCGTCAACTCCAGCTCGGCGCTCAGTCCACCACGGGTCTCGGGTCCCCTTCGCTCGTTCGCGCCGGGACGCCCGACTCTGGGTTCTTCTCCTCACCGGAATTACCTTCCTCCCCTTCCTCCGACTACTCTTCTTCCTCCTCCCCCGCCTCCTCCTCCTACTTTGACGACGAAGATTCGGACCCCTCCACTTCCCTCGACTGGGAGCGCCTGACTCACACCTCGACCCCGCCCACTCCTTACACTCCCTTCACCTGTACCTCCACTCCCACCACCTTCCATAAATCCCCTTCCCCCGCCGACCCGCGTCAACAGCTCGCGAGACTTCAACTCGTCGCTTCGCCGAGACTCGCTGGATTGCAGGAGGAGCAGCAGAGGCGCGCTGGGGGGAGTTGGGAAGTGCAAGCTGATGATGGTGTAGGATTGGGATTGGGACTTGCGTTCTGAGCTGGTGTGACGAGGGAGTGAGAGGAGGAACGTGTGCGAGAAGACCGAGCCGAGCGGGCCATTGTCCATAGATTTTACCACGTCATTCACCATTTACCCTTAGATTTACAAACTCATCTTGATACCCTTTACTTTACTACATCACTGCAGAATCATTGTTCATAGCTCTCGCGGAGACTTCTGTGAGTGAAGCGAAAAGGAATTCGGCGAGCGCTCAGGCCCTCGCGAAGAAGTCGACATGCCTCAACTTTGCTGCTAACTTGTTCGAGCAGCTCGGCAAAGCTGCTTTTCGCTGTGCATGCGCCTACTGTAACATGGGGTATTTCGCCCTCCCTCGCTGCTGATTCTGCCTTTCCCTCTCCAGGACGGGGAGGTAGGGGGGGGGAGGGGAAGCCCGTGGGTGAGAAGAACGGCTGCGCCTGCCCTCTGTTGAGTGATAGGCATGATGAAAATCGGGGCTAGTTAGCGTATCGGGCTCTTCGTTTCAATTGTGCCGACTGTAGCTTGTATGACGACCACGAGCCTTCTTTTCGCCCGCGCCTTCTTCGAAAAGTCGCCGGAAGGAGCGCCGAATTCCTGAGGCGAGCGGCGAAAGACGCTTTTGGTGCAGAAGGAGACCAGGTCGTTGGTCGAAAGATGCATAGGGATTACAAGGGACAGAGCGAGGGTACAAGTGGCGTAGAAGGTGGGTTCAATGGGAGGGAAGGCGAAGCCAGGCGACGAGGACAGCGCCGAGGAGAACGATGACGGCGGCTAGCCCTGCAAGAGAGAAGGAGGGTCAGTGAGGTGCTCTATAGGAGAACGAGTGAGTCGACGTACATAGCATGAGCTTGGTAGCGGCGTCAATCTGCTTCAGCGTGACTTCCTCTTCTCGAAGCCGAAGCTCGAGAGAAGCAATCTGGCGAGCGTAAGAGATTAGCGAGGTAACCACAAGGGAACCTGAAACGTATGAGACTACTCACAGCTTGCTTGGACTCTGCTATTGTCTCGTTGGCGTTCTCCAGAGTGGTCCGAGACTGGGTGACCCTTCGGTCGGCTTTCGTCACCGAGTCCTTGGCCGCGTTGACCTGGGTCGTAGTGCTCGAGCGAAGGGTGTGTAGTGTAGTTTGGATCTGATCGGTAAGGGTCTGCCGTCGGGGTGAGAGAAGGATCAGCCTGTGAAGCGCGAGCCGACGAGCAAGGTCCGGCGCACCTGTGCTTTGTCTTCGGACTCTTTCAGCGTCGATACGATGGTGTCCCAGCGGTTAACCTTGCCTTCAATAGCATGCTGTAGGCAAGCAAGGCGATGTCAGTGAGAGCGCAAAGGACAAAGCTGGCCAGGAAGCGGCGCACCCTCAATCCGTCAATCTCCTTCTCGTGAGCGGTGCATTTCGCTAGAGATGCCGCGCAGAGGTCTTCCAGTATCCTACGCATGAGCCCCGACGGTCAGCTGTGTTGCTTCGCGGAAGAAGAGGCCAGACGAAGCGCACCTGAGGTCACTCTTGGGAAGGTCCGGCTGAGCGGGTCTGGGCGGAGAGTGAAAGAGGGAGAGAGAAGCCCTTCTGCGCCCCTTCTTGGGACTAGTGTGCTGCTGTACAAAAGGCGAGCGTTCGCCCTGCATGAGATGACCCGAGCCGGCCCCCGTTCGAACGTTGAACTACGTTGAAGTCGAAGTCGAAGCGGAGAGAGTTGACCGGGTTGTTCTTCACCACTTCTCGTCGTTCTTCAGCGCCGACTAGCAGAGGAGCTTTTACACCCTCAACACCACTCTCCCCTCTCAGGGGAACCCCCGTCGTACCGCCCTACAGCACACTTCAGCCACTCGAACCAGCTTCTATCTCCCGCCTCAGTCCCTCCGAGCAGAGCCTCCGATTTCGCTAGGCCAGTCAGTCCCCTTACCAGGACTGACCTCGGATTACTACACCAAAGGACTACAGCCTCCTCCCCCCAGCCCCAGCCCCAGCCCGTCTTCGGCCAGCTTCGACTCTCTTCGCTGTTGCTCAGCAGATCGAGCAGTCGCATCGAAGCGCAGAGGCAGCACTCTTCAAACCGTTCGGCCAGCTTCAAGCAGAGACTCGGCTTAGACATACAGGTGTCCGACTATCGCTATACCGTCTAGCAGTTTCTACCCAGCCTCGCCCCTCGGTCCTTGTTCCCCTACAACTCGCTCCGTCAGTCTTGAGACCTTGTTTTGATCTCGCGAGCGAGTTCGAGGGTCCGGGAGACGTAACAACTGACAGCGTTACCTTACAGTACACCAGTGGTGCTCTCGACATAGAGACGTCCGAATATCGCTACGTCTAGCTCGCAGAATCCCTCGATTCTCCCTTTCCTCCCATCCTCCATCGTGAGTTCGTGACGAGGGGGTCGAGCGAAGCCGTGGGTAGGAGGGCTCACCTCGAAAAGATATCCTCCTACAGATTTCTACCACCATGGACAATCATCACCAACACCATCAACCCGTGTACTCGCGCCCCCAGCCGCAGCCGCATCAGCACCCCGTCAACCCTTACGCTCACGGATCCTTCGCCGAGGCGTCCCTCAGCTATGGCAGCTCCGACGGGGGCAGCGACTGGGCCTCGGATTCCTTCTCCTTCTCCAACCCGTCCAATAGCACCGGCTACTCGTCGACCTCGGACCCCTCGAGCGTCGGCTCCTTCGACCCCAAACCCTCCTCTGCCGAGCAGCTCTCTCTCGCCCACTCGAGCAGCTCCTTTTCGCCCACGCTGAACCAAACCGTCTCTCCTACCGCAACTTACGACCCTTACGCATATGCGCCAACGTTCTCGGCTCCTCGATTCGCCCAGCCCAACTCGGGCAGCAGCCTCGAGTACAACCAAGGCCGAGCGCTCGTCGAGCCCGACACGTCGAGTGCGATGGGCGCGTACGAAGCTTACGGCGGAGGTCAGCAGCAGCAGCAGCAGCAGCAGCAGCAGTATGGAAACATGATGAGCGCGCCTCAGCCGGTCGATGGAGGACTGGACGGACGACCAGGAGCAGGAGGAAGGAGCAACTCGTTCACCTTGCCCGAAGGCGCCGGCTACCTCCCCGAGTCCCACCACTCGCCCCTCCCCACCAACTCTCGCAGCAACTCGTTCTTCTTCTCGCCCGACCCTGCAGGAGTAGGCATGATGGGTCCTCCGCCTCGCCCCTCCCAGCGCGCCTACTCGGCCTACGCCCCTCCTTCACTCGACACCTCGCGACTCCCTTCCAACATCTACGGCGGCGCCGCCGCGTACGGCCCTTCGAGCTCCATCAGCCCCTACAAGGGATCGCTCGCCCCGCCTTCGCCCGCGACCTTCTCGATGAACCCGACCGCCCCTTCCGACCCTTTCAATGCCGATTCGCTCGGCTTGGCGATGCCTCAGACGCAGACCAAGGATTGGACGGGAGTGTATTCGACGAGTGGATTCGATATGGTTAGCGTGCTCGCCAAGGTGGCGTCGAGGCCGAACCCTCAGATCGCACTCGGTCCCGTCGATTTGGGCTGCTCGTTCGTCGTCGTGGATGCCAAGAAGTGGGATCAACCGGTGAGCGGTCTCCACAGCTTATCAACAGGATCTGAAACGCTAACATCTACTTTCCCACAGATCGTGTTTGCCAGCGAGACCTTCTCGCGCCTCACGGGCTACTCGAACGTCGAGATCATCGGCCGCAACTGTCGCTTCCTTCAAGCTCCTGATGGAGTCCCCGTCCGTCAAGGAGAAAAGCGCAAGTACACCGAGTAGGTCTTTCAACGCCCCTCCCACTCCTCACCTCGCCGCTGACCTCCCTCTCTCTCCCTTTCGCAGCGGCAACGCAGCTCACCACCTCCGTCGCCATCTCGTCCAAGGCCAGGAGTCGCAGGCCTCGCTCATCAACTACTGCAAGGGAGGCAAGCCCTTCATCAATCTCGTCACCATCGTCCCCATCACCTGGGACTCGGACGAGATTGCCTACTTTGTCGGGTTTCAAGTCGACCTCGTCGAGCAGCCCTCGGCCATCATGGAGAAGATGCGCGATGGTGAGTCTCGAATCGCATGCTTCGATTGATGTACATCGCTGAATCACCCTCTTCTTGCAGGATCTTACATCGTGAACTACTCGCTCAGCGTCAACTCGATCCCCGCCAGTCTCGAGCCACCCCATGTCGAGCCCTTTGGCGATTTGCACCCCATGCTCAGCCCCGCTCCCATGGACATCGACTCGTCGGGCGAGCTCCTGCGCACCATCGGCGAGGCGGGAGTTGCTGGCTTGATCGACGACGGCAGCAAGAAGCAGTTCAACAGGCTTCTGCTCGAGCATGTACATCCTCTTCCGGTCTTCCTCCCCTCCCCAGCTCGCGAGCTCATTTCTCTCTCTCATCACAGTGCGACGACTTTGTACACGTCCTCTCGCTCAAGGGTTCGCTCCTCTACGTCTCGCCGAGCTCCAAGCGCCTACTCGAGTACGATCCCACCGAGCTGGTCGGCCGCACCCTCTCGACCATTTGCCATCCTTCCGACATTGTCGCTGTCCTTCGCGAGCTCAAGGAAGCGGGACCCAACACCCCCGTCAACATCGTCTACCGCGTGCGCCGAAAGGACTCCGGTTACGTTTGGCTCGAGGCGACGGGCAAGCTGCATCGTACGTTTCTTCCTCCACCTCATCTTCTCTAGGCATGACGAGCTGACCTTCCCCTCCCCTTGCGGTGCCTCCCACAGTCGAGCAAGGCAAGGGTCGCAAGTGTGTCATCCTCGTCGGCCGTCCTCGCGAGGTGTATCGCATGTCCTGGACCGACCTCGAGCGATTGGGCGGCTTTGGATCTACCGAGTATTGGTCAAAGCTCACCATTGGAGGCTTGTATCTTTACTCAACGCCTAGTGTTGAGAAGGTGCTCGGCAAGACGTCGGAGCAGATGAGTGAGTCGCCGTTCCGGATGCTGGGGATGTACTTGATCACTTACATCTACCTCTACTTCACTTCCAGCCGGAACGACTCTCGCTCAGCTTAGCCCCAATGGCGACGCTACCGAGATCCTCGCAGCGCTGCAGCAGGCTGCGAACGGCCACGCCACGACGACCCGACATCAACTCGTCGCTGCTACTGGCATCGTCGACGTCGTGACACGTGAGCTCTGCTTTGCCTCTGTTGGATCACGACCTGGCTGACGCTTCCTCCCTGGCAGACTTCTACCCCGCCAAGAGCGACACCGACATGCCGAGTTCACCCATGCTGCTACCGGCGACCAAGTCCAACGCTCTCACTGTCATGTGAGCTACTACAAACGTCTCCTTCCGGTCGCCTTCAAGCTGACCTTTTCGTCCCTTGCAGCGCCCAAACCAACCTCTTCGCCAGCGAGGTCGTCAAGCCTCGCAACGTCTCGCTCCCTTCCGCCCCTTCCTCTCGCTCCAGCTCCAGCAGCTCGGGATCCGCGCCTCAGTCCCCCATCTCCTTCACCCTCCCGTCCTTCGCCGCCTCGTCGACGGGTTCCGATGGCGACGAGTCATCGGGAACGGGCTCCTCCACTTCCTTCTCGGCCATCACGAGCACGTTCAAGCAGCTCGCTCCTTCTTCGAGCGTTTCGGACAACGTGTTTGACGAGTTGGATTCGGTCCGCGGCACGAGTTGGCAGTTCGAGCTGCATCAGAGTGAGTCTCGATTCTCCTCTTTCTCTCCGAACGCGGCGCTCACCATTCTTTCCAAACTTTCGCAGTGCGTTTGACCAACAAGAAGCTTCGCGAGGAGAAGGAGGCGCTTTTGGCCATGCAGCGCAAGAAGCGCAAGCGCGCGGCCGGAGGCGACAGGCTCCTCCCTCCTGGCGGAAGTCCGGCGAAGAGTGCCAAGCGCAGTTGCGCCAACTGTGGACGTTCGAGTTCGGCCGAGTGGAGGACTGGGTGAGTTTTGACGCAGAGAGTCCGCCGACATTGAGAGCTGACCTTCTCGCCTTCCTTACTCGCTCAACAGCCCTACTGGACCAAAAGTGAGTGCTACTTCGCTCTCTTTGCTCGGCTGCATCGCTGACGATTCCCCCTCCCCTCACGACAGACTCTCTGCAACGCCTGCGGTCTCCGATGGAGCAAAGTGCGCCCCTCGCTCCACTCCAACCCGAGCTCGTCGTCCGGCAACGCTTCGACCGATTCGGGTACACCCCCGTTGATCCCGTCCACCAAGCACAAGAGCTCTCGCGCACCATAGATTCCCGCGTCGGAGCTCTCAGCTTTCCCTCCCTGCCCCTCCCTTCCCTTCGCCTTCGTCTTCCCCCCCACCTATTCGCTCATTTTCCCTGTAGCCATCTCCCCCCATTTGTTCGGCAGCGATTGCATAGGTGACATTCCCTGCTTTCGTGTTTGTAGCCACCTTCTGAGATGCATTTTGTTCATACAACGTCGTTGAGGTGGTGAGCGAGAGCGAGCGAACCGAACGTTCGAGCGAGAAGGAAAGAGCTTGAACAGGGCGGGCGTGGCGCAGGAGGGTCTTAGCAGCAGCACTGATATACTAATGGGATTGCATGACTCCTCGTCAACTCAACCCGAAACGGCGGCCACATCTGCGACGACCACCTTCTCCTCGGGCTTGAGCATCGTCTCCGTCACCCAGCCCTCGGGCTTGGGCAGGTATTTGAGCTGCATAGGCTCTCCAGCGCCCCACTTCTGACAGACCTGCTCCCACTCGTCGTCGGGGATGAAGTTGGCGAGGCATTCGAGGTCGGGGTTGGAGGTGAGGAGCGGTTCGGCCGAGAGGGGAGCCTGTGAAGGGAAGAGGCGTGAATGAGCAGGGAAGCCACTGTGTAGAAGGATTGAGATGTGACTCACGAGGAAGCGGTTGTCGCGAGGGAACCATGGAGCAGTGTAGCCTTGGACGAAGGGAAGTCAGTATCGCCGACGTCAAACTTTCCGCTCGGCATCGTCGAACTCACCGAGAGCAATCATCGTTCGATCCCCAGCGCTCGGGTTAGGCATTCCCGCATGCCAAGTCCTCGGATCCCTCAATAGTAGGCAGCCGAAGGGCACCTCAACCTGAATCGGCGCCCTTGTCTTCCTCCTCTCGTCGAGCAGCTCCTGGCGAATGTTGCAAGTCGGGACGATGGCGTCGGCGCTCTTCCAGACTTGCTCGATGGGCAGGGTCTGATTGTGCGAGCCTAGCCAGAACTCGGTCGAGCCGTTTGAGGGGCGGAACTCTGCTCGGCGAAGGCGTGAGCGAAGAATCGACGGCTAGGAATGGAACCGAGCTGCTCACCAGTCAGGAGGAAGTTGACGACAGCCATGTAAGGAGCTGCTGGATGAACGAAAGAGGCGTCCTGTAGAGGTGCAAAAGTCAATTTTTGGTTGAAGCGATCAAAAGCCTCAGGCTCAACGCACCTTGTGCACAGGCTGCCTATCGGTGGTGCTGGCGAGGGCAGTGTTGGCGGTAACAAAGGCGAGTGCTGAGCCCTTTCCAAGGTAAGCCTCGATGGCAGCGATGGCGAAAGGGTTCTGATAAACCTCGGCGAAGAGCAGGCTCTTGTCGGTGAGGGGAGGGGACTGGAGGAAGTTGGACCGGACGCCGTGATTGAAGTCGGTTACTGAAGTCTTGGAAGCTTTGATCTCATTGGAGGTAGCGGCCATGGAAACGCGCAGGCGGTCGAGGATGGTGGTATCGGCGATGCAGCCGTCGAGAACGGCGAGTCCATCGCGGTGCATGAGCTCCAGGATCTTTTGAATGTTGGCTCGACTCCATTGACCGGCCTGTGAGGGCGGAGAGCGATCAGCTGGGTGATACGAGCGCGGAGGAGAGCAGCAGTGGACTCACCTCGCGCTCGGCGGCGGAGAGGGTGACAACTCCTGGCTGAAGCGGTAGATTCGGGACCGAAGGTGCCATTGCTGATCTTGGGCTGGTGGAAGAGAAATGAAACGAAGGGCAACAAGGAAGAGAGATAACGTGGAGAGAAGCCCAAGAGCGGGTGAGAGCGGGGGCGCGGGTTGAAGTCGTCCAGCTCGGATCTGAGCCGAAGCTCTCTAATGCACGCCCTCTCATGCATCTCGCTCAGGAAACACTTTGAGAATCCAGAAGAAAATTGCTGGAGCTTTGTCGAAGCTGTCAGTGGCTCGAAGCATCCCTGAAAGCACACTGTCCAGTCGACGGTCGACTTGGAGCAGCGAGACGAGGTGTAGAGCCCCCCAAAGCTTCGCCGAAGCGACGTCGGTCTTCTCGTCCTGAGGTGCAGCAGCAGATGCTGGGAAGACCGTGGCGTAAATCGGCGTGATTGAATCGATCTACGCCTCAGTAGACTGCAGCGGCAGCTCCTCCAGCTCGCCTCCCTTGACCTTGTGCATGACCTGCTTGAAGTACTTCGGCGGGAGCACGCCGTCGACCCCAGAAGTGAGAAGGACGTTGTTGGTCGAAGTGTAGATCTTGATCGAGTCTGTGATAATATGGATGTGAGCTGAAGCGCGGACACCGCGCAAGAACACATCAAAGACGAACCTGCCAGCATAGCGGCGACGTCGAGGTAGATGAAGAGGTTGGCGGTCGTTCGCATGCCTGTGATAAGTCAAGAGAGGGTCATCAGCGCTCCATCAGACGGATCGACCCTCACGAACCTACCACTAGTGACTGCCTTGTCGCCTGAGAGACCGACGGCGCAGTGGATGTGATTCCGAGTCATCTTCTTGAGGCCCTCCTTGGCTGTGGGTGCGTAGGCGAGGTCAGCGAGGGTTTACAGAGTAACATATCGAGACGAGGGCTCACCGATGACCGGCCACAGCGCGTAGGTAGTGCCATGAACCATGACGGGAACCTCCTCGGCGCTCGCGACCTCCTTGAGTTCCAGCGATTCGACCTGGGCGAAGAGGCGGGGGGTCAGTCCAGAGGGTAGATGCCAATGTGTAGCACAGCTCAGCTCACCACTACAGAATGACCTTGGTTGGCGCGAATCCAATCCTCCTCGGCTCCTCCCTCTCCGGTCGGCTCGGAGCGAATGGTGAACCTCTGCTTGGCGTTGTCCCTCACGATGCGGTGCAGGGTTTCCAGGTCACATCCCTTGAGCTTTGGTCGCTTCATCTGTAGCGCAAACGAACCGGCATCAGCGCTCTACCTCCCTGCGAAAGCCAAACAGCAGCGAGAGAAAACGTACCAGCTCTTCGACTCGAACAAAACCATCAGGACGGAGCACAAGCGACTCCTTTGCTGCACCGTGACGAAGGATGTACGAGAGGGTCTTGGAGTGACGAGTGTCGGGATCGTCTGCTGGTCGACCTCTTGCGGAGCGAGCTGGCTTGGATGCAGCAGCGGCGGAAGGGGCGGTAGAGGAGCTAGCAATGGGTTCTGTAGGTTGTTCGGCCATTTTATCGAGTTTGAGATGAGACGAGATTCGAGCAGGTAGACGTCGAAAGCTGAGAGAGCTCCTTCACTCTCGACCACTCGCTCGTCTTTGCTTCCAACTCGCCTCATTCACGCTGTACAGCTTACAAATCACTGCAAATCCTCGACAAGCCGTACAGCAACCTCCAGCAGCCTCTCCGACGCGCCCAGCAGCTCGAGCATGGGGGTGCATGCTCGCATCCGCTGCTTCTGCTCCAGTGCAGTCTCTACCGAGGATCCGCCCGGTACTCGAAGCTCAGAATGGTGCGCTCTACCCTGTGGTCACATCTGGCATACTGTACGTCGCTCGCCACAGCTGCTCTCGACGCGTCGAGCTCGTCGCGCGCCAGAGCTGACCCTCTCCTTTCCCGCTGCAGAAATGCGCCGAACGCTGGGCCAGGGATCAGCAGCAACAAGGAAAGACGACGACCGGCTTCCCCTGTCCCAACCGCTGCCCCGAAGAGCGCGTATCGAAGAAGGATGCCATGGGCCAGCGACGGGCGTTCCCCTTCGTTAAGCTCTACTTCGACGACGACGTGCAGAGCGACGGATTCGACTCGTCGCAAGTCGTGGACGTAGGAAGCGACGAGGCGGGCAGCGGCGGGTTGAGGATGGGCATCGGCGCCTACGGACAGCGGTTCCTCCCTCGACCGCCGAAGGAGCTTCGTAGGAGGAGGGACGCGGCGCTGGGAGGTCTCGATGGGGCTGGCCGAGAATCAGATGTAGAGGACGAAATCGCCGAGGACGTCGCGGAGGAGGATGCCGCTGCCAGTCGTTCGGAGCAGGAGCTCACCCGCCTTCGCCGAGACCTTCGGGAGGCGATTACGGCGGCTCGTCAAGTCGCAGGCCTCCGGGAGCAGATCGAACGACTCAAGGAGAAGAACTCGAGTCTCGAGCTGGACGTCACCGCGCGCAACGAGACGATCACCACGCTGGAAGAAGAGGCCAAGGAGTTGCAGGACGAGATTGAGGAGCTGTCCGCAGGCCAGCCGAACCTCAAAGCCGAACTCGAGGAGGCGAAAGAGGAACTCGAAGTGCTGAGCGCTACCAACATCGAGCTGGATGAGATCATCGACGAGCTGAAAGAGACCATCAACGACCGGACGAAGGAGCGCGACGAGGCGAGGAACGACCTGCACGAGGCCAAGCTCAAAGCGGGCGAGACCATCAGACGACTGGAGGACAGGGTGCGCTCGGCGGGTACTGCAGGCGAGGAGAGGATCAAGGCGATGGAGAGTGAGGTCGAGGCCCTCAACCGAACCATCCTCGAGTGAGTTAGCTTCCTTTTTCGTCGGAGACTCGCATCGCAAGCTGACTTCTTCTCCTTCTTCTTCCCCTTCTTCTTCGATTCTCTCCAGCCTACGCTGCGACAAGGACCGACTCGAGCTCACCAACAAGGAGGACATCAAGAGGTGCCGAGCCACGGCGACCGAGAAGATCAAGAAGGCGGACAAGGCGGTCGAGGAGGCTACGCAAGCCAAGAAGCTTGCCGAGGACAACGCCAAAGCGGAGGTCTCGAGAGCAGACAGGATCGCCTCCGGTAACGCCAGCTGGGCTGAGAAGGTGAGCCTTGCCGAGCCCTTTTTCTTTTCCCTCGAAGCTGACCCTTCCTCCTCGCCTCGTAGTACAACAAGCTCAAGTCCAAGTACACCAAGCTCAAGTCTCGTCGCGCCCACACCGCCATCTCGGACGACGACGACGGCGAGGACGACGCTTACGCCGCTCCCCCTCCTCCCTCCCATCACTCGCCCGCCAAATCCCTCCAACGCTTCTCCTCCCATCGCACCGTCCTCGACAGTTCCCCCGAATCAGCTCTCCCCTTTAAGATGAACATCAATTCGGCCAACCTCTCGCACGCTTCGGGCAGCGGCACTCAGTCGACCGCTATCTTCCCCGAGGAGGGCGACCTCGGCGGCACGGTGACGGGCAGGAGGAAACGAGCTGCTGCCGAGGTGATCGACCTTTGCTCGGATGAGGAGGAGGAGGAGGAGTTCGCCGTCGCCGCCGCTGTCGACGACGATGAGGAGGAGCAGGACGAGCAAGACGACCTCTTCGCCGATCCGTTCGCCAGCGGCAGTGGGACATGGAGCGGCTTCGGCGCCGCCGGTCGGCTCGCCAGTCATAGTCCTCAACCTAAGAGGCAGCGCGGAGCGTCGACCGTCCCCATGCCGACGCTCAGCGGCTCGATAGGCGGAGGAGGGGGAGGGCCGTGGGGGCCGAAGAAGGTCGAGCTGTCGAAGCAGAGGTCGGATCGTCATTTGCCGAACTTTGCAGCGGGCGCGTCGGTGAAAGAGTTGGGACCGAAAGCGAAGATCAAGATGGGAGTCAGGCGAGGGTGAAGGAGAACGGGCGCTTTTGGTCGAGTCTGAGTTTGTACTTCTAAATAGTTTCCCCAGAGTTGTTGCAACACATCTAGCCCTTGATCCCCACAATCTACAGCCTATCCTCGTACGCCTTCCATCCAGCCTGCTGGTAGCGCTTGCACTCCTCGACAATCTTCTCGTCGGGGTTGCCATCGCCTCCGCCGTAGATCCCTCGGCCGACAATGATGACATCGCACCCGCTCTGGTTGATGACCTCGTCGGGAGTCCTGTACTGCTGTCCCATGCCATCTCCCTTCGAATCGAGCCCAACACCCGGGGTCATGATCACGAAATCGGCTCCCTCGCCCTCGGCGACTCCTCCGCACGTCTTGGGGTCCTCGTCCACCCTCCGCATCGCAACGTAGCCCATGACGAAATCGGTGTGTCGTCGTGCCATGGCAACGGTGGTGGCGGTGTAGTCTCCAGTAGCAAGGTTCCCAGCAGAGGACATCTCGGCGAGGAGAAGGAGACCGCGGTTGAGGGGGAGGCCGACTTGGGCGAGGCCGGTGACGATGCCGTCTCCGGGGATGGGGTGGGCGTTGGTGATGTGAGCCCAGGATGCGATCTTGTACACGCCTGACGAGTATTGCAGCTTGACCGTGTTGCCTGAGACGAAAGGTCAGCGAAGGGAGCTGGAGAGGCAGGCGAAGGGCGCGAGCTCACCAATGTCGGCAAACTTGCGGTCCTCCCAGATGAGGAAATCGTGCTTCTCGGCCAGTGCTTGCAGCTGAGCTACCAGATCAGCGTCAAAGTCGGAGACAATGTCGATATGGGTCTGGAGGAGCAGGATCAGCTCGGTTTTGGCTTATAAAAGGCTAGGCAAGCGCTGGGAGCTCACCTTGATGCAGCAGCAGTAGGGTCCAGCAGCAGCAGCGATCCGCAAGAGGCTGGCCTTGTTGGGAACGTCGACAGACACGCAGAGGTTGGACTTTTTGCGGTCGATGCACTCGAGTAGCTGCCGGGCTACAGCGATAGGGTGAGCTGCAGCGCGCTCGGTGTATGTACGCTTGGTGATAGACGGCATCGCGCGAAGTCGATTGGAAACGAGTTGAGAAGCGGAAGTCAGTAGTCAAGCGGGCTTCGCCAATCCTAAGTCCAAGTCCCCGCATGAAGGCGCTCCTTGACTTGCTACCTTTCACCTCGCTTCTCGTTTTTCGACACCAGTCGACACCAATCACCTACAGAACAGCCTTACCGCCCCTGCACACCGCTCAGCGCTCCTTCCCGTTGACCGAGCCGAACGTCATCGCCCTTCTCTCGCTTCTCACCTTTGCTGTTGCTCGCTTAGCGCCATGGTTGTGAAGCCGAACCGCTCTGGAGGATTCTACAATCCCTCAGGATACACTGATCTCGCCGACCATGGTCTCATCGGTGAGCTTCGTCGATTTGCTGCTGTTTGAAGCCCCACTCTAACCCGCACTCGCTTGGCAGGCAACATGAGGACGGCAGCGCTCGTCTCCATCTCGGGAACGGTTGCTCAGCTCTGCTTGCCTCACTTTGACTCTCCTAGGTGAGCCACAGCTTTCCTGATCCTTGAAACGCCGCTCATTTCGTCCTCCCGGCCAGTGTCTTCGCTCGCATCCTCGATAAGAACCACGGCGGTCACTTCTCGATTCGCACTACTACTGAGACTACTAGCAAGCAGCAGTGTACGTCCTGCTGCCGATGAAATTCGCAAATCCTCACCGCTGACCTTCGCTCCTGCTCGCTTCGGCTCGCCCCCCCTTCACCGTTCCAGATCTCCCCTCGACCAACATCCTCTCCACCAAGGTCCTCTCCGAGGTCGGCGTCGGTCAGATCGACGACTACATGCCCCTCCCCGCCAACAAATCGGACAAGGAGTTCCTCCCCTGGCTCATTCGTCATGTCACCGTCGTCCGAGGCGAGCTCACCTTCAACATGGAGTGCGCGCCCGCTTTCAACTACGCTCAGAACAGCCACGAGACGAAGATCGATGAGACTGGACTTAAGGCCGATTTTACCTGCCCCGAGCACCTCAACCTCGACCTTCGCTGCGTTCCCACCGCCGGCGAGTTTGCGCCGAAGAGCGCCAAGCCTCCTTCGGTCGTCTTTGACCTGCTGGATCTGAGCGATAGGGGACACAAGGGATTGGGAGTCACTTCCAAGTTCACCCTCAAGGAGGGGGAGAGCGTCACCTTCGTGCTGAGGGAGCCGCCCAAGCCCGAGACGAGCGCCGGAGGGAAGGGCACGGCTAGTGAGTCTCGTGCATGATTCCACTTCGAGATCTTGCTCGTCTATGTCTACTACGCACGACTGACTCGCTGACCCTCGTTCTCTCTTTTGTTCAGCCTGCCCCGACAACAGCGCCGAGGGAAGCGGCGAGAAGCAGGAGACCTCGGTGCTCGATCCCGAGCTCACGCCTCACCTGCTGCACCACCTTTTCATGGGCACGACCACGTACTGGCTCAAGTGGATCTCTCGCTGCACGTACAAGGGTCGCTGGAGGGAGTTCGTTCAGCGCTCAGCTTTCGCTTTGAAGGTGAGCGGCTCATTCGGTCTTGCAGAGGACGAGCAGTAGGACGAGGAGCCAAACCGACCACCCTTCCTCTCTCTCCCTTTCTCTCTTGCTGACCATCCCTCAACAGCTCCTCACCTTCGCTCCCACGGGCGCCATCGTCGCCGCTCCCACCTTCTCCCTCCCCGAAGATCTACACGGCGCTGGCCGCAACTGGGACTACCGCTACTCGTGGCTCCGCGACTCTTCCTTCTCGGTCTACGCTCTTCTTCGCCTCGGATTCACCGAGGAAGCCGACCGTGAGCTTGCTCTCAACCGACCTCGGCTCGGCGAAGCCTGACTGACCTTCCTCCTTCGGCAGAGTACATCGAGTGGCTTTCGGGCATCATCCGCAACCGAAATGAGGACGGTGGGCTTCAGATCATGTACACCATCCACGGCGAGAAGGAGCTGCCCGAGTACGAGCTCCCTCACCTCGATGGCCACAAGGGACAGAAGCCCGTTCGCGTCGGCAATGGAGCAGCCGATCACCTCCAGCTCGACATCTACGGAGAGCTCATGGATGCTAGTGAGCTCTCATGTGACTGACGAGTCCCGAGCGCTGCTGACCTTCCTCCCTTCTCAGTCTACCTCGCTCAGAAGCTGTCGAAGCCTCGTTCGTGCTTCTCTTCTCTGAATGCGACCGTTAGCTGACCCTTGCTATCCTACAGTCAGCTATGATACCTGGGTCCAAGTTCGCTCCCTCGTCGACTGGATTTGCGAGCACTGGGACCAGCCTGACTTGTCCATCTGGGAGGTCCGCGGCGAGCGTCAGAACTTCCTCTACTCCAAGGTGAGCTCTCTCGCCTTCGCTCCAATAGCTACAACCACTGACAGCCTCTCTCTGCAGGTCATGTGCTGGTACGTCGTCGCGTTGTCCCTCATCACCGACTCGCGCTGACTCTCTCGCTCACTGACAGGGTCGCTATCGACCGAGGGATCCGTCTCGCGGACAAGCGCTCGCTGCCCGCTCCCAACCGCAACAAATGGCTCGCCATCCGTGATTACATCTACGAGGAGGTGCAGACCAAGGGCTACAACCAGAAGGAGGGCTTCTTTGCGCAGGCGAGTCGTTCCTCTCTCCCTCGTCCACACGACCCGCTGCTGATACCTCGCTTCTTCAACAGAGCTACGAGAGCATCGACGTTCTCGACAGCGCCGTCCTCATCATGCCTCTTTGCTTCTTCATCTCGGCCAACGATCCTCGCTTCGTCTCGACGCTCAAGCACATCATGAAGTCGCGAGACCGCGGAGGTCTTACCGAGAACAACTGTGCGTCTTCTTGCTTGTCCGAGGAGCTCTGGTGCCCTTGCTGACGAGCACTCGTCCACTCGCAGTGGCCTACCGCTACGACACGGCCAAGGTCGACGACGGCACCGGTGGAGGAGGTGAGCTTTTCTCGCTCGCTTCTTTCCCTCCCGAGTCAAGTGCTGACTCTCTCCCGCACACCTGCAGAGGAAGGAGCCTTCTCCATGGTCACCCTCTGGCTCATCGAGGCCCTCGCTCGCGCCGGCGCCTACGACCCAAGTCTGCTCGCCCAGTCAGTCGGCATGCTCGAGGACTTCATGGGCTACACCAACCACGTCGATCTGCTGTCGGAGGAGGTCTCCAAGGGTGGAGAACTGCTGGGCAACTTCCCTCAGGTGAGACTCTCCGGTGGCTCGCTTGAGGCGGGCTCTCTCTTGGGGGACGTCGACGCTGACACTCCTTCCTTTCACAGGCCTTCTCGCATGTCAGTATAATCTCTACGGCATTCAACGTCTCTCGCCAATGCGATGGCAAGTAAGAAGGACGGTGTATCGCGAGGTGGCACCCTCGGGAGGGGGCGCGTGAAGGCGAGGGCGATTGAGGAGCCCTTGAAGGGCGCTGACGGGCGCTTGATCGGTTCGAAGCTGTAAAAGTGTAGTTCAAAAATTCTAACTGCGTACAAGCATTCGAGAGCTCGGCAGCCGTCCGTGGCATGGCTTAGCGAAATGAGTGACTGCTCGGCGAAGGACCTTCGGTTCATCCAGCTTGAAGCTTGAAGTCGGGAGGGTCGAGCAAGCGGTAACGTGATGTGATGGCTCTCAAGGGGTTTTCTGCTTATTCTAACCTTTGCCTCAACCCCTCCTTAGCGTTCTCTGCAGTCCTCCATTCACTTCGCTTGACCCACCTCTGGTCCATCCCGGATCCTGCACGACCTCCTTCGATTGGAAAGTCGGCTCCCACTCACCTACACCTCCTCACCATCCCCCTTCCTGCCCCCCTTCTTCACCCTTTTCCACACCTCATCGCTTCTCCTTTCGCCAAATCTCGGCGTTATCCCCACTCCCCACCCTCCTCGACTCCTCCCCTCCTCACACCACCTCGCCAACACGACAGTCTCGCGCCTTTCGGTTCAGCAGGCCCCCAAGACCCACCGTCGCACTTACCGTGCCCACGGACGCATGGTCAGTGGACAACTCTCTTCCTCTCGCACCCGGGGTCGCCAATCTTGGCCAGACACATGTCTAATCTGCCCTCGCCTCGCCTTGGTGCATCTTTCTCTCCACAGAACCCCTACAAGGGACATCCATGCCATATGTCAGCCACCGATTTTGATCTCTAGCTCTATGTATCGATGCTGACCCTTCTCCCTTCACAGCGAGGTCATCCTTGCTCCCCTCGGAGTCGAGATCCCCAAGGCTGAGGAGCTCCCCGTCGAGGAGGAGCAGGCCGCCATCGAGGCCTAAACGTCTCGTCGGCGAGCGAGGCAGAGGGCGCGAAGGAGCTGTGTCGCCAAACCAATGTGATCCGGCTTTGCTCTCACTCATCCGCTGCCGGCCGAGAGCGAGCCTGGCCGAGAACGAGCGCGAAGCAAGCATTGCCGTGTACACAGATACCGGAGACTATTGAATGAACCGAAGATCAGCGAGCAAGGCTCCGAGAACGACGACTCGGAGGAGCAGGCTGCTCGCGCCTCGGCGCTCGCTGACTTCAGTGACGGTCTCGCGATGGCTCTTCGATTATCTCGCGGTTTTTCTATGGAGGCTCTTCCACCTCTCGATTCGTCTCGAGTTTTCACCCATACCCTGCCATGGCTTGGGAGGCGGCTCCCTGCTCTAGCGAGTTCCGAGGGCTCGGCTTTGCTGCTCAGCAGATCGCTCTCAGTAAACTCACGTGATCGGAGCTCTCGCTCTCGAGTCCTGGATTTGAAAGCCTGTATCTCTCCTCCCTGCTCTCCTACAGCTACCCCTGACCTGCCCCAGCTTCACCTCCGAACTGCAAGGGGCAAGAAGGGCGAGGTGGTGTGCAGTCGAGCTGGCTCTGTAACCTGCTTCAGATGGCTGCAAGCTGAAGCCGAGGCGACGTTGAACGCTTCGACAGATGAGCAGCGAGTGACTCGGCGATGACCATTGCATGCTTGACCTCTCGTGCTTGGCTTTTCGGCAAGCTCTCTCTCCCTCCCACCCGCGGCAGATGCCTCGATCGTTCGTCTAAGCTTTTACGACAGTAAGGCCAGTTCTAATGAGCCGAAAAAAAACGGCTTCCTGCTGGCTCTCGGCTCACGTCGATGTGGGGCGCTCGACCGTGTGGGGCGCTCGACGGTCGAGCGCCCCACATCGACGTCACACGGTCGAGCGCCCCACATCGACGTGAGCCGAGCCTCCTAAAGGCTGTTTTTTTGACGGCGCCTGGGAAAGGCTGGAATTCTGCGACTTAATGAGGGTCATCATGGGTCAGCTGTAGAGACCTCCCCTCGAGCTTGTGCGAGACTCTCGGCTGGTCGGCCCCGCCCGCTCACCCATCGCCTTCGCCGAGCAGACTGGAAGAGAGGTCGACTAACCACTGTAATACAAGCTACAGACAGGAGAAGAACACAGAGACTACGACACACATCCCAGAACCGAGCCTTGCGCACCCTAGACGACGAACTGCGAGGGGCAAATCAGGTGAGCGAAAGCGCCGAGCGAAAGGCAAAAGGAGAAACGCACCACAACGCCACCCTCGAGCATGACGATGCCCTGCTCTGCGAGCACCTCAAAGAGCTCGTTCGCCTCAGCAGTGGAGAAGACCTCCTCCAGCGGCAGGCCCTCGTTGAGCGGCGGGAGAATCTCGGTAAGGGCAGCCTCGTCGCGGTGCTTGTAGATCGACTTCTTGACGGCGGCGAAGCGAGTGCGGAAGAGCGCCATCCTGTAAGGAGTGGGAGAAGATTAGCATCGCTAGCAGGCTCACGGCGGTCTCGCCAGACTCACCTCGCAGGGTCGACACCGGCCGGAGCGGGCGCCTCGGCGGCAACGGCACCAGCAGCAGCCTCCTGGCTCTGCGTCTCCTGCGTCTCATCCTCGTCCTCGTCGACAGCCATCGCATCGTCCCCGACAGCGGCCTGAGCCTGAGCAGCAGGCGAGTCGGCCCTGTCGCTGGCGGGAGCGCTGGTCGTCCTCCTCGCTGGGGGCTTCCTGCCCTTCTTCTGCTGCTGAGGCATCTCCATCCGCCTCGGGGCTTCCTCCTCGTCATCTTCATCCTCGGACGACTCCTCGTCGCTCGAGCTGTCTCCTTGGGCGAGCTTGCGACGCTTCGACTTGGAGACGGGCTTGACGACCTCCTTGAAGAGAGCAAAGCGAAGAATCTCCTCGGCGGCGATGGCATCGCGCTCGTCGACCGTGCTTGAGAGGCGGGCCTTGGCGTGAGCGGTAGAAAGACGAATGAGGGTCTCGAGGGTACGGGCGGTGAGGGGCGAAGTCTGTCAAGGCGAAGGGGTCAGGTCGGAGCGTTCGCGAGCAGCGAGGCGCGAAAACTGACCCTCTTCTGGTTGGAAGCGAGGTCGTCGTTCCTCAAGGACGAGTAGACTTGGACGATCCACTCCTGCGCCTCCCTGGTGAGAACGGGGTGGATGCTGTTCTTGGCGTGTTGGATGTACTTCTTGACGAAGGCGATGGAGAGGACCTCCTTGCGCTTGTTGCCCTTCTTGCCCGTGGTGGTGGTGACTCCGCCGTGGAGAAGAGGATTGTACTTCTCGAAGATGGGAGCGCTCTGAGCCGCCTCGGCGCGAGCCTCGCCGCCAACGCTGAGGTTCTGCTCCAGCGAATCGAGAGCGGGAGCGCCTGTAGATTGGAAGAGACGTCAGCGTTGCTGCCAGCTAGTAGGTGACGTCAAACTCACCCTTCTCGAGGCCAGGTTGAGTGTAGCGGTGCATGCGAAGGACGTGCTCCGAGATCAAGCGGTCGCGCTGCTCGTCGACATCGTCGGTGACGACGAAGAGCAAATCGAAACGGGAGAGAAGCGAATCGGGGAGAGCGATGTTCTTGTGAGGATCCTTGTGTACGTCGTACTGTCCGTAGATGGGGTTGGCCGCCGCGACGACTGAGCAGCGGGCGTTGAGCGAGGTGTGGATGCCGGCTTTGGCGATGGTGACGGTCTGCTGCTCCATGACCTCGTGGATGGCGACACGGTCGACCTCGGACATCTTGTCAAACTCGTCGATGCAGACGACTCCACGATCGGCGAGGACCATGGCTCCAGCTTCGAGACGGCGCTCGCCTGCGAGAATAAGGAGGAAGGTCAGTGCGAGGTTTTGCGAGGCCTTGAGCAGCCCGACGCACCAGTCTCCTTATCGGTGGTGACGGCAGCAGTCAATCCGACTCCACTCGATCCACGACCGGTCGTAGCAATGGCGAGAGGGGCGGTGTTGAGGACGAAGCGGAGCATCTGACTCTTGGCGGTACTGGGGTCACCGACCATGAGGATGTTGATGTCTCCACGGATGTGAGTGCCGTTGGCGAGGTTCTTCTCCATTCCTCCGAGCAAGAGAAGGAGGATGGCCTTCTTGATGTGGTCGTGACCGTAGATGGAGGGAGCGAGCGACTGGGAGAGCAGCTCGAAAAGGTTCTTCTTGGTGCGGACCTTGTTGATGTTGCGAATGTCGTCGTCCGTAAGCGTCGATTGGGCGATGCCTCCGCCGTTCTTGGCCGAGAGCTGGACGAGGTGGTTGGCCATGATGAGGGTCCTGCGAAAGGGGAAGGTAAGCTCGGTCGAGGCGAACAATCACGTCGCTCCAACTCACTTGAACGTCGCGCTCCCGGCGGATCCTCCTGCTCCCAAACTCCTGTAGGTACCGACGATCTGCAGCCTATCTCCAGGCTTGCAGCGGTCGACCAGATCGTCCTCGAGCACGACCTCGACACTGCGCGGCAGCTGACCAGCAGGCGCACGCTCGGGCATCTCCTGAATCATGATCATCTGCTGGTCCATGAAGGACGAGAGACCGTGTTCAATCTCGAGAGGGTTGCCGTCGGGATCCTGGGTGGGGTAGGTCGAAGAGCTGACGGGCGCGCCAGTGGCAGCAGCAGCCGAGAGACGGTCGGTGTAAAGGCGGGTGTGGAAGACTTTGGTAGTTTGGCAGAAGTGGATGGACTGCTGCATCTTTGGTCGGACGAGGTTGCCTGCGAGGAGAAAGGATCAGCTCTCTCATCCTCGACGCGTGCTGTTCTCCTTCGCAACAGCTTCTTCAAACGCGGAGAGACGTACAGCGCGTGACGATACCTTCCAAGCAGACCATCTTGCCGAGCTTGTCCGCCCTCAGCGTTCGTGGCGTGGCGTGGTTCTCCCCGAAGCTGCCACGGAATCCAACGTAGAACGTCTCCTCCCTCAGGCCTTCGGAGCCAGTGTTGACGGCGCAGTCCTTGAGCGCTTGATCTGCTGCAGGTTGCCATGCCGAGGGCTCCTTCAACAGCCTGCGAAACGCGTGTTAGACATCAGCTCTCTGCTCAGCGCGAGGTAAGGCTGAGCGATTCGGTGCTGCACTTACCCGTCGCAGAACTCGCGGTCGTAGTCACGTAGGTCGTCGAGGTTGATGATCAGACGGCGTTCGCCGACTTGGACCATCTTCTGAATCGCCTGCTTGTAGTCCATCGACATTTTCTGCGAGAGGCGCGACGCGTTAATAAGACTCGGGTGATGAGGCTGTAGGGGAGCAAACGTACCCGTGCGAGCGCGTCATTGCGGTCAAGGTCGAGAAACTCGGTGAACCTGCGAGTTTGGGGAGTAGGTGAGCGCTCTACATCGCGCAGAGCGAGCTCGAGAAGCGCGACTCACTTGCGGGTGCGGTCGCGGACCTGGTCGTCCTGCAGCTCGGGGAGTTCGGCCATGCTAGTGCTGGCTGTAGGTAGATGGAGTAGGAGACAAGAAAAGCCGAGCGCGGCGGGCGACGAGAGCGACGAGGATAAGGTGAGGGAGAGAGGGAGAGCCAGCTGGGCGCTTTCGAAGCTCGAAGTCGACGCGACTGAGACATCATTTCTCTTCCTTCCAGCGCAGAGGCTGCAGTCTTCTGAATCGATAGTTGGCTTTCTATTGTCCTTCCTGGGAGCTGGTGCGTTAAAGTCGGCGCAGAGGAGAGCAAGCATTCGGTTCTCTTTCTGCTTCGCCTTTTGCAGATTCGGAGAGCCTTGTATCATGGTGAAGAAGAATGGTAGCTTCCTAGACGATATGACCAGTCCTTCCTTCCTCGAAGCACGGGCGAGCTTCTCGGCACTCTTCCTTCGGTCGAGCTCTCAGGCAGCGCCGAACCGAAGCATTCTTAGACTAGCCCGTTGTCTACCGATGTGGCTGGCTTCACGCCCAGTGATACAGCACATCCATCGCTAGCGAGTGCCAAGAGCCACCGAACAGCATGACTCGTCGTTCTGAAGCCTCGTCATTCCTGCACCGAGCCCGGCCCGTCGTCGGGTCGGAACTCGCTAGAGCAGGGAGCCGCCTCCCAAGCCATGGCAGGGTATGGGTGAAAACTCGAGACGAATCGAGAGGTGGAAGAGCCTCCATAGAAAAACCGCGAGATAATCGAAGAGCCATCGCGAGACCGTCACTGAAGTCAGCGAGCGCCGAGGCGCGAGCAGCCTGCTCCTCCGAGTCGTCGTTCTCGGAGCCTTGCTCGCTGATCTTCGGTTCATTCAATAGTCTCCGGTATCTGTGTACACGGCAATGCTTGCTTCGCGCTCGTTCTCGGCCAGGCTCGCTCTCGGCCGGCAGCGGATGAGTGAGAGCAAAGCCGGATCACATTGGTTTGGCGACACAGCTCCTTCGCGCCCTCTGCCTCGCTCGCCGACGAGACGTTTAGGCCTCGATGGCGGCCTGCTCCTCCTCGACGGGGAGCTCCTCAGCCTTGGGGATCTCGACTCCGAGGGGAGCAAGGATGACCTCGCTGTGAAGGGAGAAGGGTCAGCATCGATACATAGAGCTAGAGATCAAAATCGGTGGCTGACATATGGCATGGATGTCCCTTGTAGGGGTTCTGTGGAGAGAAAGATGCACCAAGGCGAGGCGAGGGCAGATTAGACATGTGTCTGGCCAAGATTGGCGACCCCGGGTGCGAGAGGAAGAGAGTTGTCCACTGACCATGCGTCCGTGGGCACGGTAAGTGCGACGGTGGGTCTTGGGGGCCTGCTGAACCGAAAGGCGCGAGACTGTCGTGTTGGCGAGGTGGTGTGAGGAGGGGAGGAGTCGAGGAGGGTGGGGAGTGGGGATAACGCCGAGATTTGGCGAAAGGAGAAGCGATGAGGTGTGGAAAAGGGTGAAGAAGGGGGGCAGGAAGGAGGATGGTGAGGAGGTGTAGGTACATGGGCGAGGCGAGAGCAGGAATGGAAGGAGAAGCGCCGAGATCAGCCCTCGCGAACAGCCAAACAATCGCAGCGCAACGCACCGGTGAGCTCGTTGATGTCGAGTCCGTTGACCTCAGCGTTGGCCTGGGCGTTCTTGAGTAGGCCGAGGAGGAACTTGGCCGACTTGACGGGCCAGCGACCCTGAACGACTCCGTGCTTCTTGGCCTGGGCGGTACGTCCGACGGCACCGTTGTGGCGGCGGAAGGGGATGCACTGCCTGTGGGCCTGGACGTCCTCGAGGTAGGTGATGGCCTGGGAGAGCTCGAGGTTGTGAAGAGCAGCGGCGGTCTCGCTGAGAAAAGGAAGCGGAGGTCAGCCCAAGCGTTTCGGCGAGAGTCGAGCAGCAGCCGCGCACCGGGTGTTCTTGTAGTGAACACGGAGGTAGGTTCCCTTCGAGATTCCGACGGCCTTGCGGTCCTTGATGAGCTCAGAGTGGGCGTAGCGGGCCTGCAGAGATGAAATTGACGGTCAGCGCCTGGGTTGAGAGCGTCGAAATGGATTGAGGTGTCGCTGCCGAGGCCAACGGACAGCAGTTCCCCCAGCTCCAGCTACAGAGAGTGGTCCGCAAAGGACGTATGCACCGGACTAGCGGCACCCGACGCCCCCAGACCGTCCCTGTAGCCTCCCAGCGCTCTTCCAGCATTCGGGCAGCACCTCCCCCTGCGCCTCGAATCGTCTGCACGCCTTCCAGCAGCTCATCGATAGCTTCATGCACTTCATCACATCCTTCTCTCGACGGCCACTCGCCCCCCGCTGCTCCCATGGCCTTCAGCCCGCACATGCGCTCGTCGCGAGGGGAGCGACGATTTTTGCGCCTCTCCGACGGCGCCTGAGAGCGATTCGAGCGGGCAGAGTATGGTGGTAGGGAAGGGGAAAGGTGTCCGTCGACGTAGAAGGAGCTGTAGCTGACCATTTTTCGAACGAGGGTTGGAGCGAGACGACGTTCACCCCAAGCTTGGTAGGGAGAGGTGAAGGCGCTCGGCAATGATTTTTTAATATCGTGCTTGCTTCTCCTTTCTCGCTTTCCTGCTTCTTTCGCTGTCAGTTCCGCTACAATGGATAAGGTGTAACTGCATCTACCTCGCTAGAACCATTCCTATACCCTAGCTCCTGTCCAAACTTCCTCGCGACCCGTCTTTCCCTTCGCCGAGGTCACGCGAGTTGGTCCAAAGCCCTCACGAGTTCTCCTTGATTACCCAGCTCTTTCCTGCAAGCTCTATTCGAGTTCCTGCTTCGCCAGCAACCTCCTCAGGCAAGCGAGGTAGCTCTCGACGAGCCTCCTCCCCGCCGACAAGGTAGATCTCGGCCCAGCCATCCTCTTTCCGATCTCTCCTCCAAGCGAGGAATGGCTCCGAATCCGTAGCATCCTTGAGAGCGACTTCCCATCTCCCCACCCGACCAATGAAGGCCTTGTCGTCCTCACTGGCAAAGATGAGCACCCGGACGTCCTCCTCGATAGGGTATCGTCGCCAGACCTCTTCGTATGGCTGCACGGCACCGCCGGCCTGGGGATTGCTCATAGAACCAGTCTCGAGGACATCGCCGTTTGGCAGGTTGGTGAACGAGCCCTCGTCCGGCGGTGGAGGTTCCGTCGGCGAAGGGGAGGAAGGGTTCGGCGGTGGGCGACGAGAGTCGATGGTGGCATCAAAGACAGCTTTCGGGTTTTCTGATACGAGCATGAACGATTCGTGAGCGATTGGACTTCCTGTAGGCTGGTCTCGTCAGGCGCGAGCAGGGGGAGGTGTCGCTCACCTGGCGTCGAGTCTGGCAGGAACGTCTTGACTCCCGAGCTTGCCCAGTCAATCTCTCCTAGTCGGGGACCACTAATGAAGATTCGAAGATCAAGGAAGCAGCCTGTACGCCCTTGAATGACCTGCAAGAGCAGCGAGATGAGCCGACGCGCAGGGGCGGATCCAAGCACGCTTGGCTTACCAGGGTGTCTGTGTCTTCAAAGGGAGCAGCAGGAGGCCATGCGAGCGATACACGAGTAGATACGAGCGGCTGCATCAGACGATGTAGCGAAACGAACGAGAAGTAGCAGGGAGGGAGCGTCGCTGCTGCAGCTAGGCTGCTTGCTCTCTTCCTATTCTGCTCCTGATCTCTCTCGACTTGCAACACACCCTTGCGGTGTACGAGGACAGCTACCTTCTGGCCTCCCTGCTCTTCCAGCGCCCCTACAACCCTACAGCAGCCGCTTCACGTGCACCTCCTTACGCTCGGTCCTCGAAGTTGACCCGCTGGCCGCCAAGTTGAACGAGAGCCAATCGGAGGTCTGCAGCGTTACCGCTCCCGCATCTGGGCGGCTGGACAGAATCTTTCTCGGTGCCCCGGCTGGCCGCCAGACGCGACAAGCGCGCTGTGAGCCAAATCGCTTCTTTCTTTCCTTCGCATCTCCTCAAACATGCTTCGCTCGACCGCGCTCGTACTGCTTGCTTTCGGAACTTCTTCCTGCTTTGCTCATGCTCATGGACACGCTGCCGACGAGTCCAACGCCTGGTGTGAGCCGCTTTCCCGGCGCTTAGCAGACGTCAACGCCGCTGACCTTCCTTCCCTTTTCTCCCGTTGTACAGTGAACAAGTTCGGTCCTCTACCCGACCTGTCGTTCAGTGGCATCACTACTTTCGCTCGTCTACCTCATCACAAGTGCCTCGAGGACCGCTCAAAAGACTTTGACATCGCGGGTAGGCCAAGGCGCTCGCTCGCGCCATGTACAAGCATGCTGACGGTTCTTTCGCAGTTCTCGGAGCTCCCTTCGATGTATGTGAAGCGGGATGCCAACTCGAAAGACCCTAACTCACCTCTCTCCTTTCGCAGAGCGCCGTTTCTTACAGGCAAGCTGTCTCTCGGCGCCTGATGCCGCTGCACTTGCCAAAGCTAACCTCCCCTCGCATGCACAGAACTGGAGCTCGCTTTGGACCTTTTGCCATCCGCTCGGGATCGCGCAGGCATGCTCCCAGCCGAGGCTATTCGATTCCTTGGGCTCAGAACCCCTTCCGCCAAGGCGGAACTATCGTCGATTGTGGTGACATGTACGTCCTCTCACCATGCCACCAAGACACTCACTAATCTTTGCGCTCTTTCACACAGCCCCATCTCACCCTATGACAACGTTTTGGCCCTCGACCAGATCGAAACGGCTTACTCGACCCTCCTCGCTCGTCCGGTGGCTTCGGTATGGGCCAAGGACCAAGGAGGAATGAGCAAGATTGCGCTTGATGGCAAGGAGCACCCTCGCATCATCACTCTCGGTGGAGACCGTGAGTCTCGAGCACCCCTTCTCGGCTTTCTCGGCGCTGACCTCTTCGCGTTCTCCGTGCTGCTGTCGCCTGCTTCCACAGACACCGTCCTCCTCCCCATCCTTCGTAGTCTGAACAAGGTCTACGGAGAGGTCTCGGTCATTGTATGTCCTCACGTCGCCTCGAGAGACTTCTTCCCCGCTGATCTTTCCCGCCTGCAGCACTTCGACGCTCACATTGACTCGTGGAACGGCAACACCTACGTCGGAGCTTCGACCGAGCAGTCTAAGATTACCCACGGCAGCTTCTTCTGGAAGGCCGGGGAGGAAGGCCTCATCTCCAACACCTCGTCCATCCACGCCGGCATTCGCACTCGCCTCTCGGACGAGGAGGACCTAGCTTACGACGAGCAGGTCGGCTTCAAGCTGCTCACCACCGAGGATATCGACGATCTCGGAGCCCATGGAATCGCCAAGGCCATCCGCGACCGAGTTGGCGACCGACCTTGCTACCTCTCGTTCGAGTAAGTCGACTCTCAAGCTGCTTGGCGAGGGCAATGGGTGATGTTGAGGCGAGGTGGTGCTTGCCTGATCACCGACAGCGTCCCGTCCCGAAGACCAGCTGACCTTCCTCTTCCACACAGTATCGACACCATTGACCCTTCCATGGCTCCCGCGACCGGCACCCCCGAGCCCGGAGGATACACCACTCGCGAGGTCAAGAAGATCCTTAGAAGTCTCTCAGGTCTCAACCTCGTCGGCCTCGACGTTGTGGAGGTCTCGCCTGCGTACGACACCAACGCCGAGCTCACGGGGATGGTCGCCGCCGATCTGGTGCAGGAGTTTTTGAACCTCATGATCAAGAAGGGAGATCGAGTGCCAGCGGTCGCCAATATGAAGCTTAACCTCGGGCAGGGGGAGGCTGTTGATGGTAGCGAGGCTGCTCACGATGAGCTGTAATCGTCTAAAAGTGGCTTTGCTCGCCGAAGGGCAGACTTTTGGTCAAGCACGAGAGGAGGTGAACAACAGAGGCCGTTGCATGTACTACAATAGTGCTATGTACATGGAGAAGACGCTACATACACAAGCTGATGTCCCTGCAAAGCCTGATTTACTTCTCGGCGCTTCGACTACGGCTTCGGTCCACGGCAAACGGGAAGGACGAGGGTGGTGTTGGTGAGGAAGTCGGACTGAAGCTGACATCCAGGCGTAGTCCAGGGGTCGGCGATGAAGGGTTGAGGAGTCGGGAGGGGAAACCAGTAGGTGAAGCACGAGGAGGATTCGACTCCGCCAAAGTTGGCATTGGCCGCCGTGTTGCCGCTGATGGTGATGTTCTCGTGCCCAGCGACCGAGATCGAGTATCCAAAGTAGCCGGTTGGGCCAGAGGAGAAGACGTTGTCCTTGATCTCGCCGTCAAAGGTGCGAGCAATCGTCCGATTGTCTGTGCCCCACGACATGGTGCCGACGGCGATTCCTAGCTTGATGAGACTAGCTTGCGAAATGATCTGATTGTTGGAAACGACGGTGCCCGTGTAGGCGCCGAAGAAGGGGTTCCAATCGACCTACGAAGGAGCGCCGAGGGTCAGCTCTGCGAACGCGCGTGAATATTGCTCCTTACGCACCATGTTGATACCCCCGAGAGCTTGTCGATCATTGGCAATGATAGTGTTACCCGTGACTTGACTTCCAGGGGCTCCAAAGATGACAATACCGCCGTCCTGCAAGAGCGGGAAGGAGGGCGCCGGTCAGCTCGACTCTAGGTGAGGGTCACGGGAGGGGAGAGAAGCTCACGGTGGTGTCAATAACGGTGTTACTCTGAACAGTACTTCCTTTGCAGGCGAGACTGATTCCGTCAGCCTGAAACCGGAGAGAAAGAGAGTCAATTGATCGCCGAAGTCTGCGCCCAGGGCAAGGAAACTCACCCATTGACCAGGGGTGTAGGTTCCAGTGGAATCGCGCTTGAACTGTTGGGCTCCACTCGGAGCGTGGCCCGAGGGACCGATGGTGTTGCCGATGATCTTGGCGTTCGAGCAGGCGTTCATGTAGCCTTCGGCGATGTGCAAAACGGACCAGCCACGAGGTTCGTAAGCGTTGATGTTCTTGACTGTTTGCCCAGCCTGTGAGAACAGAGGGTTAATCCAGTGATGCTCTTTTCCTACGCGAACGCAGCTCACATTGTTGCCGCCAACTTCGATGAGAGCCAGACCGCCGTAGACGATGCCGAGAGACGGCCTTGCTCCGTCTACCTGGATGTTCTGGATGCTGATACTGTCCACGCTGTCGAGGGAGGTGAAGAGAGCGCAAGTGTTGTTGACGTTGGCAACCGTGAGCGTTGCCCGAGTTGAATCGGTGGGATTGCCGCGAGTCGTGAGGGTCTGATTCGCCCACCAGATGAAGACGGCCTGCTCCAGCATAATATTCGCGCCCGGGCACAGCTCTGAGCAAGCGAGAGCGCTGTCAGTCTTCGACACAAACGGCTGAAGAGAAGCGCCGAGCACCTACCGACTGTGTAGCCGACGCCACCGTAGGCAAAGAGTGAGGAGATGTAGCTTGCGTTGGCCTACGAGAGAGAAAAATATCAGCTCACGTCCCTTGGCTGCGAGAGTAGATGACTTACAGCGGCGCCGACACAAGGAATCGTGGCGCTCGGCGAAGGAGCCGCCGAGCTCGAGCTCGGTACCGTTGTGGAAGCGGCCGGCAAAGTGCTCGAGGGCTGAGTAGTCGTTGTCGCAGGCGTTGTGGTCGTGGTTGTAGTCGTAGCCGCCGTTGTGGTGGTGGTTTTGACCGGCTTCCCTCGCCTCTAGTCTTTCGCGCCGCCGCCCGTGACGAAAGCGGGAACAGGTCGGTCTGAGGGGAGGGGCGGTGCAGCTCCGCGCCGCTGGTCCGCTGCGTCAAAGTTTTCGAGGATGGTGATGACCCGTGCGATGTTGTCGTCGCTCTGCCATCCTGGCTTGAGCATCTGGTCGAAGTCCGGGTAGGCGCCAATGGTGGGTCGACGAGGTGGGATGACGGAGGGAGTGGTTTTGGGCAGAGCACTAGGCTGAACAATACTAGCAGGTGCCGCCACAGCCAGCTGGGCGAGGATGAGGAGGGCCAGGACCAGCCTGAAGAGCTTCGACGGAGCTTGAGCCGAGAAAGAAAGGGTTGCCATCGAGGCAAGAGCGGGCGAGCACAGGCGAAGTGGAAACAAAAGCCGAGAGGAGAAGACGAAGGAGAAAGCAAACGGAGGAGAGCAAGAGCAGAAACGAGGGTTCGACGAGAAGTCGGGCAATCCTCGGGCCTAGCTTCGGGGAGCTTCCTGCGCTGAACAGCGCTAAAGTACTCAATCTCGAGCAAAACGATTTTCGAAATGACTTTATGCTAGCTCCGATTGACCAGAAGCATCGCCGACCTTGACGGAACGGGCTCCCTCCCCTTTGGGCAATCTTGGAGCTCGGCTTGCGCCTCGGTCTGCTCCTGAAGAAGGGGCCAACTTGTGCGAGTTGTCCGTTCCCGGCGCCGTTCTCTACCAGGTGCACAAATTCTGTTCGAACTCTGTAACTCAAGCTATCACTTTGAGCGGTCGAGAGCCCAGCCAAGTCGAGAGCCCCAACGCCGAGCAGCGGCTTTTTGCGCGCAGCTCACCAACATAGACCTTTTGAGGAGCCCTGACAGATGGTAATGCAAGTCTATCAAAACAGAATATTAATAGTAGGAGTGCGGTGGTGGTTGCGACGCAGGAGGGTAAGCTCCGTAGGCGCTCGGTTTGAGGTCGGAGGGGTAAGACGGCTGATGAGGGTCCAAGGCGCGCGGATGGGAGGGAAGGTAGCTCGGAGGTGTAGGGAGATGGTTGCTCGATCCGGTGATGTGGTACTGAAGCCCGCCTTGAGGGTCATAGCTCGTAGACGGGACTGCAAAGTCGAAGGCAAAATCGCCGAGAGCCGATGGTGCACCAAAGTCGACGCGGTAGTCTTCCTGAGGGTACGCCGAGGGTGGTGGGGGTGCAGGTCGGGGTGCAGACTGTCTCGGGAGGGAGTGGGCAGGTCGGGGCCCTTGCTGGAGGTATTGAGGCGGAACGTAGGGAGGCTGGTGTGGGTGCTGAGGAGGCTGCTGTTGAGCTCCAGAAGGGTAGGCCGGATAGGAGGGGAAAAAGGGGGGTACGCGACGGCGTAGCTCTTCATCGTTGGACGAGTAAGAGCCGGTAGACGAGTGATTCTCGCCGACGTAGGGCGTGTTTTCGGGCGTGGGGGCGAAGACCGGGCGAAGAGTCCTCGAGGCGGGTGTAGGGATGTCGGCGGTGCGCGCTCGCTTTCCTCCGCGCTGCTGGTCCCTCTGCTGATCCCTCTGCGCACTCATGGCGGCCTCCTTGGCGAGTAGGAAGCGAATGACTCCGGCGCCCTTCCTCGAGAGTGACTGCGAAAGAAGGCGAATGAGCGTTTTGAACCGAGCTCGAATGGATGTAGAGCTCACAGCCTCCTTCGCGTGCGCCTCCATCTGCACTGCTGCTGCCTTGATGAGAGCCCTCGTGCTGTCGACTTCACTTCCTTGAGGGAAGGTGAGGATATCGACGGCGAGAACGACTGCAGCGCTGGTCGCTTTGTAGGAGAGCCCGCCCCATGGATGTTGATTGCACGAGGGCGAACGGAAGATGGCGAGGGTGAGCTTGGCGTAGTGGAGGCAACGGTCGCGGGAGAGCTGCCAGAGCTCGTTGGAGCCGGCGAGGACTGTTGAGGACAAGGTCAGCTCTTCGGTGTCTCGCTGAAGATGATCAAAGGGCTCACCGAGCCATGGACGATGGATTCGAATAAACTCGGAGCACAGCGAGATTTGGATCATGCTGCAAAGGCGAAGCGAAGTTAGCTCGGCTCGATCGAAGAATTTGAGGTCGACTCACCATGCCCTCATCTCCGTGACGGTGACATGAGGTGTGTGTCGAACAATAGCACCCACGCCATCGAGCTGCATGCGGTAGCGAGCGGGGATGGAGTCCTCGAACTCCCTAAGCTCTTTGTCAAGCTCGAGGACGGTGGCGTACGAGACGGGGTGGATACCAAACGCTCGGTCGTTGACCTTCTTGGCCATGACAGCGAGCTTGGCCTTGAGTAGCAAGCTCGTCATGGGCGTCTCTTCGAACTTGCGACGACGACTGGCGACGCCCGCTAGCGCCGTCTCCTCCTTGAGGATCTCGTGGTCGTGGCAGTCGAGTGGTAGCTTGCAGTCGACTTGGTTGAGGTCGAAGATGGCCCATGTGCGACCGAGAGACGAGGAGCTGAGGATACAGAGGGTGAAGAGCGAGTAGAAGAGTCGTCGCCGCATCTCGGCCTGCGAGCAGAGGACGAGGTCAGCTCGATGGGGAAGAAACAGGCTCCGATGGTACGCACCTCGAAGAAGGTGAAGCGACCAGGAGTGCGGTCGGGATCGCGATGGAGAGTGAGCGACATGGCGACCTGGACGACGAGCGACAGTAGTCCCCTGCGAGCGGCGAGATGTCAGTCTCGGCTTGACGATTGCCAAGGAAGCAGCTACTCACATGCCTGCTCCACTGGACTCGCCGTGCGACATGAAGACCTGTAGATGATGTTGATGAGCGAAGGCCTGCTTGAGCGGAGAAGCGAGCCCACGAAGTAAGTTGAAAGCACGGAGACGGCTCGTACGCTCTCGACGGAGGGGTTGCTGTGGACGAGAGACGGCGTCAGACAGCGCGTATGAGATAGATTAGTTTCCAAGCTCACTCGAGGAACTGTAGAGAGAGAGATGTAATCAGCAGCTGAGCAGAGCGAGAGCAGAAGCTGAAAAGCTCACTCGTCCGCAGGTCAAGGCGACCATGGCGCCTTCGAGCCATTTATCCACCAACCTGACCTTCTCTGCAGCTCCACCGAAACCGTCGCGTTGAGCACGCTTGACGGGCATCATGGCGAGGCCCATCGCGCAAATGCCGAGAAAGGTGGCGACGAAGAAGGGGTCGATCCGCTTGGCTCGCTGCTCGTCGTCGAGCTTGAGCGCTTCCTTGAGTTGAGCCCATTGCTCCTCGAAGGTGGGCAGATGGACGCAGTGAGCGTACCTGCACAGAGAAGGGAGTCAGCCTCCACATGAAAGAAGACCAATCTCGAGTCTCCCCGAGGCCAGATGACGTCTCCTCGCTGCTCTGAGGAAGTCGGTGGTCGAACTCACCAAGAAACGTAGCCGGCGTAGTACCGAGTGACGATAAAGGCATTGTGTGAGCCAGTGAGACGGGAAGAGAGACGAGAGAAGAGAGAGCCTACTGGTAACAGCTCATCGCCTGAGCATCTGTCGGCAGGAAGCGAAGAGCCTCGGCGAGGGGAGGCGCCGAACGATGGAAAGCAGCGCTGCCGAGGGGGCTCGGACTGAGCTCGCCGTTGCTGTACTCGCTCAGTCCCGTCGGCGAAGTCGCTCCCTTCGATGCGGGTGCCGTTACTCCGGTCGCGTACGCTCCTGGTCCCGCCGCGCCGCCAAAACCTCCAGTGAACGAAGGCATGGCGTAGGTTAGGCCGAATTGCTGAGGCAGGGTCGCGATGAATGCGGCCGCCTCGTCGATGAACGGCGTTCCTCGTCCTCCTCCCGGCGCCCATGATTCCTCTCCACTGCCCTCGACGACGACAAACTCCTTAATGACGAGCTGCGAGAGCGCCTCGCAGAGATCGTTGGCGCGAAGGTCCATCTTGTGCTGTCGCTGCGAATCCGAGCGAGCTCGACTGGCCGTCTCGGGGCGAGAGGTGGAAGGGAATTGCTCGAAGAGAGGGGAGGGCATGGATTCGGCCACGGCAGAAGGGTCGCTGCCGCTGCCTCCGTCGTCGTCCTTTTGCGAGGTGAGGTGGGCGACGAGAGTCTCGAGGCGGCGGACTTGAGCTCGAAGCTCGTCGGCGTCGTGCTCGGCTCTGCAGGGGTGCACGGTTAGCATGTGATCGCATACAAGTGTCGTGCAAACTCCTACCGAGCGTCGAAGAGAGGTACAGCACTGTGACGGGAAACGTCAGCGAAAGCTCGGCGAGTGAGCAAGGTCCGGACTCACTCGTCCCAAGCGCAGTGGTCGCCACGAGCTGTACATTGATCACAAGGTGAAGCTCGGTTACACCTCAACTTCTTCTTACGACATTGGACGCCTGTAGGTAGCAGCAAAGTCAGCCTAACCGTCCCTCGGCGCCTCAGCAGCCCGACTCACAAGAACTCGGCTTGCGGTTCCTCGTTCTCTTCGGTTTGGCGAGCGGCGGCGTAACAGCCTCCTTCTTAATCTCCTTCTCCGACCATCCACCCGCTGCACCGATTTGACCTGAGCCGCCGCTGTCCGAATCCCCGCCCGAACTGCCGGCGCGGGCTGCAGGGGGAGGTGGTGGTGGAGCATGGCGATGGGAAGGGGGTGGGGCGGCCGCATTGAGCGAAGGGACAGCAAAGGGTGCAGGGGCGGCGGCGCTGTGCTGCAAGTCGGGGTCTGCCTCGGCAGCGGGGTCTGGCAGGAATAGCGGGGCCGTCAACTTGGGCGCTTCAACTCGGCGAGAAACGCTGTAAAAAAGAGCTCACTATCAGGTAAAGTGTTGAAGAATTCGTTAAAGAGGTCCTCGGTGCTCATAGCGAGGGCGGAGAGATCTGGGAGAAGTGAGACGCGAGGAGAGAGTCAGCTCAAGATCGTCGCGTGGTGGGGTGTGGAGCTCAGGAGGTGTCGTGAGCACAGCTGTACAGCAATGTGCTCGACCAGCACCGGGTGTCCTTCCCCTGCTCTGCAACAGACTCTTCTTCGCCCGTCGAAGTAGCGCGGGAAGAGTGCGACAATCACGTTGAGCTCACCTGTAGGCTATAGTTGGGTGGGTCGAGACGCCGTTAACGACTATGATCGATGTAGCAGCTTACGCTGGCAGCGGGGATTTGAGAGACGGTGGAACGGCTCGGGGCGGAGGAGAGGCGGCTAGTTGGTCGCTGGCGGTCTGGCGATGTACAAACTGTTGCAGGGGATTTGGACGGGCGAAGAGGTCGGCGTGGAAGCTGACGATACGATGTCGACCTGTAGTGAAGTATGGCACCGAGGCTAGGCGGGTGTTGTTGTGCAAGAACGACCGCTCGCTTTCTTGGGGCCTCGATATGAACTCGGGAGCGCAGCGGGAGGCCCCCCTTAGCTACTCCGTGAAAAAGGCTACTTTCGCTGAGCTCTGAGTGCCATTACTTGTATTTCATTCATGAGCGATGCCTATTACCGAGCCCTTCGCCTCGTATGTACGACCTTGGTGCACGGCGAGCGCCGAATGAGACTTCGCCGGCGGCGCCGAAGTTACGAAGCTGCAAGCCTTCCCTCGAGGTGTCTCCATGATATGTATGAGGACAAAAATCTGAAAGTTTACACAAGTTTTGCAATGTACAAGAGTCCGTTTGTCTCCTTCCGCCCTCTAACAGAGCCAGCTGGGTTCGGCCTTCCTCCTCCGAAGTCAACCTCTAGGGTTTCGGTCCACGGCAAATGGGGAGGACGAGGGTGGTGTTGGTGAGGAAGTCGGACTGAAGCTGACATCCAGGCGTAGTCCAGGGGTCGGCGATGAAGGGTTGAGGAGTCGGGAGGGGAAACCAGTAGGTGAAGCACGAGGAGGATTCGACTCCGCCAAAGTTGGCATTGACCGCCGTGTTACCGCTGATGGTGATGTTCTCGTGCCCAGCGACCGAGATCGAGTATCCAAAGTAGCCGGTTGGGCCAGAGGAGAAGACGTTGTCCTTGATCTCGCCGTCAAAGGTGCGAGCAATCGTCCGATTGTCTGTGCCCCACGACATGGTGCCGACGGCGATTCCTAGCTTGATGAGGCTGGCTTGCGAAATGATCTGGTTGCTAGAGACGACGGTGCCGGTGAAGGCGCCCCCGTATGGAGCCCAGTCGACCTGAAAGAGAGTGAAGGGGCAGCGAAGGTCAGCGCCGAGCTCCGGTTTTGAAGGCTTTCGATGATGACCTACCATGTTGATGGCTCCGAGCGCTTGGCGATCATTTGCGATGATAGTGTTGCCGGTGATTAGGCTGCCGAGAGCACCGAAGATGACAATACCGCCGTCCTGAGCGAGGGGTAGGGGATAGTCAGCGGAGCTCGAATCGTCGACCCTGCAGAGTGATTGCGAGAGACGTACAGTGGTGTCGGTGATCGTGTTACCCTGAACTAGACTGTTCTTGCAGGCATGACTGATGCCGTCGGCCTGAAATGAGAGCGAAGAAAGTCAGCGCCGAGCATCGAGAAGCATCTTGAAGCGCGACCGCGGCGCGATCTGACTCCCAAGACGAAGCACAAAGAGAAGCGGAATTCAAACTCACCCATTGACCAGGGGTGTAGGTGCCAGTAGAGTCACGCTTGAACTGCTGAGCGCCGCTAGGAGCGTGACCCGAAGGACCAATCTGGTTGTTGAGGATCTGAGCTCCCGAGCAGAAGTTGAGGTATCCTTCCGCGATGTGGAGGGCACTCCATCCGCGAGGCTCAAAAGCGTGGACGTTCTTGACCGTGTGTCCGATCTGCAGGAAAGGAGGGAGGAGTCAGCCGGCGATCTCGGCGAAGACGAGTCGAGGCAGCTAAGCTCACCGTATAGCCTCCAATCTCGATCAGCGCGATTCCACCCCAATAGATGCCGTACGTAGGTCTAGCTCCATCGACCTGAATGCTCGAGATGGTGACATGGTCGACGTAATTGAGGGCGGCGAAGATGGCGCAAGTGATGTCGGCGTTGGCAATGGTGAGAGTGGCGCGAGTGTCGCCAGTGGGGTTTCCCTGGGTAGTGAGAGTCTGGTTCGCCCACCAGATGAAGACGGCTTGCTCCAGCATGATGTTGGCGCCCGGGCAGAGCTCTGTGGAGGGGCGCGAGGAGGTCAGCCGCCGTCGAGAGACCGGGAAGGAGAGAAGCTGAAAACTCACCGACGGTATATCCGATTCCTCCGTAAGCAAAAAGGGAAGAGATGTAACTGGCATTGGCCTGTGGAGGTCATGGAGCCGCGGTCAGTCTTCATTTTGCTCGGCTTGAGAGAAAGGGGAGAACTCACCTCAGATCCAACGCAAGGGGCGAGAGTCGACGTAGGAACGAGCGAGGTGGTGGTGGTTGTAGGCGAGACAGCAGATGAGGAGGTCGAGGTAGCACTCGAGGAGACGGCCGCGGAAGACGATGACTCGCTGCTCGGCGAGGCGCTAGCGACACTGCTCGACGAGGACGAGCTGTCGGAAGTGGGAACGGCAGCGGAGGAAGACGAAGAGGGAGCAGCTTGGCTGGTAGTCGAGCTGGTGGAGACGGAAGTCGAGTTGACCGCCCTACGAACGAGGACCGAGTCCTCCTCGCTCAAGTCGAGGTAGCGCCTGGCGAACTCCTCCTTGTCGAGAGCGAGCTCGGCTTCAAAGTCGTCGATAATGATGTCGTCCCTCTTCCACGCGTGACCCTTGCCATGGTTGCTCCTCCAGTTCTTGCGGGTGCGGAAGTGACGGTCAAAGTCGCCGTACGCCTTGATTTTGGGGCGAGTCGGCGGCTTGGAGCTGGGTGTAGGTCCAGAAGGATGGGGGTTGGTGAGAATTGAGGGCTTGCGACGAGGAGCGGCGGAGGCGAGTTGCGAGCAGGCCAGGAAGGTGACGACCAGGAGAGCGACTCGGGCGAGGGAGAGGCTCTTCGTCGAGAATGAACGGCTGCTCATGGCTGCAGCTGGGAGGGGTTGGAGAGGAAGGGTGGAGAGGAAGGGTGGAAGGAAGAAAGAGAGAGAGAGGGAGAGGGAGAGAAGAAAAGAAGCATGAGCAAACGGGAGCGGAAGGACGGGACAGAACAAAACCCACCGCACGGCTCAGGCGAAACCCTCCTCCTCCTTCCTATCTCATCGCCTGCCTCAAACTGCGGTCAGCGTGTCTCTCCAGCGTGCAACCGTGCCTGCACCTCCGAGAGGTCCTGTCGACTTGTATATCCCTCCATCGAGCACCATGTCCCAAACCCTCACACCTGGAGCCCTCCCCTTCCTGCTTCGGAAAGGGACCTGCGAAGGCCCGGCCCATCCCTCGGTTCTCGTCTTTTCTGGTGAATCTCTTGATCGACGTGCAAGATACGGATTCGATGAGATCAAACGGGCACCGTGCTCGTGGTGAGGTCTCCCTCGTCCCGTCGAGAAGCGAGCGAGGCCGCGCGAGCAAGGCCGAGCGACGGGTAGGAGTCGCTCCGCAAGCAGCCTGATGAGACATACGAAGTAGCAGCGTCGAGAGGAAGTCGAGCTCTTTTTCGGCGGGAGTGCATTCTGCGACTGGTCGCGGAGGTGTGGGTAGGCCAGCGAGCTCGCTTCTCCACCGAATCGGTCATCGTCGATGCTTCGGCGGCTTCCAGAGGGCGAGACGAGGGAGTATTGGAGGGACGTATAGCTCATATCGGTCGAGAGAGTATATCAGTCTGTCGAGGTATCAAGCGAGCTGGTATTCGGGGTCGGTGAGCCTGCGCCGAAAGGGGGGAGCGAAAAGGATCAGCGATCTGAATCGACCCTAACCTCCACAACACCTTCAGACTAGCTCGTCAATATAAAGAGAACGCCGCATACGGTACATAGTTCACTCCAAAGAGCTCCTTCTTCGTCACCTTGCCGTGCGCGTCCTTGTCGACCTGCCAAATCGCTTGGTAGACATCGCCGACGGGGATGAAGAGCCTCCCCGGGCTCTTGAGTTGGTCGACGAGCTTCTGGGGCAACGTAGGCGCGGCAGCTCCGACGTGGATGGCATCGAATCCTCCTTCGGGGAGATCGGCGGCAGTGGCGCCCGCTCGTCCATCGCCGGCGACGACTTTGATGGAGGGTGGCGAGGAGGAGAGGGCGTTGGCAGTGAAGGGGGAACGGTGGAGGGCGGTGAGCGAGTGGGAGACGAGAGCGGGAATGTGGTCGATGCCGAGGACGAAGCCAGTAGGGCCGACGAGGTGGGAGAGGACTGAAACGAGGTAGCCGCTGCCCGAGCCTAATTGCTCGGCGAAGAGGGAAGAAGGTCAGTTCAAGATCTCGTCCCAGATAGCAGGGATATAGAGATACTCACCGACATCGAGAACCTTGGCGCCCGGCTTCAAGAAAGGCTCGAGAGCTTCCAGCGCATGAGCGTGCATGTGAGGCGCCGAGATGGTGGCTCCGTGGTCGATGTACTGAGGCGCATCTTCGTAAGCGTCCCTCGGGTGAAGGCAGAAGTGAGCACTAGGATCAACGACAGCAGTCGCAGAGCAAAAGTCAGCTCTCTGCCCGTCGCCAAGCGAGCCCAAGTCGACGAGTCGTCGCTCACCGGTCTACCGCTTCAAACGCCGAGATGACACGGGGAGTCGAGAGGATGCTAGCGGAAGCGAGGTTAGAGATGAGTCCATGGTTGCTCGTCGAGCTACAACGCCAGGCCATGTCGTCAAGCGCGATGAGCGAGGTGGGGCCCGCTGAGGAGCGACCGAGCGAGGAAAGAAGACGAGTGAACTGCTAGGCGAGTAGCGCAGAGCTTTGTTGAGTTTTTGTATTTGATTCTGTTGCTGTAACAGCTAGGCGAAGAAAGCGAGGCGAGCGGTACAAAGTCAAGAGGCGGCAGCGTCAAGGCTCAGCTTTCAGCGCTTTCGAACCACCCGCTCGCTATCAAATGGCCAGCCGTACCAGCTCTACCGTGCTACAGCGCTGCTGTACAGCTGCACTAGCCCGACCTACAACCGCCACACTTCGTCTCCGCCCAACGTCATTAGCCTCACCTCTCCGCCTGCCTGCCGTCCGCCATGCTAGCTATTACCCGCATCTCGAGCCAAAGCCAAAGAAGGGAATCAAGTTGGGCCATTTATTCTCTGCCCTTGCGCTTCTGGGTACGTTTCAGGATGCTGCAGAACGAGCGCGATGCGCGCTTTCCTTCGACAGCTCTCGCTGATCTTCCTCCGTCTGCACAGGGATCGGCGCAACGGGGTTCGGCCTGTACGACTTTTACCAATCCTTCACTGCTTTCCCCTCGCCCCTTCGCGCCCACCTCCGTACCGCCCTTCGCGCCATCAACGACGGAGCTTTCCCTCGCGCTGAGGCTTCCTTCCAAGCTGCCTACGACCTCGCGCTCGAGCTCTCGGCCAAGGGGGAGCTAGGAAATAGAGAGGAGGCGTTGATGAAGAGCAGTGGGGTGGCTATTCGATGGGGAGGCATGTGGGAGGAGGCGGGGGAGCTAGGCAAGGCCGCCGAGGTGTATCAGAAGGGGTTGGAGGAGGTGTTGAAGGCTGTACATGCCGGTGGAGCGAGCAAGAAGGAGGTGATGAGGAGCGTGGCTATCAGTATGAAGCTCGGCGATATTTGTGTGAGGATGGGAGGCAACGAGCAGCTGAAGATCGCCGAGGAGAGGTATACCTGGTGTGTACAGGAGATGATGAGGTTGAAGATGACGCCTGAGCAACTGGAGATGGTCAAGGCCGAGATGGAGGGTGGACCGAAGGAGGAGGGAGCAGCTGCCGAGGGCAAGAAGGATGAGCTTGAGACCGACCTGCCGAGTTGGGCGGGTGATGTGCAGCTTGTGGCGGGAATGGAGCGATTGGGAGAGTTGTATGCCAAGTTGGGGAATGTTGAGTAAGTTCACACAAACTTCCAACGCCTTCCTTCACAGCTGACCTCTCTTCTCGGCGCAGATACGCCAAGCCCCTCCTCCAGCAGACCATCGCCCTCCTCCTCCCTCCCCCTCCCAAA
This sequence comes from Leucosporidium scottii, assembly GCA_003054985.1. NCBI lineage: Eukaryota > Fungi > Basidiomycota > Microbotryomycetes > Leucosporidiales > Leucosporidiaceae > Leucosporidium > Leucosporidium scottii. The sequence goes on from MWVB01000019.1 coordinate 108,908, forward strand.
GACGGCTCCAAGCGCGTCATTCCTCCCATCCCTACTCGCTGTCACGCCTCCACTCTCATGAATAACCTCTCCTCGGTCCTCGTCTCGGCGCCCTCACCCTCGGCCAAGTCCATCGAGGAGGCCCTCCGCTGGAGCGCACAAGCGCTGACCGTCTCGAGCAAGACGCGGAAGGATGCTGAAGCCGCTCGCAAGGGCAAGGTGGTCCCCCTTGCGGAGAGGGAGGACGCCGAATGCGAGCTCGTTGCCGTCGTCTCGACTTACAACCTCGGCAAGCTGAGCGAGGTGAGGCTTTCCATTGCTACTGAGCTCGACCGAGACTGATTATCCGCATCCTACAGCTGCAAGACGACAAGAAGGCGGCAAAGGCTTGGTTCGAGCAGTCTCGGGCGCAGAGCGTGAGGATCGGTTCGCGAGAGGGAGTAGAGCAAAGTAGTAGCGCTTTGGCTAGAATGCAGTAGAATCGTCTGGCAATTGCTACCCGAACTCCTCAGCGGCTATTAGTCACCTACAGCGCAAAAGTCGATTTGGCCGAGGGGTCTCTTCGACCTTTGAGAGGCGCGCCCGTTCCCTCTGTCGCTCCTTCCACACCGTTCTCGCTTTCCGGTGAGCTTCAACGCCTGCTCGCTGCTTGTACACGATTCCAGGACCGAGCAGATCCTTCGAGTGTGTCCCTGCCACCTGTAGGGCATCAGAAGGCCTCCAGAGGTCGCGCGACCGCACTCTCGTCAGCTCTCGCTCTGGTGGCGTATCGCGGCCGTTCTCTCGAGCGGGAGGGCCAGCAGATGGGGCTCGAGGGTGTACAGACAGCAGGAGAAGGTATCGAGTTCCAGAACATGCTAACTCTTCCTTCCTGATCCTTCAGCGCAGAGACCCTTGCCACCAGCCCGCACTCTTCTCTCTCTGCCAACTCGTTTCGTGTCTCTCACTAGTCATGGCTCTCAAGCGCATCAACAGTGAGTATACCCTTGTTCAGCCTCCCTACAGCTCTCGGACCCTAGTACCGTGCTGTAGCCGTTCTTCCACCGCCTTCCCTCGCCGTCGTCGTCGTTCTCTCTCGTCGGCGCCGTTCGCAAGCTGACGCCGGATCTGCTTCGCTTACAGAGGAGTTGCTCGACCTCGGACGTGACCCGCCCTCGTCCTGCTCGGCGGGACCTACCGGGGACAACATGTTCCAGTGGCAGGCGACCATTATGGGCCCTGGTGACAGTCCTTACTCGGGCGGAGTCTTCTTCCTCACCATCACCTTCCCCACCGACTACCCTTTCAAGCCTCCCAAGGTCGCCTTCACCACCAAGATCTACCACCCCAAGTGAGTCGCCGTTCGCTCTGGTGTGCGCTGTCCGAGTAGACCTTGAGAGCTAATCGCGCGCTCCGGCGTTCCCTCGCTCGCAGTATCAACGCCAACGGATCCATCTGCCTCGACATTCTCCGAGAACAGTGGTCCCCCGCTCTCACCATCTCCAAGGGTACGTCGCCTCGTCGTCGGCTGAGCTTGGGGAGCTCCGAGCACGCACTGACTGAGCCTGCTGTTACCCCCGCCCTCGTACACTCAACAGTCCTCCTGAGTATCTGCTCGATGCTCACCGACCCGAACCCCGACGACCCTCTCGTGCCCGAGATCGCCAACCTTTACAAGACCGACAGGCCGCGTTACGAGTCGACCGCTAGGGAGTGGACTCGCAAGTGAGTGGCCCCGGCCTGCTCACTTCTGCCTTTCGCAACATGCTGACCCTTTTCGTATCGATAGGTACGCCATGTAATGGAAGGAGCGAACCAACGGAAACGACCAAGGCGAGCGGGAAGGAGAGGAGGAAGCGGAAGAGGAGAGTAGTGAGGTTTGCCCGTGTTGCACCTCCATTGCGTACGCTAGGCGGTTGTGCTGCTATTTCGACCCTTTTGCTCAAGTTCCTCCTCTCGGGCGTCGAGCGGCATGCGAAGGCTGGTCGACCGAGAACGAGAGGGAGACAGAGAGAGGGGTTCGGCGATGGATGCTATCGAAACCGAACTCGCTCGCTTGCAGGCATGATCACGCTCTGTGCAATTCGTGCTCTACGCCAATCTCGCAGCCCGCGCCTCTGATTCGGACTTGGTCAAGAAACGCATCACCGCTGGCTCGGCTCCTCTGCTTCCACCTTCACCTTTCTCGCGCTTCTCGTAGCCTTCGAGACGATGCGGCAGAGCAGGAGACTGGTCTTGTACCTAGTCTTAGCGCTTCTCAGCTGGTCCCTACTCGCTACAGCTTCAGGGAACCTCTCTACGCTCGCCATCCCAAACGAAGGGACCGCCTCGCTCACGCATTACGACCTGCCACCTACTGCCATAGCAGCGTGCGGCTGTAGCAGTACTTCCAGCGAGTATCCGACTGCAGCCATCAATCTAGCAGCGTACGGCAGTACCATCTCCTGTAGGCTCAGCTCAGCTCAGAAGGCGAGGAGGGCCCCGCTCACCTCTCCCTTTCTCTCGAGCAGCTGGACCAGCCTGCGGCCTCTGCTTCAACCTCTCCATCGTCTCGGCATGGCAGACTACACCTCCCTTCACATTGCCTGAGGAGAACCAAACGTCCATCGTCGTCAAAATTACGGTGAGCTCGTTTCGGCAGGAGGCTGGCCGAGAGACTGGGAAGCTGAACCTGTCCTCTTCCCGATAGGACAAATGTCCAGCAGATCAATGGTGTAACGCAACAGACACTCGACCCAACAAGTGCGTGGCTCCCTCCCGCTCTTTTCCGTTTCCAGCTCCCCTCGGCGCCGAGAGCTGACCCTTCCCTCCCCTTTCCTGCCGCGCAGAGCGGAACAGTTCTTCCACTTTGACCTCGCTTCCCCATCAGCATCAATTCCACTCTCCTGGTTCCCTCAGCTCAACGTCACCCTATATGGTTACGCCGACCCCGGCGCTTGGTTGATCAAGTTCAAGAAGGTGTCGTGCGAGAATTGGGCGGGGTATAATGTGACGAATGTAAGTTGAATTGGGGGGATAAGAGCTCCCCGTCAAGCTGTAGCTGAGGCTGATCCCCCCTTCCACTCCCTTCAGTCCTCCATCGCCGACCCCTCGCTCGGCGGCGACTCGGGCTGCTGTCCTCTGAATCCAGGGGTGGGCTGTCTCATCCTGTCCTCTCGCTGGCGAGGAGGGCACTGACTCTCCTATACCCTGACAGTTCACCGAGGACGTCTGCCCCGCTACGTCCCTTCGCGTGAGCGGCGCAACGAAGCTCGCCTCCTCGCTTTCGCTCTTCAACCTCGCCGTCGTCGCTGTGGTATTTATCGTGGCTCTCTAGAGTGAAGGCTTTTCGGTCCTTTTTCAATCAGTATTTCTTTGTGAGTCCAGCCTGTTCGTCTTGACCGAGTGAAGTGCTGACCGCCTTCTCTCTCGTTCGCCTCAACGGCAAGCAGATCTGTTGTAGACCTTCGCGCCTCTTCCATACACGCTGCATAGACCGTAATCTACTCGTTCAATTTTTGAGCAGAAGGGAAGAGCTTCGGAGCGGAAGGAGAAGGCAAACACCTCGTCGCCTCGTTCACCTCTCGGCTCTCTCTCGCGTCTCGCGGGCGACGAGACTGCAGGCGTTTTGAGACGTGAAGAAAAGAACAAGCAACGCATTTTTAAGCGACGCCGACACGAGCCGAGTTGGGAGAGAGAGAGGAAGGAAGGGAGAGGGCGAGCGATTAGTGCCCAGGAAGATTTCGCTCCCTCGGGCTAGAAATCAGGTTGAGGTGCAGAGAAGGTGGAGCAGGGAGGATGTAGAGCTCGACAAGGCTCTGGAGTGTATTTACTGAGAGCCATAGCCTCATCAGCTCCCCTCGAGGCCTCACAACCGCTACAGACCGCGGTGAAGAGCGATCGCCGAGCGCTCACTCCGGCCTTCGCTGCTCTCTTTCTCGTTGCAAGGAAGTAAGGCTCTCCGCTCTGCATCCACCGCATCTGAAAAAGTACATCTAAGTCCGCGCCATGCAGTCGTCCCCGTGGAGGGTATTGGCTGGTTGCAAACGAGAGGAGAGCGGCGAGTGGGTATTCTAGCCAGCCATTATGGCCGGTCAGGAAACACTTTGGGGTGCGCAGAAATGGAGAAATGCAGGGTGAGGGCTTCGGGGATCTCGCATAAAGTCCATTTACCTCCCAACATCACCCTGTCGCCTTCACGGCGTTCTCGGAGCCAGGCTCGGAGCTGCAGCCCCGAGCAACTTGAAGGAGCGCCGAGCGCTCACTTCTGCCAATCTTGCCCCAAGACGTCGCTTCCGCCGGTCATCCCTCGCTGACCTGCGAGCTTGGATCTTGAACGATGGTACCATGGGTTGCTGCGAAGCGGGCGTGGTGCAGAGCCTCGTGCGGTCAGGCGGAGACTCGGACTGAAAGGAGCGGCCGTGGCGGAGGCTGCATTGAGCGGTGTGCTGCGAGGTCGTTGACAGGGTAGAGACGTGTCCCGAAAGCTGTGTTGATGTGCCCTGCTCACGGCTTCCTACCCGGCTCTCTGCTCGCGCCGCTCGAAGTGCAAACGACGTGGGAAGCTCGGCGCGTGAAAGGGGGAAAGCATGGCCCCGAGAGCGCGTGAGTCGTATACAGGACCAGCAGGGGTGGTGAGAGCGGTGTCGAGTGCTGCTTTACTGCACTCGTGACCTTGGGTTTGGCATCCCCTTTCGACCGCTCTCGCGAAGGCATGACTTCAGCGAGCTCGGAGCGCTTCCAAAGGTTGACTTTTTGCCACATCTCTTCGCGACTACACCTCTTCGGCGACTCACCTACCGCTTCTCCCTACTTGAAGGTCCCACCATGGGCAGGACTAGTACCGTCCAAGCACCTCGCAAGGTGCGAACCGGCAAGAGCAAGCGCAAGGACGAGCAGCCGCTTTACGTCGCGCTCAAAGCTCGTCTGCTCTCCGCCGTGTACCGAGTCAGCTACGTCGACGAGAACTATCGCGGAAACACTCGTCGAGCATCTCACCCAGCTATCAAGAAGCACTGTACGTCGTCTTCAACTTCCTCCGCGCGTCTGACGCGCTTCAAGCTCGTTCGACCGCCGCTGACCGTTTCTGGCCTGTTTGAAGTGCTAGAGAGGCAGCATGAGCACCTCGAACGCTACCCCATCCTCCGCGACACTGCTCTCACCCGAGCCAAGCAGGAGCTGGTCGAAGCGGGCCTCCTCGTCAAGCCGAACCGTGCTTCGTTTGCGCTCGGCAAGGACGTGCGCATCAAGTACAAGAACGAGCACGACGAGGTGAGTCGTCTAGTGTCTCCGTGTTGTACCAAATAGGCTGTAGCCCTCGACCGAGCAGCACTGATTTGCGTCCTCGGCGCTGATGCCCTTCGCAGGACGACGGACCGAGTGAGGACGAAGCTACCGCCACCAACTACCTCCACACCTACAAGAAGGTGTTCCGTGAGCTCCCCGAGACGGACGCCGAATCGCAATTGAGCGACGAGCTGGACAGCGATGTCGCCGCTTCTCCTCCCGAGGTGAGGGTCGGCAAGCAGAAGAGTAAGAAGGGCAAGGGAGGGCAGGCGAAGGGATCCGCCTCGGTTCGCGTCAAGTCTACTTCCACCAGCAAGAGCAAGAAGCCCGCCACCAAGAAGCGCAAGATCCGAGCCGTCTCGGCGACCACCTCGGAGGACGAGTCGAGCGCCGACGAGGCTCCCGTTC
>MWVB01000019.1:124421-185375 GCA_003054985.1 Leucosporidium scottii
ACGCCATCAACCCGCCCAGCCTCGCGCCGACCCTCCCGCTCGCGCAACTCGATCCTCCTCTCCCCCACCCTCCTCGAAAAGCCCAACTCCCTCTCCTCCCTCCTCCTCACCGCTCCTACTCCGCCATCACCTCCTTCAAACTCCCAAGACTCCTCTCCCCATCGTTCCAACCCTCCCTCTCTCTCTGCTCCGCCAACCGAGGTACCCCTCGCAGCAGCAGCAGCCACCTCAACCTCCCTCCACTCCAAGAAGGCGTCCACCCTCTCCCTCTTCATCCTTTCCCTCCCCTCTGCCGTACCGACCAAATGCCTCAATTTCCTCAAATCCCCGCAGGAGGAAGAATCGAACGGCGTTGAAGAGTGGGCGGCGGCGCTCGAAGCGGCGGACTCGGAGGAGGAGGAAGTTGAGCGGAGAGAGGTATTGGAGTGAGAGCGGGAGGATGGTCTTGTCGAGGAGGGGAAGGAGGGGGAGAGTGCCGGTGAGGAGGGGGTAGAAGGAAGCTCCTGGGAGGAAGAAAGGGAGGTGGGTCCCGATCCTTGGGTTCGTTCCTCCTCCTCCTCCTCCTCTTCCTCCTCGACGGCGAGGGGGGAAGGAGGATCAAACATCTCATACGGCAACAAGAAGATCTCTCCTCCTCCTCCTCCTCCGCCCTTCCCATCAACGCAAGCATCGACCCATCGTACCCCTCCCCTCCCGAGCTGCACCCCGACGGCTTGGACCAAGGCCTCGGTCTTTTGCTTCTTCTTGGCCCTTTTGCCGGGAGTGCCGGTGTTTGGGTTAGGAGGGAGGACGAGGATGGGGAAGAGGGGGAGGAAGGGGGAGAGGGTTCGCGCGAGGGTGATTTCGGGGGGTGTTGGAGCTGCTCGAGGGAGGAGGGGGAAGGTCAGCGAGGAGGAAGGAAGGAAGAGGGAGAGAGAGAGCGTACGAGAGGACATGAGCATTAGGCAGGCTTCTACTCCTGCATTGTTTGCGAAGACGGAGCTGACTAGATTGCCGAGGCCTCGGCTCGTGGGGTACGAAGGGTTGAGCTTGCTCTCTAGCTTCTCCAAGGGCGTTCGGAGGGCGGTGGCGAGCTCGGAGGTAGAGGTGGCGAGGAGGGCGGTGGTGTGTGCAGAGGGAAGGAGAGAGGTGGCGGTGAGATCGGGAATGGAGGAAGGGTGGAGGAAGGTGAGCCCCGAGGCGGAGGGGAGGGGGCAGAAGATCGAGTGCTCGGCGTTGGCGTGAGGAGAGGGAGGCGGGTCGGTGTGCGTACTCGAGAGACGATGGGAGGAAGAAGAGGATCTGGACCTCTCGGAGGAGAGAGAAGCGCCGGCGCTGGTGGTCGAGAGGAAGGAAGCTGACATGTGCTCGGGGAAGCCTTCTGAGGCCCCGTCGTCCGTGGGAGCGATGGAGGGTTCACGCTGCCTCTCCTCGCGCTCGACATGATGCTGCGGTTGATCCCTAGAGAGCCACCGAGCGAGAGTTTGACGCTCGTGGGCGGTCTTGCCGAGGAGGAGGATCGTCGTGCTCGGCGTTCTGCCCTCGGCCGTACTCGCTCTCCTCAGCGTGGCTCCGTTTCCTTCAATCCTCCCTCTCGTTCCCGTTTCCCTCTCTCCCGACCTAGCAGGCATCCTCGCCAGACTGATCCTCATGCTCGGCATGAGCAAGTTGCTCTCTCCGGCGCCTTCCTCCTCCCCTTCTCCTTCTTCACTACTAGTCATTCCACCCTCGGAATGAGAATGATGGGAAGACCCTGCATCCGAAGTAGCGATGGACCCTCCGGTACTAGTCCTTTGACGCCGGTGGGGACGAGCGGGCGAGGGTGAAGAGTCGCGTGCCCCGCGAGAGTTGGGAGCGGGAGGGGGAGGAGGGGAAGGGGGCGCTGTTGTAGGAGAGTAGGGTGCGGTGGTAGATGTGTGATTGTGCGCTGACTGCTGCGCTACAGCTACAGGCTGAGATGACGAGGCCGAAGTGAGAGGCTCTAGGGGCGAAGTGGCGTGGTGAGGTTGTAGGGCGGTAGTAGGAGTTGGAGCGGGAGAGGAAGGGCGAGTGGAGAAAGGGGAGGAGATGGATGAGGTACAGGAATCTGAGAGGGAGATGATGGATCCTTCCCAGCTGTATTCCATCACAGCTGTGAGAGAGAGAGAGGAGACGGCGAGCAGCAGGTGGGGAGAGGGAGAGAGGGAGAGGTGATAAGCATTGACTTGTAGTCGAGCCAGACTAATCTCAGGTTACAATTTAATAGAGATAATAGTTCAATTGCTTACCCCGTCGAGTAGGAGTGATTTCAATTCGAGGTAAAGAGGTGCAGAATTCCCTTGGCAAGGTGAGCACGCCAGCGCTGTCGACCAAGCTCAAGGGTTGCTCTGTGACCGTATCAGTCAGTTCCTCCCTCTCTCTTCTCTCGGTTACAGATGGCGCTACAGCTGTACTAATATTTAAATCTATACCAGGACTCGTTCTGTACCTCAGTCCCACCGTAAGCGCCCTCCCATCTCTCATCTTTCAGCATCTCTCCCGCTCTCCCGCTCACCCGCTTCTCTTCTCGCTATCGCCCTACAGATGAGCTTAGCTTCTACCCCTCCTGAAGGGGTACGCGTAGTCCTCGGCGCTCAATGGGGTGATGAAGGTCAGTCTCCATCTATATACACGCCCATCGGCTTGACTCGCTCTCTCCCCTCGCTCATCTCACTCTCTTTCTGTTACCCCCCCTAAAAAAAAGGCAAGGGCAAGTTGGTCGACATCCTCGCTGCTCAAGCCGATATCTGCGCCCGTTGCGCCGGAGGTAACAATGCTGGACACACGATTGTCGCCAACGTTGAGGGCAAGAGGACCAAGTTTGATTTCCATCTCCTTCCTAGTGGTACGTTTACGCTCTTAGCTCGGGCTTTCTTCTCAGAGTTGTTGGGAAGGAATTGGAGGTCTTGACGGTCTCTCTATCGAGCTGGAGAAGTGCGGAGCTGGGGCAAGAGGAGCGCGAGGAGCTGCAAGCGGGAGTGAGAGAATGCGTGTCGATGAGTGGGATGAGTTGGGAAGAATTGCGTCGGGCAGGGTAAGAAGGCAGGAGAGTACATGACTTATTAACACGCTACTTGCCATCACGAACAGGTCTCGTCAACCCCGAGTGCACGGCCTTCATCGGCAACGGAGTCGTCGTTCACGTTCCCGCCTTCTTTGAGGAGTTGGACAACCTGACCAAGAAGGGTGCGTCTCTGATTCTTATCTCTCGCTATCAACCTCTCATTAACGACCATCCCCCTCTCCCACCTCGCTCAACCCCCTCAGGCCTCAATTGCGACGGCCGTCTCCTCCTCTCGGACCGCGCTCACCTCGTCTTCGACTTTCACCAAATTGTCGATGGCCTCAAGGAAGCCGAGTTGGGGGGATCGTCCATCGGTACCACCAAGAAGGGCATCGGCCCAACGTACTCGTCCAAAGCTTCTCGCTCCGGTCTCCGTGTTCACCATCTCTTTGATGAGGAGGCTTTCGCCAAGAAGTTTAGGACCCTCGTGGAGGGAAGGATCAAGCGTTATGGTCACTTTGAGTGAGCTTGAGGGACCTCGAGAGACTCGCGGCGCTGTTCGATTCCGAACTCGGTCGCTGATCTTCTCTCTCTCTCTCTCCCTTCTCTCTCTGCAACCCCTCCCCTCACTACAGGTACGACACGGAAGGTGAAATCCTCCGCTACAAGGAGCTCGCCGCGCGTCTCAAGCCTTACGTCGTCGACGGCCCAACCTTCCTGCACCAGGCCCTCCTCGCCAAGAAGCGCATCCTCATCGAAGGCGCGAACGCCTTGATGCTCGACCTCGATTTCGGAACTTACCCCTTTGTCACTTCCTCCCCTACCGGCATTGGAGGAGTTTGCACCGGGTTGGGATTGCCCCCCAAGGCGATTGGAGAGGTCGTGGGTGTGGTCAAGGCTTATACTACTCGTGTTGGAGCTGGTCCTTTCCCTACCGAGCAGCTCAACGTGCGTTTTGTTCCAATTCTTTTCCCCCTTTCTTTTCTTGACTGTTCCTCCCATCGCCGCTAACCTCACTCCCCTCCGACAGCCCATCGGCGAGCACCTCCAAGAAGTGGGAGCCGAGTTTGGCGTCACGACGGGCCGTCGCCGCCGTTGTGGTTGGCTCGACCTCGTCGTGATGAAGTACTCTCACCTCATCAACGGGTACACCTTGCTCAACCTCACCAAGTTGGACGTCTTGGATCAACTCAAGACGCTCAAAATTGCCGTGGCGTACCACTTGGACGGCCAACCCCTCGACGCCTACTTCCCGGCCGATTTGGACACCCTCGCCAAGGTTGAGGTGCAGTATGTTGAGTTGCCCGGGTGGGAGCAGAGCATTGAGGATGTGACGAGGTTTGAGGACTTGCCCGAGAATTGTAGGAAGTATGTCGAGTTCATTGAGGAGTACTTGGGGGTTAAGGTCGGGTGGATTGGAACGGGCCCGGCGAGGGAGAGTATGATTGCTAGGGTTTGAATGAGGGGAGAGGTAGACCGGGCGGGTTAGATTTTGGCTTCCACGAAGAAGAATCAAACTCTAGTCGAGGGTTTCCTGATTATCATTGACTAGGCCGAGGCGAGCGAGAGCGTTGACTCGAGCAGCGAGGCGAGGGGCAACAGCTCGTCTGTCGACTTCGCGGATCCTCGAGTGAGCAGCGACACCTCGGCGAAGGCCTTCCCCCCCCCCCCCCCCCGGCATCTCGGGCGTCAATCTCTGCCCTGCTCCGGCTGTCAAGGCTGCAGAATTCTATCTCAGCACACAACACTCACAAGTGAGCTTTTGACAGCTCTCGTTGGACATTTCTGCGCTTCGGAAGTGTTCCCTGATCGTTCCATACCGTCTGACCCTCATGCCCACTTTCGCTTTCGCCTCGGTCCGTCTTATTCTCTCGGTTCTGAGAGCTTGCCAGGTGTATGTAGGCTCATTATGTGATAGACCACGAGGCACAGGGGTGCTATCGGCCTACAGCCTCACTTAGCTTCATCTCGCTGTTCTCGTCGGCTCTCCCTTCGCAAGCGGCAGGAGCGCTGAGAAACGGCGGTTCACAAATCACTAAGCCTATACACGAGCTAAAGGTAAGCACTAAGGGTAATCCTATCACACGCTATCATCGTCTGTCCGTCAAGCTTCTTCAAGCTGGCTCGAGCCCTGCTTGATGAGGAAGAGCGCCTTGCCCTGCTTCTCCGTGAGGGTCTGCACTTGTTGCTCGAGCTTGACGCATTCCCTGTGGGTAGTGAGAGTAAGGTCAGCTTTCCCCCCGCTGCCGAAGCTTCAGAGAAGACGACCCACTCGGTCTTCTCCCCAAGCTTGACGACCGTCCCCGAGCGCTTGGCCACCTCCTCGACCAACTCCTCCTTCAAACGCCTCGACTCGCTCTTCCTCTGCTCATCAACATGCTCGAACGTCTGAACGCGAGTCTTGATCTGCTCGACGAGGAGGGGGAGGTTGTCGTGTCCAGAGAGGGGGGCTCCGTCAATGTCGATGCTCGTCTCTCCTTCGGCGGAGAGGGCCAGAACAGCGTCGAGCTCGCGCAGTTTCGAATCGAGCGTCTCGAGCACCCTCTCGAGCTGGTAGTCGGTGGAAGTGGAGGTGTCGATAGTCGGGAGTTTGGATTCGGTGGCGGTAAGGGTGACCCTCGTCTCCTCGAGTTCCGCCGAAGCAGACTCGGCCGCTTCGACGAGGAGCGACAGACGATTGAGGATCTGCCTGAGACTCTGGTCGAGGGAGATGGCCTCGCTGAGGCAGCTGGGGTCGGTCTGGAGAGGGGAGATGAGGTGGTCGGGGAAGGAAGCGAGGATTCGGTTGGCGAGCGCCTGCGCCGAATCGAGCAGGCCGGCCGACTCGGCGAGCTGACGGTCGAGGTCGTTGAGGTGAGTCTTGAGGGAGTTGATGTACGAGAGAGGTGCGCCAGTCGTCGAGTCGGAGAAGTCGGTCGAGGAGGCGAGACCGCGCGAGCTGACGAGCGACCTCAGCTGCGAGCGGAGCTGGCTCTCGGCCTCGTAGACGACCTTGTAGCTGACTTGAAGCATGTCGAGCTGCTCGAGGTTGCGGTGGTGGGTCCTGTGTATCGATTAAATGGTCAGCGGATCCTCTTCACCAGAGCCGAAACGAAATAGACTCACTCCTTCTCGACGTCGAGAGTGTTCTGCAGCGACGCAGTCTTGTCCTTCTCCTCCTCCAAGCTACTCTTGACGATTGAAAGCTGTCCACGAGTCGTCGAAAGGTCTTGCTCGAGCATGATGGAGTGTCCTTCGAGGGTGGCCTTCTCGGCGCGGAGCGTGTCGAGGTCGGCGACGAGTCCATCGGTCCTGGCGGAAAGCTGGTCGCCCTTCTCGTCGGCGGCGACAATGGCGGTGCTGAGCAGCTCCTTCTCGTTAGCTAGAGCGTTGCAGGACCTGTGGGAGAGGGGAAGGCAGAGCGTTCTCGTGAGCGAATGAGCATCGCCGATAAGCTGAGAAAGCTACGCACTCGGTGGCGCCTTGCAGCTGATTCTCCAGCTTCTCAACACAAGCTTGCTCGTCAATCAGCGCCGAGTGAAGGACGTCGAGTTCCTCCTTGAGACTGGCGGCGTCAATTTCGGCGATCGAGAGCTGCTCCTCGACGACGGCGACGTTCTCGGTGGCCTCCTTGCCCTGCTCCTGGTAGGCTCTGCGAGATGAAGGGATGCGATCAGCAATCTAGCCGTCGAAAACCCTTGATCGATCGACTCACTTGGCCATGGTGTCCAACTCGACTTGAAGCGACTGGAGGCGAGCCACCTGCTTGACCTCCTCCTCCTTCGACAAGTCCAGACGCTGCTGCAGAGTTGACAGGTCGTGCTCCAAAGAGGTCTTCTCCTTCTCGATAATACCTTGCGCGGAAGTGAGGGTCGAGATGTTGGCGATGGCACGCTCGAGCTTGCTCGTCGACTCGGCGAGGGCGGCTTCGCTCTTCTCGTTGATCGCGACAAGCTCGGCGTAGGATCTGCAGGCGATGGAGGTCAGCTCTCACAGAGAAGAGAGAGTGGAGATAGCAGCTCACTCATCGGCGGTGGTCAGCTTCTCCTCCAGCTCCTCGACACGGCACCTCGCCTCCTCGGCGGACGATTCGGCTCGGGTGAGCTCCTCCTCGAGCTCGACGATCTTCTCCTGCGCCTCGGTGAGCTCGGTCTCGAGCTCCTCAGTGCGACGGGTGCTCGTCTCCGTGGCGTCGCGGTAGTGCCTGCGAGAGGAGGCGAGTGTCAGCGCCTACTCCTCCCCTACGCCGAGCAGCGATGCGACGTACTGAGAGACGAGATCCATCTCAGCTTGGAGGGCTGCCGAGGTCCTCGCCTTCTTCTCCAAGGCATCCGAGGTCTGCCGAGCCTCTTGGCGAACAACCGAGAGCTGCGACTCGACGGCACCTTTCTCGACGACGAGCGCCTCGTGAGCCGAGCGGGCGAAGTGAAGGTCGCGGTTGAGCTTGTCGATGGTAGTCTGGAGGTCGGAGATGATGGTGTGCTTCTGCTTGATGGTCTTTTCGTGGGCGCTGTTGGAGTAAGAGAGGCGGGTGAGCGATCTTTCGGCGCAGACACCGGGCGAGCAAGACCTACGAGTTGGCGTTGGTGAGCGTGATCTGAAGGTGGTTGGCACGAGTGCGCTCCTCGCTGAGCTGAACCTTGGTATCGGAGAGGGACTGCTCCAGGGTCGAGACTTGCGACTCGAGTTCGACGCCTTCGTTCGCAGCGGCATCGAGGTCGGCGGAGAGGGCGGCGATCTGATCGCGGTAGCGTCTGATGAAGATGCGGGAAGACGAGGAGTCAGTAGAGCTCTCTTGAAGAGAGCTCCTCAACTCACCTGCTGATGGTGTCGATCTCGTCGCGCAAGAGTCCCGAGCCACGCTGCTCCTCGCCGAGCTCCTTCGTCGTCTGGCTGAGCTTCGAGTCGACCTGGCTCTTCTCGACCTGGACGCGGGAGAGGCGATCCACAAGAGCCGCCTTCTCGTTCGAGACGAGTTGGTGAGCGCGCTCAAGCGAGTGAACCTTGGTGGTGAGATCGTCGACGGTGCGGTTGGCGGCGACAAGGCGATCTTGACGCTCGAGGTCAACCTTGACGAGGTCAGCATGGGCGCTGGTGTGGATTGGAAAGGTCAGTGACGAGCTCAGCGAGGGAGGGCGGCGACATGACCACAGCAGACTCACGACTTGGCCTGCTCGAGCAAACTCTCGACGTCGTGAACATGAACCTGCGTAGCTTGGAGCTGCTCCGTGCTCGCACCGAGCTCTTGGTTGAGATAATTGACACGCTCTTGAGCGGCGGCGTACTCGAGGTCGAGCTGCGTGAGCTGTTCGGTCGACTCGGCGACGCCGTCTTGGAAGCGACTGCGTGCGAAAGGCGCAAGAGATGTCAGCGGAGAGTAGCTGCTGGGAGAGCGAAGTGAGTGACTTACTGAGAGACGAGATCGAGCTCCTCCTTCGTAGCCTGCAGAGTAGCCTCGCCCTTGCCGCGAGCAGCGTGGGCAGAGGCATGCTCAGCCTCGGCGACAGCGAGCTCGGCTCGAAGGTGGGCGACACGGCGGGCCTCATCGTCGACCGTCTTGCGCATGGTGATGAGGTCTGACTCGAGGGTGTTGACCTTCTCCTCGACGGCGAGACGCGACTCGTCGGCGTTGGACAGCTCAACGTTCGCCGACTCGACTTGGTCTTGGTAGCGTCTGCAGGTGATGCGAGAAGATTGAGTCAGCAAGCTTCGTGTGGAGAGCGCAAGAGACCAGACTCACCTCGCGACGATGTCCAACTCCTGCTTGACCAGATCCCTCGCCAGCTCAACCTCGCCGAGCGTCGTCCTCAAGTCGATGATCTCCCTCTCGAGACGTTGGATCTTGTTCTCCTCCTCCTGCTTTCCGTCGATCGAAAGCATCTCCTCCTCGAAGTCTTCAGCGATGACGGTAGGAGCCACGGCCGAGCCCTCGTCGTCGTCGTCGCGTTGGCTGATCGTGTGCGAGCCAAGCTTGACGGGCGAGGAGGAGAGGGCGGGCGTGGGGAAGGCGTTCTTGTGCTCGCTGTTAAGTCCACCATCGAGGTCGAGGAGGCGCTGCTGAGCACGATCGCCGTGTCCCTCCGACGAGGTGGCGGGCGAGAGAGGGTGGTGGAGGGAGGCCCACGACCTGTGAGCCGAAGGAGCAGGCGACTGGCGCTTGGGCTGGGGTTGCGAGTCGAGCATGAGCTCGGGGTACGATTGGTTGAATCCGAGCTGCTCTTCCTGCTCGTCCACGGTCTCGAGGAAGTGCTGAGGCGAATGGCGGTCGTTGGGGAGCTCGGCGCGAGAGTCGGCGAGGGCGGGAGTGGAACGCTGAGAGTCGACAACGGGCGATGATTCCTTGGCAGCGTGACTCGCGGCGATGATGGAGTCGAGGTCTCCATATCCCGAGTCGTCGAATGCGTCGAACATGGGGCCGTCGTAGCCGCCGAGATCCTGCTGCTCCATCTCAGGTCCAAAGCGCTTCACCTCGTCCGCCTCGGAACGCGCATCCTCCTGCTCCGTGCGCCTCTCGTCGTCCGTGTCAGTCTGATCGACTTCCTCGTGCATGGCGAGACGTCCCTTGAGCGCCTCGTGGGTCTGCTGCAGCTTGACGAAGCCCGTCGAGAGGATCGACTTCTCACGCGCGAGGATCGACTTGTCGTGCTCGAGGGCGGTCTTGTCCTGCTCGAGGTTCGACTTGATCGTTTCGAGCTGGTTGATGGTGTCCTTGTGCTCCTCGAGCGTCTCCAACAGCTCGCCGTTCGTCTGCTGCAGCGCGGTCACCTTCTCGACGAGTTGCTCCTTGCGAAGGCGACCGAGGGCGGTGACCTTGGGACGACCGGTGGCGGGATTGATCTCCTGTTTAGGCTTGGTCTTGATCGGGCGCTTGACCTTGCCCTTGCTGGGAACGGGAGCCTCGTCGGCGCTCGACTCGTCCTCCGAGGTGGTCGCCGAGACGGCTCGGATCTTGCGCTTCTTGGTGGCGGGCTTCTTGCTCTTGCTGGTGGAAGTAGACTTGACGCGAACCGAGGCGGATCCCTTCGCCTGCCCTCCCTTGCCCTTCTTACTCTTCTGCTTGCCGACCCTCACCTCGGGAGGAGAAGCGGCGACATCGCTGTCCAGCTCGTCGCTCAATTGCGATTCGGCGTCCGTCTCGGGGAGCTCACGGAACACCTTCTTGTAGGTGTGGAGGTAGTTGGTGGCGGTAGCTTCGTCCTCACTCGGTCCGTCGTCCTGCGAAGGGCATCAGCGCCGAGGACGCAAATCAGTGCTGCTCGGTCGAGGGCTACAGCCTATTTGGTACAACACGGAGACACTAGACGACTCACCTCGTCGTGCTCGTTCTTGTACTTGATGCGCACGTCCTTGCCGAGCGCAAACGAAGCACGGTTCGGCTTGACGAGGAGGCCCGCTTCGACCAGCTCCTGCTTGGCTCGGGTGAGAGCAGTGTCGCGGAGGATGGGGTAGCGTTCGAGGTGCTCATGCTGCCTCTCTAGCACTTCAAACAGGCCAGAAACGGTCAGCGGCGGTCGAACGAGCTTGAAGCGCGTCAGACGCGCGGAGGAAGTTGAAGACGACGTACAGTGCTTCTTGATAGCTGGGTGAGATGCTCGACGAGTGTTTCCGCGATAGTTCTCGTCGACGTAGCTGACTCGGTACACGGCGGAGAGCAGACGAGCTTTGAGCGCGACGTAAAGCGGCTGCTCGTCCTTGCGCTTGCTCTTGCCGGTTCGCACCTTGCGAGGTGCTTGGACGGTACTAGTCCTGCCCATGGTGGGACCTTCAAGTAGGGAGAAGCGGTAGGTGAGTCGCCGAAGAGGTGTAGTCGCGAAGAGATGTGGCAAAAAGTCAACCTTTGGAAGCGCTCCGAGCTCGAGCTAGTCATGCCTTCGCAAGAGCGGTCGAAAGGGAATGCCAAACCCAAGGTCACGAGTGCAGCAATGCAGCACTCTACACCGCTCTCACCACCCCCGCTGGTCCTGTAGACGACTCACGCGCTCTCGGAGCCATGCTCTTTCCCCTTTCACGCGCCGAGCTTCGCACGTCGTCTGCCCTCGAAGGAAGGGAGCTGAAAGCCTGGTAGGAAGCAGGCAGCAGAAGGAAACGATCGACTCTCGACTCCGCTCTCTACGCTCCCATCAACCTCGTAGCAAAGCGCTCATTGCAGCAGCTCCTCCTCCAGCTCCTCCCCCTACTTGGCAAAGCTCTGCGCGACGTTGCCCTTCTTAGGCGCATTGTTGACCCTCGGCTCCCTCCTGAAGTCACTCGTATCGATCGCAAAGCCCTTGGCCGCCCTTCCCACCTCCTTATCCTTCTTCTTCTTCTTCTCCTTCCCTCCAGGCGCCGCCCTCGGCTCAGCGTCCAACACCGACCTCATCGTCGAGTAATCATGCGGCGCCAATGGAGCGGCCTTCTCCTTGACCTCGGTAGCCTTGCCCTTGTTCTTCTTCTTCTTTTGAGGCGAAGCCAGCGCGGGGTCCACGGGAGTCTCCTCGGTTGAAGTCGAGGTAGCGACGGTCGGGCGTCGGCGCTTCTTGGGCTTGTCGGCAAGGGAGGAGACGATGAGAACGTCCGAGTCGGTGGGAGCGGGGGCGGCGGGAGTGGAGGAGGCTTTGGTGGAGAGGAGGGAGGGGGTCTCGGGCTTGGGGATGCGGCCAGAGAGGGGAACGTAGGAGTGGTCGCCGGTGAGGGCGGTCGAGTGGTCGACGTCTTGCTCGACGGGGAGGGGGGGGGTGTCGTCCTCCTCCATAGCGACTTCAGGAGCGGGAGGAGGGGCGGGGATGGCTTGGTTGGAGAGCGACTGCGAGAGTGAGGAGAGTCAGCTAAGCAGTCGTTAACGGTGAGAGATGGAGAAGCGAGTTCTTCACTCACGTTGGCGAGCCCTCCTCCCAACACGAGGGAAGCATGAACCTTCCTCACCGCCTCCGCCCTCTCCTCGGCGCTGACCTTCTGCACCTGCTTGCCCTTGCCCTTGGCCACCGCGCTCTTCTTGGCCGATCCGAAGAATCCACTAGTAGTAGCGACGAGGCCTTCAGCGACGGACAAAGCAGGGGCGGTCTTGGTCGAGCCGAAGAAGGAGGATGAGGAAGTAGCGACGAGCCTAGAGCTCGAGGCGATGGGAGCGCTCTCCTCCTCCTCCCAAAGACCACCAACAGGACGAACCGCAGGCTGCAGCGCGGCCTCACCCCTCGCCCCCTCCTCCACTCCACCCATCACAACCTCACTCTCCTCCGCCACCATCTCCCCAATCCTCTCCACCACCTCCCGGACCAAACCCGCCACCTCCTCCTTCCTCCTCCTCACCACTTCACTAACCCCCCCTCTCGCCATCCCTACACACTTCATCACCTCCACCGCATCCCTCGGCCTCCTCTCCGCAACCATCCAAACCTGCTCATTCCCCATGACCCATCTCGTACTCTCATCCTCCTCCCTCGCAACCCTTTCCCTCCACTCATGTACAGCCCTCAACACCTCAAACTTGAGCTCCCCAGGTCCCCAGCCCGTTTTGATCGGGAGGGTAGGGACTGCCAAAGCCGTAGCATAGGCTTTGAGCTGCTGATGCTTGCCCAGCAGGCCGAGCCACCCGTTCTCTTGATGTCCCGTCTTCGAGTCGTAAGGAGCGAGAGAGAAGACGGAGGAGGAAGTGGAGATGGAGCGGTTGAAGACGTCGAGGAGGGGAGTTTCGGTGTCGCCTTCGGCGGCGGACGAGTCGACGTCCATAGTGTTGGGGTTCGAGATGGAGGAAGCTTCCTTCTCGTGAAGGGCGAGACGGAGGTGGTCGTAGATGTCGAGGAGGTAGTGCGTGTCGGAGCGAGCGTAGTGGAGCATCTCCTTGTTCAGAGGGCTGCCAGGTCGTGGTTCATCGTCAGTGAGAGATACGGACAGCGAGCGGAAAGCGATGAGAAGCTCACCGAATCCTCCAGTCGGCTACTTGGTAACGCTTGTCAGCCTCGAAGTCGGTGTACTTGGCGAGCAGCGAAGCGAGCGAGTGCTGGGGAAAGCCTGTAGGGTCGAAGGAGGTCGATCAGGGACTCTTCGTCTTCATCAACAGCGAGGGTCAGATTGAGCCTACCGAGGACGTGTGTAGCGTGGTACGTGTCGAAGAGGCCGACAATGTAGACGCCGAAATCGCGCTGAAGCCAAATGATGTCCGAAGCGGCGCCGTGGAAGACCTTTGGAGCTCTAAGTCAGCTCGGTCGGTGTAGCAAAACGCTCCGACAAACGCACCTTGATCCAAGAAGGGTCGGCAAAGTACTCGTTGAGGTCCTCAAGACCATCTCGGACGGCGGGGTTGAGGACGTCGATCACATAGTCCTTTTTCCTTGTGCTCAGCTGTGGATGCGGAGGGTGAGCAAGAGTCATACAGAGCAAGGAGACAAACACTCACCTGCATCAAAGAAGTGATGCCTCCCCAACTGCGATAATCGTGGTGCTCAAGATCAATCGCCAACTCCTTCTCTCCCTGCTCCCCCACAGCTCGAATCTCCTTGATCATCTTGTCCAACCCAATCTTGTCTCCAATCCACTCGAACGGCGTCTTCTCAAAGCTATCCTCGGCGGGACGAGGCGGTTGCTCGGGCTTGACGAAGTAGGATTCGGGCGGGATGAGAGCGGCGAGTTCGGGAGCGTAAGGGTGGGTGTAGCGGGTGTAGGAGGGGGGTGCGGTGTTGGTGACGACGGTGTAGCGGTCCTCGCTTGGCGCGTAGAGCTCGGTGGTGAGCCAGGAGGCGGACGAAGCGGCGTGAGGTTTTCGTCGGAGGAGAGGCTTCCATAGCGGCTCCTCGCCCTCGTTGGCGGTGGTATCGACCGAAGGACGGGGGAGAAGGAGGCGAGGAGGGAATTGGAGCTGAGGGCGAGCCAAATCGGCGTCGTGCAGGAGGTTGGCAGGCAGTTTAGCCTTGTTGTTCTTGCTGCCGGCCGACTTTTGCTGTAGGGCTTGCAACTCCTGCTCCGACTTTGCTCCTACAGCGCCGACTCCTCCCGTCTTGCCCTTGCCGATGCCGAGGTGCTTTTCAATCCCATCGTCGGCGCGTTCGAGCAAAGGTTCGACCTTCTCAATCACCTGCCTGTACTCGCCGACGCGGATCAAATCGCCGTCCAGTGGAGGTGCATTGGGAGTACCCTGGGACCAATTGAGGACGTTGGAGACGAGCGCGAGGATTCGCTCGGCTTCCTTGTCGAGATTGCGAGCGAAGGGCCGCGAGAGGGAGCGCTCAAATCCCAAGTCGGCAGCGTCGGGGAGTTGGGAAGCTGCTGTAGTAGGATCTACAAGTGCTGCTTCTAAATTGGCTAGTAATGTAGCCAACGAAGGCGAAGAGGCGGCCATTCTGAGCGCGAGGTGAAAGGATAGGAAGTGAAGGAGCGCTCGACTTCGCAGCGCGGAGACGAGCCAACAGGTCTGCTTCCTCCGTCTTACTGCTGCTTGACTTGACTCTTTTCTCGTCGTTCTTTAAACTCCTACAGATCAAGCTACAGCCCACCAGTGAGCCCTCTACTTCCATACAATTCTCGCTCTCCCTTGGCGCCCGCTGACCCTCGAGGTCACCAGTGGGATTCCAGCGCTTGGTGGTAATGGCCACATTGATGCTGGTAGCTACATTGCTGGCTTCGTTCACGCCTCTGTACTTCAACTTGTCGCCTCGTAAAGTGGCTCAAGTGTCGACTTATTCGACGTAAGCCTCCCCACCTCGCTCGCATCGCTCGTCGTCGAGCTCCTGCTGATCTTGCCGCTGTACAGTGGATTGTTGCTCGGCGCGGTAGGTAACAATGAACTTTCGTTGGCGATTTGGCGCTGACCGAAGCTCTCGTAGGCTCTAACCATCGTGATCCCCGAAGGAGTTGCGGCCGTCTACGCCAACGTTGGGGAGCATCACGACGACGACGATCATGGACACGAGCACCACGCGCACAACAATGCTGCCTACATTGGAATGGCCCTGCTCGCAGGCTTCTGCCTGATGTGAGTTGGCCTCGATCGCTCCCGCCGAAGCTCGTTCGCTGACCTTGCTGCTCTGCTACACAGGTACGTGATCGACTCGATCCATAGCCATGATCCTCCCACCTCTACCCGCTCAACGAGGACACGAGGAACTCTGTACCGCTCTCCCTCCTCGCACTCGGAGCTGGCGCCTCTCTCGGCGCGAGACTCGGACGGCGACGAAGAGGAATATGGCTGGGAAGAGCAAGGCTACGCACCAGGAGGACGAACCACCCGGACACCTTCTCCCATGAGACCTCACGCTCCCGCCACACCATCATCCACCAACGACTTGGCCGCCTCGAGCGCCTTCTCCACCGTGGTCGGGCTCCTCGTTCACTCCCTCGCCGACGGTATCTCTCTCGGCGCATCTTCCATCTCTACTCCCGACTCTCATTCCAACCCAACAGAAGACGCCTCTCTCGACCTCGTCATCTTCCTCGCCATCATGGTCCACAAAGCGCCCGCCGCTTTCGCCCTCTCCTCCCTCCTCTCTTCCTCCCCCTCCATCTCCTCCTTCTTCCGCCAACGGTCACTCCTCGCTTTCTCACTCGCTGCTCCATTAGGAGCAGTATTAACCTACCTCTTCCTCAGCCTCGTCGGCGCAGAAGGAGGGGAATCTATCGGGTGGTGGACGGGTCTCGCTTTGGTGTTTAGCGGTGGGACGTTCTTGTTTGTTGCTACTCATGTAATAAAGGCTGGTGAAGGGGGAGAGGGGGATGGAGTGGAGGAAAAGTGTGAGAGGGAGCTCGGGACGGCGGTGGGAGGGAGGATGAGGATGGGGTTGGTGATGGCGGGGATGTGTACGCCGTTGGTACTTTCCAAGATTGTAGGACATGGTCATTAGAGTGTTGGATAGGGGATCTTTGCAGATGTACGAGATTGGGACTCGCTTATCAGAGAGCAGGGAGGCTGGCGAACCTTTCGGACCTCGGCGCCGAACCCCAGGGGGCACCTTACATCGTTTCAACTCGGCCGGGAAAGGTAGCGCCACCGTTATCTATGTACAGCCCTCTCAAATCACCGCTCGCTGAGCTGCTGTACAGAAGCAGACGGAGGGGCGGTGTTCTCCTCGGCACCGCTTTCACACGCGAAGGGGGAGAGCAGTCAGTCAACTCCGAAGCAGCGAGGCTCGGGGGTGGCTTGCTCTTGTACAGTTTCACAAGATCTGAGCGCATCGCCTCTCTTCTGTTCGCTCAGCTACACGTATCTGTCTTCGCACGGACGGACTACAGACCTTCGCCCTTTCCAGCCAAGCGTCTCTCCCAGCCTCCCTAGGCCTCTTTCCCTTCCCTCTTCTCCTCCTCCTCCTCCTCCTTCTCTCTCTCTTTTTTCATCTTCTCGTTCTTCCGCTACATCAAAGCGTGAGTATTTCTGCACCTCTGTACACCTACAGTATCCTCTGCCCCTCTGCACCCCATCAAATCGCTCCCAGCGCTCGACCCTCGACTCCCACATCGTTCAACCGCTCGACTCGTCGTCCGGGAAGCGGTCGGTTCGAAGTGCAGCCCACAGAGGAGCGTGTAGGGTGCTACAAAGCTACAAGGGGAACGCTCCCCTTTGGCGCAGAGTCGAGCTGCACCAAAATTCGGCCTGCTGAGGATGCGATGGATCGACAGACGGTATCTCCGCGAGAAGGGGAGGCGCTGTAGGCTGTTGAGCGAAGAGCGGGAGGGAGGGAGGTATATTACGGTACAGACGGGAGCTAGCTGTCGTTTTCGAGAGGCCCAGGCGCGCTCGGACGAAGCTGCTCTGACGCGTCTTGGTGCTCTTTGCGGAAGAGCAGGGCAAGGAGGCGCCGAGGAGGGGCTGCAGGGGTACAGCGGTGATCCGGAGGATGGGATCAATGATACGGATGCTTGGCTACAGCTCCGCGACTGCAGCATCTCGCCTCTGAGCCGAATTTCGAGAGCTGACCACGTCCCTTTGCTTCAACGCAGCTCTACACCAACATGTGCGCCTCTTGACGATTCCAACGCGCGCCGAGGAGATAGCTAACGATCTTGATTGATCACTCGCCTGCAGGTGTGGAATCTTTGCCTATGCATCCTTCCTCTGCGAGCGAGTGAGTCCCTCTCGAACTGCGTTTAGGGACCCTGCGCGGTGCCCTCGTCCTGCCTCCCAATACTGACAAGCTCGTTCGATAGGACCGTCGTTACGTTCTCGACACCCTGATCAATGGTCTCCAGCGCATGGAGTACCGTGGCTACGACAGTGCGGGACTCGAAATCGAGGGCGACGAGCCGGGCAAGCCTCTCATCTTCAAGGAGGTGGGCAAGGTGCAGAACTTGAAGAAGCACTGCTTTGAGGCGCCTGTCGATATGGACAAGAGCTTCCTCTCGCAGACTAGTATCGCGCACACGAGGTGAGTCGTTCGGAGAGGACGGGGAGCGAGGCAGTAAGGGCGCCGAGAGCTGACGAGCTGTTGATGGCGTACAGGTGGGCTACTCACGGAGCTCCTTCGAGTGAGTCGATTCGATATGTGCTGTACCGAGGGGCTGAGCTGACCTTCTCTCCGCTCCTCAGCCCTCAACTGCCACCCTCACATGTCCGATCCCCTCAAGGAGTTCACCGTCGTCCACAACGGTATCATCACCAACTGTGGGCGGTCTTACTGTTCAGCTCGAATGATCCTTGCTGACCTTGTTGACTATCGCAGACAAGGAGCTTCGTCTCGTCCTCGAGAAGCGCGGCTACGTCTTCAAGACCGACACCGACACTGAGGTCGCTGCCGTCCTCGCGAAGTACCTCTACGACTCGCAGAAGGATAAGCAGATTACCTTCACCGCCCTCATCAAGAGCGTCATCATGGAGCTTGTGCGTTCTGAACCTCCAGTCGAACGTCCACAGCCGAGCGCCGAAAGCTGACCCCAACTCTCCGCTTTCGCAGGAGGGAGCTTTCGCTTTCGTCTTCAAGTCGATTCACTTCCCCGACGAGGTCGTCATTGCCCGCCGTGGATCCCCCGTTCTCATCGGAGTCAAGACCGAGAAGAAGCTCAAGGTCGATTTCGTCGACGTCGAGTTCTCAGCCGCCGACACCGAGATTCCCGAGATCAACACTTCCCCTACTTCCCTCCTCGTCCCCGTCGCCGCTCCCGCCGGCAAGCTCGTCCACTCCCAGTCGCGCGCCTTCCTCTCCGACGACGGAATGCCCCAGCCCATCGAGTTCTTCATCGCCTCGGACGCTTCCGCCATCGTTGAGCACACCAAGCGCGTGCTCTACCTCGAGGACGACGATATCGCTCACATTGCCGAGGGAGGCGAGTTAAATAGCCGAAGAGGACGAGATTCGAGGAGCACCGAACTGACCCTCCTTCGCCTTCACAGAGTTCCACATCCACCGCCTCCGTCGCGACGACGGCGTGTCGGCCATCCGTGCTATCGAGACTCTCGAGATCGAACTCGCTGCAATCATGAAGGGATCTTTTGATCACTTCATGCAGAAGGAGATCTACGAGCAGCCGGAGTCGGTGGTCAACACGATGCGCGGTCGTGTCAACTTTGACACCCACGCCATCACCCTCGGAGGACTCAAGGCCTACCTCAGCGTTATTAGGAGGTGTAGGCGTATGGTGTTTGTCGCTTGCGGTACTAGTTACCACTCGTGCTTGGCCGTGGGTTTTCGCTCGCTCGCTTTGGCGCCCCTGAAGCGCGATCGCTGATCTCTTCTCTTTTCCCTCACACTCACAGACTCGCTCCATCTTCGAGGAGTTGACCGAGATCCCCGTCTCCATCGAGCTCGCCTCCGACTTCCTCGACCGCAAGACCCCCATCTTCCGCGACGACGTCTGCATCTTCGTCTCCCAGTCGGGCGAGACGGCCGACACGATCCTCGCCATGCGTTACTGCCTCGAGCGCGGCGCCCTCAACGTCGGAGTCGTCAACGTCGTCGGTTCGACCATTTCGCGCGAATCGCACTGCGGAATCCACGTCAACGCTGGTCCCGAGATTGGAGTCGCTTCCACCAAGGCCTACACCTCGCAGTACATCGCTCTCATCATGATGGCCATTCAGCTCTCGGAGGATCGCATCTCGTTCACCGCGAGGAGGAACGCCATCATCGACGGCCTGCACGACCTGCCCGGTCAGATTAGGAATATCCTGCAGCACGACAAGGAGTTCCAGGCGTTGGCGCAGACTACGCTGAGCAAGGAGAGGTCGCTGCTCATCATGGGACGTGGCTACCAGCATGCTACTTGCCTCGAGGCGGCGCTCAAGATCAAGGTGAGGGCTCGGCGATCTCGACTTGGGGTAGAACGAGAGACGAGGACAATGCGCTCACCATCTTCCATCCACTCGCAGGAGCTCACGTATCTCCACTCGGAAGGTATTCTGGCAGGAGAGCTCAAGCACGGTCCCCTCGCCCTCATCGACGAATCGTGAGTTGGTCGTCTCCTTGTTCTTGGGCGCCGAAGAGCTAACCTTCGTCTTACCTTCTACAGCATGCCCGTCATCCTCATCATGACCCAAGACTCCCTCTACGCCAAGACTCGTTCTGCTCTCGAGCAGGTCACCGCCCGAAAAGGTATGTCTCTCGGCGCCGAGTTCCACTCCTCTCCTCCATGTTCCTCCCCCTCCTCTACCATCCACTCTCTTCCAGCGCTCAAACGCTAATACTCTCCCCTCCCTTCCACAGGAGCGCCCATCATCATTGCCAACGACACGGACAGATCGCTCGACGCCGAGGAGCACCGCGTAATTAGGGTCCCCAAGACGATCGACTGCCTCCAAGGCCTGCTCAACATCATCCCTCTGCAACTCCTCTCCTACCACATGGCCGTCGAGAAGGGCTTCGACGTCGACTTCCCTAGGAACTTGGCCAAGTCGGTCACCGTCGAATGAAGGAGCCGAGGGCCGCTCGTTGTCGTTGACGAAGGAGGAGGATTCTCGAGATTGATGATGGACACTGCAGTTTTATTCTTCCACTACCCCACCACCCCTTTACCGCGTGCAGTCAGCTTTGTTACTCTCCCACACGCCATTAGCTTTCCCGCTTTCCCTCGACTTCTCGTTGCAAGTTTCGTTTTCGCACTCGTCCAGAAGCGAAAGGAGAGCCTGAGATTCCAGAGCGGAAGCGGCAGGTCGAACGCGCATCGACCGCCCCTCGCGGGCGTTTATTTCTCGACTTGGAGAACAGAGCTCGGCGTCAAGCCTTCGCCGAACCTTCGACAGACCTTCGCCGGTTTACCGCTCTAGTCAGCAGGACGAGGCACAGAGTCACTAGTGCAGAGTAATAATGTTTTTTATGTGGTCATCTACCCGACAGCAAAAGGCTCAGAGCTCTGTCGTTTGAGCTTCAGCTGTCGGCGAGAAGGGAGGGTCAGCACCGGCGGTCGATGGAATGCAGGCTCCAAGGACTGACCAGCTGTCAAGGACATCCTCCAGGTATTGAGTGTATTGCTCGCCCACGAACAGCTGCAACTCCCGCACCTGTGCGCCTCGTTGTTGGCATATCCGGACCACCTCGTCGCGCCTCCTCGCCTGCTTCTTCAGTTCGGGTCCGTAGCCGAGTTCGGCGGCTCGAGGGATGGAAAGGCACTCAAGGGAGGCGAGCGAGGGCGGAGGTTGTTGGAGAGTCGCGAGGACATCGGCGAACGTGCTCGCTTGGTCGATGAGGGGCCGTATGCTAAGGCGGCGGAGATCCGTGCGCAAGGGCCGCAGGACGTGAGAGAGGGCCGCCCCAGAGTCGAGCGTCAAGCTTTCGAGTACCTCGAAGCTGGACCACGCAGAGTCCGGGAGCGCCAACGCGTAGCTCGTTGGAAGCCCGAGTGCTCGAAGGCGCGGGGCGAATTTTAGGATGCCGGCGTCCAGATTGGCATGGTCGTCGCTTTCCGAGCTGTCATCGGACATGATGAGGGTGTCGAGGGAGGGAGCGTCGAGTGCCAGCAGGATAGACCCAAAGGGACACTCGCGCCAGGCGACGGAGGAGAGGTAAAGACGGCGGAGACGGTGGAAGGGAACGTTGTCGAGAGGTTTGGTCGGAGCGAAGATACAGAAGTCGAGAACGAGGTCTCGCAGGTCTGAATTGGACTCGAAGCACGGAGAAGATGGTGAGCACATGCGAGAGATGAGAGCGGAGCTCGGCGGGCATTCAACTCACCCGGCGCGGCCATAGCGAGCTGCACAAGATCGACGGGAGCCGTCGGGTCATGGACGGAGGTGATGTGGAAGCCGCGCAACCCCGGGCACTGGCTGAGAAGCTTGCACAAGCCTGACGCTGTGACCGTGCTCTCATCGTCCACGGCGATCCTGAGCGACTGTACACCTTGACCGCGCTCCACCGCCTGCAACGAGCCTTCCAATCGCTCCCTCGTCTCGACGTTTCGGTCTATCGCTACATGACGATACAGCTCCTTCTGCGCGAGCGCCGCCCAGAGCTTGTTGACGCGACAGCAGCTGAGGAGGATCCTGTAGCGCTCCTTGAACGTGTCGAAGGAGAGTCGAGGAAGGGCGATCTGAATGATGCGCTGCAGGATCTCGGTTGGAAGCGAAGGGAGCTGACGGGGAGCTTCGACGAGCTTGGGAGAGGGAGACGAGAGCTGAGCTTTGAGCGAGTTGTCCATCCTGGTAAGAGCTACGACGCTGTAGGGCTGTAGAAAGAGCTATCCTTTCCGAGCTGTACGAGAGAGTCGAAGCAAAGTGTAACGTAGGAGAGCAAGCTGCTCGTCTCCGGCTCGGCCGCCTCCTCCGCCTCCCATTTCGGCTCGCTCATCTCGACTCGCTCAGCTGCAGCAGGAGACGGTTCGAATCGACTACAGAAAGCTCCTGTTCGCTCTTCAAGCTGCTCTAGAGCATTCTCCAGACTCGCGCCGCCCTTACCACCCCACGAGTCGTCTAGTCGCGCGCCCGCTCTCTCTTTAGACGCCGCGTGCCCTGCACCTGATTATCGCCTAACAGAGACAGACCAGCCAGAAAGCTGGAGCAAAGCGATGGTCTCCCTCCTACGCTTCCCTGTCCGATTAACACCTCTCTATCACCCTACACGCCGCTGCTTCTCGTCGACCATGCCCGCTCTCCTCCGCCCTCAGATCCTCCTCATGGATGAGATCAAGCTCGCTTCGCCGTTGTTGGAAGAGCTCAAGGAGCGTTACGAGGTGGTGGTGAGTGCTTGCTCGGCGTTCCACTCTGCAACCCTACAGCTCACTCTCTGTTCACCGACAGCCTCTCGAATCGACCTCTCGCAGCCAATTCCTCGAGGACTGCAAGACCAAGTACAGCGATGTACAGGCCATGTATCGTCACTTCAAGGGTCCCGCCGTCAAGGTGTGTACTGGAGTAGGCTCGGCTTACAATGTCCGAAGCTCACTCTTGAATCCCAATCACACAGGTGACGGGTCCTTTTGACGCCGAGCTCGTCGCTGGACTGCCCAAATCCCTCTCCTTCATCTGCCACAACGGCGCTGGCTACGATCAAAGTGAGTAGCATGCTCGAGCACCGACCCTCGGCCGAGCTGACCTCTCTCTCTCTCTCTCCCGACCCCGAACAGTCGACGTCGAAGCCTGCACCTCTTCCTCCATCCAAGTCTCCAATGTTCCTACTGCCGTCGATAACGCCACCGCCGATACTGCCCTCTTCCTCCTCCTCGGCGCCCTTCGTCAATTCGGCGTCGCCCAAGCCAACCTTCGCGCTGGCAACTTCAACGCCGGCCTTCCCCTCTCGCACGATCCTCAAGGCAAGCTGCTGGGCATCGTCGGTCTGGGCGGCATCGGACGAGCTTTCGCCAAACGTGCGAGGGCGCTGGGCATGGAGGTGCAGTACTACAACCGGAACCGCCTTTCGGAGGAGCTCGAGCAGGGAGCTCGGTACGTCAGCTTTGACGAGCTGCTCAAGACCAGCGACGTTGTTTCGCTCAACCTGCCACTCAACGCCAAGACGAAGCACACGATGGGACGGGAGCAGTTCCAGCAGATGAAGAAGACGGCGGTGCTGGTCAACACGGCGAGGGGAGGAGTCGTCGACGAGCTGGCGTTGGTGGAGGCGTTGCAGCAGGGAGAGATTGCTGCGTGTGGGTTGGATGTCTATGAAGACGAGCCCAAGATTCAGGAGGGTCTGATCAAGTCGGACAAGGCTTTCCTACTACCGCACATTGGGTGAGTTTCGTCGTTCAATTCGACCGAGGCTGGAAGAGAGAGAAGGAAGGCTGATCGTGCTTCTCTTTACGCAGAACTCTGACTGTAGAGACTCAAGCCGAGATGGAGGCTGTCTGTCTGCGAAACATTGACACTGGGTTGCAGACGGGCAAGCTCGGCTTTGTCGTCGCCGAGCAGAAGGACAAGTTTTAGACGGGTGAAGAGCGAGTGTGAGGTATATATGGACTGTCGGTAGAGCTCGAATAGAATATTGTATCAGTTGCATCATCCTTTGAGGTGATATTTGCGAGAGCTGCAGGCGAGAGAGCTGTTCGAGAAGAGCGAGCGAGTCGGCGGCTGCGCCTCTCTCCCTTCTTCACTTTCGCTCGTCTTGACTTCTGCACTTCCTCAGCCGCTCGTCCAACTACCAACACTCCACTCACACTTGTTTACGATGGCTCGCGGATTCAGCATCGTCCTCCCTAAGAAGCAGCGCGGCAGCGCCAGCCTCAAGAAGCGAGGGAAGGGGAGCGAGAAGCAGCAGCGGCAGAAGCAGCTGTACCTCGGCTTGAGGGCAAGGGTTCTAGCTGCCGTCTTCACCATCAGCAGGCGCAAGGCCAGAGGTCCTGCCACCGCCGCCAACACTCCTATCAAGCAACATCGTGAGCTCGAGTCTGGTCTCTTCTCTTCCAGCTCGTCCGCTGCTTTGGTCGAGCTGCAGCTCACTTCGGCGGTCTAATCCCCGTCTACAGTACGTGCTAGAGCGTCTCTACATCCCGAACGCTACCCCGAGGGTGACCTCCCTGCCCTCATCGACACAAAGCGCCAGCTCGTCGAGGACGGCATCCTCACTCAATCGTCTTCGTGCACGTACGCTCTGTCCGAGGACGTCTTGAATGAGCTGGAGGACACGATTGGAGACTACGTGAGTCTTCGCTAGCCTCGTCTGTCCCCTGTAGCGCTCGACCGAGCTCAGGCTGACCTCGTTCCCCCCTCGCCTCTCTTTTGCCTCTCCTGCTGCAGGAGGACACGACGACGGACGACGAGCGAGCTGCCAAGGAATTTCTGGATAAGCGCAAGTCTGCCAAGTCGACTGAGCTAGCCAAGCAGGTTCACACGCCCGCTCCCGCCTCGTCCACGCCGGCTCCCCCCGACTCCTCTCTCTCCAGCCTCGGCGAGCAGAAGTGCTGGGGTCTCGGACCCGCTCACGGAACTCGGCACAAGTCGCTCCCCTTCTCTCTCGCTCCACAGCCCCACCAGTCGCGCGATCTCGAGGTCAGCTCGCGGACGAAGAAGGGCAAGCTCAACGTCCGAGCTGCTGCCGACTCCGAGGAAGCTGGAGAGGTCGTCATGGCTGAGGATAGTCCCGAGTCGCTCTCTGCTAGCCCTAAGACGCTGGAACCTCCCTCCAAGAAGCGCATCACCTCGACTCCCTGCGCCGACACCCTCCCCGCTTCCTCGAGTTCGCCGAGCTACCTCCGCCGTCGACTCGATATCCTCGCGGGATCGAATCAAGAGCTGTTGCGTCAACTGGAGCAGGCAAAGGGACGAGGAGACGAGCTCGATGCTCAGAACGACCTGCTCGAGAACGAGAAGAGGGTCGGATCGCAAGGCTTCCTCGAGCTCGACCGCCACTACAGAGCGGCTCAGGCGAGGCTGGGGGCTCTCGAGGCGGTAAACGCTCATACAAGAGCTGCTGGAGCGACCGAGATGGTGGATGAGGCAGCACAGCCTCGTAGGAGGAAGAAGGGAGTGGCGACGGTGCTCGGCGCGAAGTCGACGGCGGGCGATGGAGCGATGCAGGTCGCTTTCGACGTCCATCGGGTCGACGAGACGATTCGAGATCCCGCCTTCTACGTCA
This sequence comes from Leucosporidium scottii, assembly GCA_003054985.1. NCBI lineage: Eukaryota > Fungi > Basidiomycota > Microbotryomycetes > Leucosporidiales > Leucosporidiaceae > Leucosporidium > Leucosporidium scottii. The sequence continues at coordinate 149,295 of MWVB01000019.1, forward strand.
GCGACGACTTCCAGAAGGACACCACCACCGTCCCCGACTCTCAGCGCGCGAGTCCTGCCCTTCTCGACGACGCCGACTTCCCTTTTGCCGGCGCGGATCTTTCGAAGCTTTCGTCCCTCGACTCTCCCAGCAGCAACAAGGCGATCCGAGGTCAGCTCGCCGGCGAAGGAGGGCAAGCTCAACGTCCGAGCTGCTGCCGACTCCGAGGAAGCTGGAGAGGTCGTCATGGCTGGAGCTAGTCCCGAGTCGCTCTCTGCTAGCCCTAAGATACTGGGACTTCCCTCCAAGAAGCGCATCACCTCGACTCCCTGCGCCGACACCCTCCCCGCTTCCTCGAGTTCGCCGAGCTACCTCCGCCGTCGACTCGATATCCTCGCGGGAACGAATCAAGAGCTGTTGCGTCAATTGGAGCAGGCAAAGGGACGAGGAGACGAGCTCGATGCTCAGAACGATCTGCTCAAGAAGGAGAAGAGGGTCGTATCGCAAGGCTTCCTCGAGCTCGACCGCCACTACAGAGCGGCCAAGGCGAGGTTGAGCGCTCTTGAGGCGGTACATGCTCGGAAAGGAGCTGCTGGAGCGACCGAGATGGTGGATGAGGCAGCACAGCCTCGTAGGAGGAAGAAGGGAGTGGCGACGGTGCTCGGCGCGAAGTCGACGGCGGGCGATGGAGCGATGCAGGTCGCTTTCGACCTCCATCGGGTCGACGAGACGATTCGAGATCCCGCCTTCTACGTCAGCGACGACTTCCAGAAGGACACCACCACCGTCCCCGACTCTCAGCGCGCGACTCCTGCCCATCTCGACGACGCCGACTTCCCTTTCGCTGGCGCGGATCCTTCGCAGCCTTCGTATCTCGACTCTCCCAGCAGCAAAAAGGCGATTCGAGGATTCACCCCTTCCTTCCCCGAGCTCGAGATCGACACGCCACCCATCGCTCATCCTCTTCCTGCCGCCGAGACTTCGGCGCCCGCGCAACCCCTCCTTCCCTCGTCTGCCTTCAAGGTTGACGGAGGCGTCGGGCAGCCTCAGCTCTCCCAGGCCGCCCTAGCCGCGATCCGCAACCTCGGACGGCAGGAGTATGGTGCACCGTCGCCAAACCTCTCCTCGCCTTTGAAGGAGCTCGGCGCTCGTTCGATGATGGACGGCAAGAGGGAGCAGGCGAGCGGTCCTTCGGATGGCAACGGAACTAGGGAACCGTTCGCCCGCCAAACCGTTTCCGACCCGCTCAAGAACATCGAGATGCTCGAATCCAAGCTTTGCGAGATCTACGCCGTTCTCGCTCTCTCCGCCGAGAAGCAGACGAGCATCGATTTGCACCGGCTTCCCCTCTCTGGACAGGACAGCCTTCTCCTTCTCGTCGAGAGGATCAAGATGGGCGTTCAGTCCGTCGATGGTGCCGCTGGGCAGAGCAAGGACGAGACGAGGCGCTTGAAGGGCGACTTGGCCGAGGAAGCTGCGAAGCGCTCGAAGCTGGCGAGCGAGCTGGAGGACAAGACGAGGTGAGCTCTCCTTGCCCTGCTCTCATACACGTCTACTAATGTCCTTTGGACCCCGCGCAGGGAATACGACCTCCTCAAAGCTCAAGTCGAAGCGCTCGAGAAGCAGCGAGGATTGGCGCTCGACTTGAACAAGCAGCTTGGGGCTACGTTGAAGCAGTGAGATTGGAAGGGGAATCGCTTGATACCGCTTGGACGTCGATTTGGAACGAGGTTGATGTGCAGCGCGCGCGACTGAAGCGAAGAGAACTTCTTACTATTCGCCGAGACTGCTCTCGAGCGGCCGCATGGAGCACGGAAGACAATATCACACCATAACAGAACGAGGCTTGAGCAAAGCACAGGTGCGGATGCTCTCAAAAATTGAGTCAAGGTGCATCAACTTCCATGGCGCACCAGGCGCCCTCGTATTTCAAGCACTGGTCGATCTCCGATTCTCGGCCATCCCTTCGTCGGCGACGAACCGCCCGCTAGCACCTCCCTCCTCAATATTGGCGGAGGCGAGAAGGTCCCGAGTAGCCGTTGGAAGCGTACTGGCGGGGCTCAACAACGTTGCTCCTCTTGCTAGGAGCGTCGTAGCCGGCCTCGTAGACGGGGATGAGGCCAGGGATGTCGCCGCCGTAGCTGGCGCCGAACGACTGGAAGATGGCGGTGTAGGGACCAATCGCGGGATCGGTGACTTCGGGGTCGCAGGTAGGCTTGGTCGAGTTGTCGCTCCAAAGGAGGTTGCAGCCTGAGGAAGTTCGGCGAAGGTCTGGTGTGCTGTCGTACGCAAGCTGGAGGCAGAACCACGTACCTGGGAGGGCGCTCAGAGGCTCCATGATGCCGACCGCCTCTTGAGGGATGTAGCCAGCCAAGGTGCGGCTGTTGGCTGCGTCGTCGTCGCGCTTGCCCTCGAGGACATTGCAAGGCGAGCCTTCCTCCCCGAAGGGCCTCTGCCGAGCGTTGCAGCTCTCGTCGTCGCTGAAGAGATGTACACTTGAGGTCAGGTCTGATCGAGCTCCGGCAGGGATGGTCAAACCGACATGAGAGCCTGAAGGACGTCCCCTGCGAGCGCCGAGAAGGTCACTGTCAGCTCAGGGCATCAGATTGCGAGCGTGCAGACTCCGCAGATGGAGCGAGTCAACTCACTGTCCCATCCTGTAGGAGGAAGATCGTTCGGGAGAGGCAAGAGCGGTAGGGGAGAGCGGGTTAGTTTGCGGGATCTTCTGACGCGCAAATCGCCTCCCGTCGACAGCGTTCTGGAGCTGTGTACTTAACCATAGCAAAGTCGCCGTGCAAACCGAAACCACTGGTGTCACCACTGATCGGGAGGACCGTCGGCATCAGCAGGGAGGCTCGGCGGCGCTGACTCCGCCGAGCAGGACCTACTTGGCGAGAACGAGCGAGGCGGGGTCAAAGTCACTGCTGTTGTAGCCCTGGAACGTTAAGATAGTACGTCAGTACTTGCTCCGACTTTTCAAGATACAGCAGAAGACTCACAAACTCCATGACAATCTTCGGCAGCTGAATCGGATGAGTGTCGGGGCAGTCATCTCCATCACGGTATGCCATCTGTCCCTCGCTCGCAAGTGTAGTATCTCCGGTCCAACAGGATGGGAACGTCACCTCGGAGCGAAGGAAGTCCCAGCAACGCTCGATAGGGAACTGCGAGTTTCGGCCGAGCGATTCGACGCCGGTCAAGTCGTGGTCGCCTTGCTCGCAGTACCTGTAGCGTAGAGGCGATCAGTCTTGGAATAAGCCGCACAAATATAAAAATGAGATGTACCAGATCATGTTGGGGTCAGGGCTCCGGTTCATCGGCGAGCCAGCGAGCATCTTGGAGCATCGTACGGTCAGACCTGTCGTGCTCTTGCCGAAGCAGTGAAGACTCACCTTGTGTCCGTCGGGGAAAGCCTGCATCTCTGTGTTGAGGAAGTAATAGAGTCGGACTGTGATTCAGTACCATACAGTCAGTCTCACGACGAGGACGATTGGTCGCCGAAGCGAAGGCTCTGCAGTGGAATTTGCCAGCTCACCTTCTCGGACGGGGAGCGCATAGAAGAGGTCGTCCTTCATGCCATACACAGCGGGCATCTGCAGAGCGAGGGTTAGCATAAGCGCCTCGCCATCGCCGAAAGAAGTCCCCCGGCCATCGCCGAGCTCACCCAATAGTTTGAACGGTCAGCCGGGGTCGAGATAGAGGTACAGGCGGCATCTTTGTAGGCAGACGTGTAGTCTACGGCAAACGATGAGCCTCCGACGACTGCATGAACGTGCGAAGAAACGACACCACTGCGCCGAGCAATCGAAGGTCAGTCTTCGGCGCCCGTTATCCCTACCGTAGCTTAGCTTCTCTGTTGAAATATAGCTGTACCATAACATCGAGGTTTTTGTGATGAATTCGATTTACTTACGGATTCACTATAGGGTCGATTCTCCCGAGCGCTATGTGATTGCCGTCTATGAGGAAGGCGTTGGCGAGCGGCGCGAGAAGGAGGAGAAAGGAAACAGCACCCATCGCCGAGCGTTGATTTGGTGATGAAAGGCGAGAAGCGATACGAAGGAAGGCAAGAAGCGCCAGGGCTCGAAGCGAGAAGTGTAGCCCACCTTTGACCCCTCGGTCTCGGCACTCGGCGCCCGGGGAGACGGACGAGCAACGAAGCGGGGAGGAGGGCAGATGCCTCGGCGAACGACCTCCAACCCGCCTCCAACAACGGCGACGAAAGATCAAACTGGGGCCAAGCAGAGGCGACACACGAGCTAGGCAGATGACCCGTCCTCTCGGCGCTCGAGTAGCCAATATCGCCGAACTCGATTACCCAGTCCTTATAGCAAGCTGTAGAGAGCGCACAGGTGTTCAAGATCTCACTTGACCTTCAGCACCTTCATCAAAGCAATCAGACCGCCGAGACCAAAGCCGTGAGGGGGGAACGAGATGTGCAAGAGCTCGTTCTGCTCGGTCTCAAACTTGCTCTGCAGACGGACAGAGGTTCAGCGTGTACAAACAGATTGAGAAGAGAGATCGAAGCTCACCCTGAACTGACCCCTCTGCGTCAAGCCCGTCTTGGAGACGATGAACGAGTAGGAGCGCTCGAGGATCTTCATCCGAACCCCACGACGGATGTTGTGCTCGAGGAGGAGGTTCTTGGTGGCACTGGCGCCGAAGGTGAGGGTTTTACGACCTTCTCCCTTCATCTCTTTGATGACATGGGTGAGCAGAGCTTCCGAGGTGCCGCGAGGTGCGTTGGGCTGGAGGTGGGGACGAGTTTGGCGCTGCTTTAGAGCGTGAAAAGGCGAAAGCACGACTCACAAATTGGATGGCGTTCTTGATTTGGTAAGAAACACCGGCGATGGGAGTGAGGATGCAGATGCCGACGATCTGGGAAAGGCGAGGAGGGTCAGCTTTCCACGCCGAGCTTCGAAATCGAAGAAGACGAAGTCGCTCACCTCGTGAGGGGTACGAGCGAGGAAGTAGCGACGGTTAGAGGCGTCGAGCCAAGGATCGAGGGATGCCTGGAACGTTAAGATGCTCAGCTCGAGCCTCGGCGAAGGGTGCGAATCGAAAAGCGAGCGACTCACCGACGCGATCTGCCTTCCCTGCCTGCTCTTGCGCCACTCCTCGAGTCCTGAGTCAATAAACTGCTTGGTCTTGTCGTCGGGGCGGTAGTCGGGATCCCAGAGACGGAGCTCGTCGCAGGAGAGGTCGGCGCGATCGGCCCGGCGGAGGTTCTGCTTGACGTCGCGGTTCTTAAAGTTGACGCGGTCGGGGTCTATGAAATAAGAGGATGAGCTCGAACGATATGCTTCAGCACCGAGAGGCGAACACTCACGGAGGACGTCTTCCTTGAGGCAAGAGAGCGTCGACCAACCGACTCCAGCGACACCCTCGGCGAGGACCTTCTCAAATGCCGAGTCGACGCAGCACCAAACGACCTTCAATCCCTCCTTCTTCACCCACTCGACAAAGTCCTCGGCAGTCTCCTTGCGCTTCTCGCTCGTCGGCTCGCAGAGAGGATTTCCCCAAGCGAACACCCACTTCTGACGCCTGAGGTAGCCCTGCACCTTGGGCGACTCCCAGGTCGATCCCTCACCCCTCCAGATATCGTACCTACCCTCCAACCAGCTCGACGAGCAAGCGTCGCCGAACTGCGATATGAGCCAAGGAAGGTCGGCTTTGCTCTCGTTGACGAAGCGACTCGTACGGTTGCAGGGGCGGGAGCAAGAGGGCGCCCAGGACGGCTTGGTCTGGAGGACGAGACGCTTGGTGCCCGGCGTGTCGGGGAAGACGTTGGGCGGGAGCAAGCTCATCTTAAAGGTCGACAGAGAGGCGGCGAAGGTGAGAGGAAAGAGGTAGGAGGCGGTAGAGTGCTTGAGAGGTGCTCTGAGCTGCTCTGTAGGTGTCTAGGAGGGCTGGGATGAGACGACGAAGTGGTCGCCGAGCGAAGAGGCGAGATGTGGCAAGAAGCAAGCTGGCTCGTTCGACTTCGAGCTCGCTTTCACTTCGACCTCTCTCTTTCGCTTCGACTCTCGCTGCCGTACGGAGATGCACACCTTCAAGAAAGTTCTGTACCTCCTTCCAGTGGCCCTCTTTGGTGAGCCAATCGCCCTCTCACAATTCAGAAGAGCTCTCGCCGCCGGTCAGTGTCACCACCCGCTGACTGGCCTTCTACTCGCCCGAAAGACCTACAGGGCGGCTTGGATTCAATCTGCAACCCTTCAGAGCCTTACCCTTTCGCTCGCCCAGCCAACCTCTGCTACCTCTTCGTCGCCTTTCGACTTCTATCGACCGTCCTCCTTTTGCCCGTCTCAACCCTCCTCTACACCCTTCGCGTCAAGCGCCGTCCTCGTCCCAGCTGGTCTTCACCACAATGCGCTCTGCTGGACTTCAACCGCCGCATCGCAGGACTCGCAGATCTCGCTGGGCTGCGCTGGGGGTTGCGAAATCCTTCCGCCGAGCCATCGCCGAGGGACCATTCAAGGGAGACGAGGTTCGAGTGGGTTGAGGGCTTGCCGTGGGAGGCAGTTACTGGAGTGCTTTTTGATCAGTACTTGGGACCTACTGATGCTGTCGGCTGCTTCGTATGGGAAAGGGAGAGCGCCGCAGAGGAGTCGGTCGAGCAGCTCGCCGAGGGATTCGTCGGCATCTACGTGCACGGCGGCTCGTATCTGCACTTCTCGGCACACGAATCGTCTGCCACTTCTGGTGAGATGACATGACCTGCTTTACAGAAGGACCAAAGCTGACTTTGAGCCTCGCAGCCATTCCCCGTCGATTGATGAAGGCTCGGCGCTCGCCTCTAATCGCTGAAGATCTCGTACTGACGCTTCCAACGAACAGCTGGGCTGCTTCAAATCGATATATTGTACGTTTGACTTTTGTGGGAGCTCACGGGGAGCTCACGATAAAACTCCTCAGCAGCCGTCGAATATCGCCTCCTCCCCGCGCCCTTCCCAGCAGCGCTGCAGGACGTAGCCGCCGTTTTCGTGAGTCTGCTGGAGCGTGGGGTACCTTCCGACCGCATCATCCTCATCGGAGACTCAACCGGCGGCAATATCATGCTGGCTCTTGCGCGCTGGATTCGGGACGAGGGAGTGCTCCGCCAGCCGGCGGGAATGCTTTTGCTCTCGGTGAGTCTAGACATTGCTCAAAGGGCTCAGTATGTAACTAACCCTATATGCTCCCCTCACAGCCATGGTGCGATCCGTGTACGTTTCGGCGCAGCTCGTCGCCGCCGTCTGTTCGTCGAACGCTTCTCGCTCAGAGCTGACCATCTCCCTTCGCCCAGCCTACTCCTTCCCAACAAGCTTCGAGTTCTTCAACTCTCGTCCTCATCCCGAAGACTACCTCTCCGACCACCCTCACGCCCGTCTTCACATCGTCAAAGCCTTCCTCGGCGCTCAGCGTCCCCACTCCCTCCTTCGTCACCCTTACATCTCTCCCTCCGCCTGGCCAGTCCCCAGCGGAAGCTTCCGAGGATTCCCACCCAATTTCGTGCAATACGGCGACGCTGAGCGACTCGAGGAGGAGATTGATCGTCTCGTCGCGGCGCTGAGGAGGGATGAGGTGGGAGTTGAGGTTGAGAAGACGGTCGATGGTGTGCATGATCTGTTGATCCTACCGTTCTGGAGCTCGCGGGTAAAGGAGGGGATCTATCGAAGGATCGAAGGATGGTTGAGGGAACTGCAGAGCTCGGGCAAGGGGTGAGGAGGGGGTCGGCGGATGGTGGCTTGGTAACAGAGCGGGCTCTCGAGGTTGACTGTGGCTCAGAGCTAATGAGAAGTCTGCAATACATAAAGACTGACGCTGTAGCTCACCTGTGGCTCAGAGCTAATGAGAAGTCTAAAGCCAACAGATGATCCTCGTCTCCCGCGCCCAAAGCCCGCTCTCCGACATCCCATCTCCTCCCCCTGATCCTCCTCAGCCCAATCCCCCTAATCCTCCTAATCTCTCCCAATCTCTCCCAATCTCTCCCAGCCGTACGGTCGTCCCTATCCGTCTCTACCGAGCCGTCCGAGGTGGAGAGGGAAGAGCCGAGCTGGGTCGAGCGAGCGCCGAATGGGAAGGAGGGCGAGCGAGCGATGGAAGTGAGGGAAGATGAAGCGGTAGTGACGTCGAGCGATAATGGGATGGAGGTCGAATAGAAGTACATGGTGATGAGGAGACCTCAGGCTCGGACACCCCCCCTCGACCGTACTGGTGGTGGCAGTACGCCGAGTGCTGCTCGGAGTCGCTCGAAGGTCTCGCGCGGGAGGGCCTTCGTGAAGATGTCCGCGAGTTGCTCCCTCGTGCCGACGTAGCTGACCTTGATGAGGCCCTCCTCCTCGGCGTCTCGGCCGACCTGCTCGTGGACTCGGACTTGGCGAAATCGGCGATGATGAGCTCCGTCGTTGATGTAGGAGATCGCGGATTTGCTGTCGGAGAGGAGCGAAATGGGGGAGGAGGGAGCCGAGCCGAGTTCGGTGGAGAGCTGGTGGAGCCAGATGGCGTCCTTGGCGCTTTCGGAGATGGCGAGCGCTTCTGCTTCTCCGGTGGAGCTGGCCGCTCGGTCCTGGCTACTCGACATCCACGTGACGGGCGCTCCGGCCATCTTGAAGACGAATCCTGAGGTTGAGCGCCATCGAGGAGCGTCCGCGAAGCTTGCATCGGCGAAGCCCTCGAGTCCTCCGCCGTCCCTCTTGTAGAAGAGTCCGAACTCGGCGGTGGTGAAGAGGTAGGCGATGAGGCGGCGAGCTGCTTTGAAGTGCTCCTCGACTGGTCCTGCGCTGTATCGCTGGAGGACGCCGATGGCGAAGGCGACGTCGGGACGGCAGGCGTGGGCGGCAAAGATGACGGAGCCGACGAGGGAGAGGTACGACTTGACCCGTTCGGGCGGCTGATTCCTCTCGACTGGTGGGAGCTTGAGGTGGGCTCCTGGCTCCATGGGGAAGTAGGTTGGCCTGATTTTCCCCTCGCCGAACGTCTTCTTGCCGAGCGTGCGAAGGTACTGCGGTAGCGAGAGATGAATCCCCTCGTCGGTTCGTACGATTTGGATGCCGAGGATCGACTCTGGCGCGCCGAGCTCCTTGATCTTGAACTGCTCCTTCAACCCTCGCTTTTGTCGGTCGATCTCCTCCTGACGCTGCGACGCGTGTAGGTTGTCGTCGACGTAAGAGGCGATGTAGCTGAACGAGTTCTTGCCGCCGATCTTCTGCTTGATGTAGAAGACGCACCGGTCGGAGCGAGTAGGAGAGTAGCCGAGGAGGCAAACTCGACGAGCGAAGGTGTCGTTCCATTCTCGACCGGACTGCTTGAGGCCGTAAATGGACTTCTTGAGGTGGAGGATGCAGCCGGCGAGTTGGGGTTCGAGATCGACGAGGACTTTGGGTACGAGCATGTAGATGTTCGTCTCGGTGAGCTCGGCGTGGAGGTAGGCTTTGGAGACGTCGGTTTGCTCAATGATGTAGTTGTTCATGGCGAACATGGCGAAGAGGAATCGAAGGGCGGGGCTCTTGAGCGTAGGCGAGTAGGTCTCGTGGAAGGATGCTGGAGATTGGCTCGAGCCGAGCGCGACGAGGCGACAGCGGAAGTCTGTCGGCTTTCCTTCGAGGTCGAGCTTCTTGTGGAAGACAAATTTGGAGGGGAGGATCTCGGCGTTTCGGGGAAGGTTGGATCTTGAGACGATGTCGAAGACGTCGTACTGCTCCTTGTCGGCGAGATCCCAGAACTCCTTCCGCATGCCGTCGATCCATCTCTGCGAATCCTTGTCCGCCATCGCCTCCCTCGTAGTCCTCGGATCGTCGCTCGGGAGAGTGAACATCTCGAACGTCTCGCCTGCGCCGTTTGATGCTGCTGCGAACGCCTCGAAGCCGTCCTTGGAGCTAAACGCCCCCCCTCGGACCAGCTGGTCGAAGGGGTTCTCCTCGTAGTCCTCCTCTCCTACTCGAGCGTCCTCCTCGGCCCTCCTCTTCTCCTCCCTCGCAGCTTGTCGTCGCGAACGCCTCTCACCCTCGCCCCAGTCGGGGGGAGGAGGAACATCGGCCATCTTGGGACCGGCTCCTTCGAACGTAGACGAGAGGGTGGGTGACTCGTTGGAGGTGGGAGAGGTGTCGTGGCGAGTTGGTCGAGGAGGCTGAGGTCTGGGAGGAGGTGTAGGTGGTCGATCGAGGTGGCGGTCGAGGCGGAGGGGCTCGGGCTCGGCGGACGTTCGATGAGGAGGAGTAGCTCCCTCGAGGTCGCCTGGGTCTCGTGGACGGAGTGGTAGCGCGTCTCGACTGCTCGACGATGATCTCGATGAGGCCGATGAAGTGGTAGGAGGTCTCGATGATCTCGTCTGCTCGGCGTTCTGATCCGTCTCGGCGCGCTTCTCGGTTGCGTTCGACTCGGTGCTCGACTGATGACGACGGGGAGGATAGTTGTACTCACTCCTCCTCGAGATGATGAGGTCGTCGTTGTCGTCGTCCGAATTGTCGGCTGTAGAGGTTGGCGGAGGGATCAGTAGCGTCTGAGTCGAGTCTCGCCTCGATGCGCTAGGACATACAGAAGGCGGGAGGGCTGTTGATGCCTTTAAACTCCCGCTAATGTAGTCCTTGGTAGATGATGCCAATGGGAACTTGTCCTCGTGGAAGGTGGCGCTCCTTGCTCGGACGATCTTGCGAAGAGATGGTTCCGAGAGGTCGAGGAAGCGGTAGTGCTTGCTCGAAATGCCGTATCCGAGGAAGACCATGCGCTTGGCGGTGGGCTCGAGCTTCTTCCGCTTCTCCTTGGGGACGAAGACGAAGGCCTCGCATCCTGGTGCTCGAAGGTGCGAGAGGTCGATCTTGTCCTTCTTGGTCCAGAGGAGGATGGGAAGCTCGAAGTTGATGCTCGAATGGGGTGCGCGGTTGTAGAGGTAGACGACGGTGGCCATCCCCTCCGCCCACCACTCGGGTCCGAGCGAAGCTTGCAGAAGGTAGGCGCGGCAGGCTGGCGTGATGGTACCGTTGATGCGCTCGGCTCGAGAGTTATCGCGAGGAGTGTAGTCGATGGATCGTTGATGTTCGATGCCCTGGCTCTTGAGGTACGACTCGAACTCCTTGTTGACGTACTCCGAGCCGTTGTCGGTGCGAAGCGCCTTGACCTTCTCGCCCGTTGAGCGCTCGGCGCGAGTGAGGAAAGTCTTGAACTCCTCGAAAGCGTCGCTCTTCTTGGCGAGGAACGCGACGTAGAGATATCGTGAATGGTCGTCGAGGAAGGTGACGACGTATCGCTTGCCGCCGACCGAGATGGCGCCCATGTCGAGGAGGTCGGAGTGGATGAGGGCGAGGAGCCGAGTTGCTCGCTTGCTCGAGGGTGGGAAGGGTGACTGCTTGGCCTTGGCCTGTAGGCAGATAGAGCATCTTTTCACTTCGTTGCAAACACTATCGCAGGTATCATCAGAGCCGAGTTTGAAGCCAGTTACGGCACTCGAGGCTCCTAACCTTTTGATTGTGCGCGTCGAGAGGTGGCACAGACGTCGATGTGCTGTGAGTTGGTCGATCTCCGCCGAAGCTGCGAGACCGAACTCACGAGGAGGCTCAATGACCGAAGCGTCGAGCTTGGAGACGCCGCCGTTCTTGCTCGTCGCCGTGAAGACGAGGTCGCCGAGCTTGTCGAAAGCCGTCGTCGTCTCTCCGTTGATGGTGAAGTTGAATCCGAAGGTACGGTGGAGAGCTCCCGTGGAGATGAGGGTGTGGCTGGACTCCTTGACGATGAGGACCTTCCCGAGGGTGAGAGCTCGTCCGGTCGCCGTGCGAATTGCGAGCTTGCCGGCCCTCTTGGCGACGAACGATCCTCCGAGGCCGCTGATGCGGGTGGGCGTGGTGTTGACGATGTCGAAGAGGATCGAGGTGTCCCCCGTGAGGTGCACCGTCGCTCCCGTGTCGAGGACGAGTCCCTTGAAGCCTCCTCCATCGCCCGCGATCGCCATCCATCCATCGCCTTCGTCGTAGAAGGTCTCGACGTTGGCGTCGGCGACTGCTCCCTTCTCCGTCGTGTCGCTATCGCTGTCCTCCTTGGCAATCTTGGCCTTCTCCGACTTCCCTCCTCCCTTCTTGCCCGTCTCGGCGGCCTTCTTCTTCTTCTCCTCGAAGTAACGATCACGCTTCTTGTCGTCCTTGCAGTCGGTCGCCCAGTGGTAGCCTTTGTGGCAGGCGGGACACTCCGAGCGAGGCGGTTTGGTGTTGGAGCGAGAAGAGCGGGAAGAAGACGAGGGGGAAGAGGAGCCGTAGAGAGCGGATTCGCCGGTAGAGGGGTTGGTAGGGGTGCGAGAGGACTTGACGACGATCTCGTTGCGCAGGGAGTTGTTGAGTTGCGAGATGGTGGGAGGTCGATCCTTGTCGGAGGTGAGGATCTTGAGTGTCGTGGTGAACGAGGAGGGAAGCGAACGCATGAGGTGGACGGCCGCGAGCTCGTTGACGGTCGTGTCCTTGGCGTTGATGTTCTCGAGTATGGCTGAGAACTCGGTCATCTTGTCGTCGAACGCTTTGACGGAGGCGTCTGAGCCTTGCATGTTGAAGTCGAAGAGACGCGTCGCTTCGGCGATGACCGTCCCGGACGAGGCGGGATCGTACTTGCTCTTGAGGGCGTCGTAGACGGCTTTGACGGTGCGGGCGTTTGTGGGGATGACTTTGGCAGCGTCCTTGGTGATGGATCCGTTGAGGATGGCGATGAGCTGTCCTTGTTCGTCGATCCACGCGCTCTCCGCATCCGAGCCGTCCTCGGGTTTGGTGTTGCCCTCGGTCGTGAGGTAGCGGTCAAGGTAAAGCCCGTACGTCCTCAGCATCATTCTGCTCCACTCGTGGTAGTTCTCGGGTCCCGTGAGGCGAGCGTCCTTCTCGATGAGTCGACTCGGGATCGAGCGTGCTCGTTTAGGGGCCTCGGTACTGGACATGGTGGGCGAAGATGGCGGTGGTGAGTTGTAGGGCGTTGGGTAGGACGAGTTTGGTGCTGGGAGTGAAACGAAGGCCGCTACGGCGAGTGAGAGCGCGAGGTGCGCACTGACCGCTCCGTCGTCGAGCTCGTGCTGCAGCTTGCTAGCTGTGGGTGCTAGGAGGGCGTTGCTGGGACGTCTCCTAGTGCTGGTTGGGCTGGTCGAGCTGCTCGGCAGTCGACTGGACCTCTAGTTGAGACGAGAGAGTCGCGAGAGCTGTTGGCGTCTTGCGAAGGCAGTCGGTAGAGCTCGTTGGAGCCTATAACCTAACAGAGCGGGCTCTCGAGGTTGACTGTGGCTCAGAGCTAATGAGAAGTCTAAAGCCAACAGATGATCCTCGTCTCCCGCGCCCAAAGCCCGCTCTCCGACATCCCATCTCCTCCCCCTGATCCTCCTCAGCCCAATCCCCCTAATCCTCCTAATCTCTCCCAATCTCTCCCAATCTCTCCCAGCCGTACGGTCGTCCCTATCCGTCTCTACCGAGCCGTCCGAGGTGGAGAGGGAAGAGCCGAGCTGGGTCGAGCGAGCGCCGAATGGGAAGGAGGGCGAGCGAGCGATGGAAGTGAGGGAAGATGAAGCGGTAGTGACGTCGAGCGATAATGGGATGGAGGTCGAATAGAAGTACATGGTGATGAGGAGACCTCAGGCTCGGACACTTGGAAGGCGGTCTTATGCTGACGGGGTGGAGGGAGACCGATACTATAGGATGTTAACGAGGAGTACTTTCCAGCTCAGCGAAGCCTCAGTCCGATTCGAGGCCGCTGGCTCGTGAGTCCTGCTCGGCGTTGGCATGAAGAGCGAAAGCGAGCCTCGCTGGGGCCCGCCGTGGAGCAGAGTAGATCCTGCTACATCCAAAAGTAAGGGCAAATCCTATTTGGCACCCCCGGGGAGCCAAAGACTCGGCGGCTCCCCCGGGGGTGTCGAGACTATTTGGCACCTCCCATTTTGTGAGCCCGGGGGTGCCATCGAAATACGACACCCCCGTCAAGAAACCTCCTTATCATCGAGAGAGAGAGCCCGGAGCCCCGGTGGCAAGCTACTGAGGTAGAGAGCTACCCTTCGACGCCTGGATGAGCCGTTGCTGCCAATTTTGGGCCGATCGCTCTCGCTTCGTCGTCGCCGAGCGTTGCTTCCTCAACGCTGTGCAGTGCTGTAGGCTCATACTTGATCGGAGGAGGTTTTTTCATCTCAATTCAAGATGTACAGCCACTGAGCCGTCACCCGGAGCACCCAGGGAGACAGGAGAGAGCGAACCTTTTGACTTCGGCGAAGGAGCTCGAGCCCTTCTCCCGTCCTCTGCTCAGCCGAGACAGGTCCTGCTTGCTTACTAGCTCGCTTGGAGTCACGAAGTTGGTCGTTTCTGACGAGCTACAGCCAGGAAAGCGCCTGCAAGTTCGCCTCGGATTGCTCTCTCGCATGTAGTGTCTCACATCATGGCACCCCCCTGCGGCACCCCCGGGGGAGCCGCCGAGTATTTGGCTCCCCGGGGGTGTCATTTAATGAAGCCCGAAAGTAAGCTCGGAGCTCAGAAAGCTACACATCAAGGGCAGAAGTCGTGAGACCCCTCTCCCTCGACTGAAGCAGCTCCCCGCGCTCTTCTTGCTCTGCTCCAATCACCACCCTCTTCGCCTTCTCACCACCTACGAGCAAACCTATCATTTCAGTGCACTCTCCATCTCTCTCGCCCCACCTTCAACTACCTCACAGCAAACTCTCAAGGCGAGCGGGCGCCTTCTCTCTCCTCCGCCATGTCTGTCGTCGCGAAAGCGCCCAAGGCGGACCGGCCACTGGATGCCATCCTCTTTGACCTGCGCTCCAAGTGAGTTACCGTGCTCTGTAGCTCTCTACAGATGCAGAATCGCTCACGAAGACCTCTCCCCACCAGGTCGGATGACACTCGCTTTCGCGCCGCCAATGAGCTCTACAACTACGTGAGCCGGTTCACCGAGCGCTACAGGATCTAGCTGACACCTTCTCCTATAGATCCTTGCGAGCTCAAGGTCCCTCTCAGCGGAGGCGTTCAACAAGGTCTACAGCGAGATCCACGCGCGGTGTTTCGCTCTGGTCAACTCGAGCGATTTACAGGACAAGCTTGCTGGTGTGACTGCTATCGGTAGGTGCTCCTCGCTACTATGGTGTACCTCGGAGCTGACCGAGACCTCTTCGTCTGCAGACAAGATCGTAGATGTGCTCGGAAACGACATGTCGAGGGCGCTTCGTCTCGCCGCCTCCGTCCAGCGCGCCTTCCCATGCCCAGATCCGCTCGTCATGACTTTAGCAGCCAAAGTCTTTGGTGCGTATCGCTCATTCGAGGCCTTCAAAAAGCGAGACTGACCCTTCCCCGCTGTTGACAGCTCGACTGGCGGCTCAGGGAGGATCGCTAATGAGTGGGCACGTCGATGTGCAAGTCAAGAGCTGTATCGAATGGCTTCAAGGTGCGTTTGCATGCAGCTCAGCTTCGAAGAGTACAGCTCACATCCGGTCTACAGGCGAGAGGATCGAAGCTCGTCGCTACGCTGCCGTGCTCGTTCTACGAGAACTGACTCGCGATGCACCAACACTCGTGTACGACCACGTACCCGAGCTTCTCGACAATCTTTGGACCGCCCTGCGTGATCCCAAGGTGCGCAGCGCTCCCTCCGCTCGATTCGACTACCGCTGATCCCTCCGCCGAGCAGGTCGCTATTCGAGAAGCCGCTGCCGATGCGCTCGCCGGATGTCTCGACATCGCAACACAACGCGATGGCCAGTCGAGGAGCGAGGCGTTCAACCTCGTTCTCGAGCAAGCGCAGCGAGGATTCAAGCTCAACTCGCCCGAAGCCATCCACGGTTCGCTCTTGGGCTACAAGGAGCTCTTCCTCGAAGGACAAACTGTACGCAAGAAGCCTCGTACCAAAGTCTGGAGCTTTGGGACATCGCCGCAGGATGCTGATTCGCTTCGCTCCCCAGTTCATGCACGAGCGCTACATCGAGGTTTGCGACCAGATCTTGCAGTACAAAGATCATCGCGACCCTCTCGTGCGCAGAGCGGTGATTGAGCTCATCCCCACCCTCGCCTCCTACAACCACAACGACTTCACGCCCAACTACCTCCACAAGACGATGCTCTTCCTCCTCAGCCAGCTCAAGAAGGACCGAGGCGATCGGACGACCGGTGAGCTGGCGCGTATAAGGCTATACGAGAGGAAGCGACTGACCTTTCTTCAATCAACAGCCTTCCATGCCATCGGTCACGTCGCGATGCACGTCAAGGGCAACATGGCGCCTTACCTCGACGCCATCCTCATCAACATCAAGGAGGGCTTGCAGGCTCGAGGGTGGGCCTTCCGACCTCAATACCCTTACACATTACGCTGACCTCTACCTCTCTCTGCAGACGCAAGGGCGCCCCTTCCGAGGACTCGATCTTCCAGTGCATCGGCATGCTCGCCCAATCGGTCGGCCCGGCCCTCACCAAGCACATGCACGAATTGCTCGACCTCATGTTCGCCTACGGACTCAGCCCTTCGCTACACACCGCTCTGCAGCAGCTCGGCCGAGATATACCCCCTCTGCTGCCGGATATCCAGGGTGAGCTTGTTCGCCAAGGGGAGCAGTCGGTCTCGGCGCTGACCCTCCTCATTTCTCAGAACGCGTTCTCAACCTTCTCTCCATCATCCTGGCCGGCGAGCCGTTCACTCAAGCGGGAGCACCACACAAGAGCACTCGCCACGATGCCCCTTCCTCCGCCGAGCACCGCGACCCCGCCACGATTCAGCTCGCTCTCGAGATCCTCGGCTCGTTCAATTTCAAGGGGATCTTCCAAGTCAACAAGTCGTCGGCTTCGGGTGAGCCTCTTCGTCAGCAGCTCGATGGCTACGGCTGATCCCCTCTCCCTCTCTAGTCGAAACGGTAGACCACAGCCTCGGCGAGTTCATCCGCGACCATGTCATTCGCTATGTGGAGGACGACAACCCCGACATCCGACGAGCAGCCGCCCTCTCGTGCTGTCAAGTCCTCGCCAACGACCCCGTCGTCACCCAAACGAGCAACAATGCCATCAAGCTCGTCAACGAGGTCCTCGAGAAGCTCCTCACCCTCGCCATCGCCGAGCCCGACCCATCCATCCGCCAGGCCACCATCTCGCACCTCAACCCCAAGTTCGACCGCCATCTCGCCCAAGCCGAATGCGTCAGGTCGCTCTTCATCGCCCTCAACGACGAGGTGTACGCCATTCGAGAGATCTCGATCAAGATTATCGGCCGTCTCGCTGGCCTCAACCCCGCCTACGTGATGCCGTCGCTTCGCAAGACACTCATCCAGCTTCTGACCGAGCTCGAGTACTCGACTGCTAGGTGAGTCGCGGTCCTCGGCGACGGCTCGACCAGCTCCTGACCCTCTTCATCCTTTGCAGTCGGAGCAAGGAAGAAGCGTCGACTCTACTCGGCCTTCTCGTTGGAGCTTCACAGCGGCTCACCAAGCCCTACGTCATCCCCATGCTCAACGTCCTCCTCCCCAAATCGCGCGACCCCTCCCCTTCAGTCGCATCGAGCATCCTCAACACGCTCGGCGAGCTCGCTCGAGTCGGCGGCGAGGACGTCCTCCCTCAGCTCGAGCCTCTCATGTCGCTCATCCTCGATACGCTGCACGACCAGGCCTCGACGCAGAAGAGGGATTCGGCGTTGAGGACTCTCGGCCAACTTTCATCGCATGCAGGATACGTGATCGACCCGTACCTCGACCACCCGTCCCTGCTCGGCCTTCTCATCAGTCTACTCAAGACCGAGCCGGCGCAGCACACGAGGCGGGAGGTCATTCGCGTGATGGGAGTGCTCGGCGCTCTCGATCCCTACCGCCATACGGTGCGCTGTCCTCTTCGTCTCCTCAATTCGAGCTCCCTGACCGTTGCTCTCTCTGACAGGTCGTCGAGGGCATCTCGAACGACGCCTACGTCGAGGCCTTCAACCCTACCGACCCAACGCACCCTTCCAACATTGGCCCCTCCCACGACGAGTACTACCCCACCATCGCCTTCAACGCCCTCCTCGTCGTCTTCACCGACCCTTCTCTCAGCGATCACCACACTGCGGTCGTCGACGCCATCATGTACATCTTCCGCTCGCTTCGGCTCAAGGTCGTCACCTTCCTGCCTCAGGTGAGCCTTGATTTGCTCTTTCTCGCTTGAAAGCCTTCGCTCACTCGTCTTTGATCTCGCAGGTTCTCCCCGCTTTCCTTAACGTAATGAGGACGTGTCCCGTTGGGCTGCAGGAGTACTACTTCCAGAATCTCGGCCAGCTCATCTCGATGGTGAAGCAGCACGTCCGCAACCACCTCGCGCCCATCATGACCACCATTCGCGACTTCTGGACCTCGACGAACAACCCTGGGCTACAGGTCATCATCATCGACGTAATCCAATCGATCGCCCTCGCCCTGGACGCCGAGTTCAAGGCCTACCTGCCCAACCTCCTCCCTCTCATGCTCCAAGCCTTCGACCACGAGCTGAGCGAACCTCGGCGGCAGAACAGCCTCATCAAGGTCCTCCACGCTTTCGGTATCTTCGGATCCAGCCTCGAGGAGTATCTCCACCTCATCATCCCCGCCATCGTCCGCACCTTCGAGCAACCCGACGTCCCCTTCGTCCTTCGCAAGCAGGCGATGCAGACCGTTTCGCAGCTCTGTCGCAAGATCAACTTTGCCGACCATGCTTCGCGCATCATCCACCCTTTGGCGAGGGTTCTCTCGTCCCCTACGGCGCCGGTCGAGCTTCGCGGTCATGCCATGGACGCCATGTGCTCGCTCCTCGTTCAGATGGGAACCGACTTTGTCTTGTTCGTGCCGATGATCAACAAGGTGAGTCGAGGTTCTCCCTTCGCCTCGATGCAAGCTAATCGCCTACCGTTCGCAGAGCCTCGTCCGGAACCGAGTCGTCCACCCTCAGTACGAGTCGCTGGTCGCCAAGCTCCTCAACGGCGAGGCGCTACCACAAGACTTGACGTTCGGAGAGCCGTAAGCTTCTCGCAAGACCATCACCTGACATCCCACTGATGACTCTTCCTCCATGCAGTGTCATCCTCCCGAGCAGCGAAGCCATCGTCGCCGCCGACGCCGGAGTCAGCAA
Organism: Leucosporidium scottii; assembly: GCA_003054985.1. Classification (NCBI taxonomy): domain Eukaryota; kingdom Fungi; phylum Basidiomycota; class Microbotryomycetes; order Leucosporidiales; family Leucosporidiaceae; genus Leucosporidium; species Leucosporidium scottii. Next base: position 168,299 of record MWVB01000019.1, read on the forward strand.
GCTTCCCGTCAACCAGGTTAACCTCAAGAGCGCCTGGGAGCCCGTCGACCGCGCCAAGCCCGATGATTGGCGAGAGTGGATGAAGCGTCTTAGCGTCCAGCTTCTCAAATCGTCGCCTTCGCTCTCGCTACGCGCCTGTGCCAACCTCGCCGAGGTGTACCACCCGCTCGCTCGCGACCTCTTCAACGCCGCCTTCGTCTCGTGTTGGACCGAACTCTACGATCAGTACCAGGTCCATTCTTCCGTAAGAGCTCTGGCGAGCGGGGAGCTGACCTTCGCTTTTCGCCCCTGCAGGAGGAGCTCGTTCGCGCCATCTCGACCGCCCTCGCCGCCCCCTCGCTCCCGCCAGAGATCACTCAGACGCTTCTCAACCTCGCCGAGTTCATGGAGCATGACGACAAGGTCCTCCCGATCCCCATCTCGACACTCGGCGCTTACGCTCTCAAGTGTCGCGCCTACGCCAAGGCCCTTCACTACAAGGAGCTCGAAGTCCTCCAAGATCCGTCACTACAGACCATCGAAGAGCTCATCCGCATCAACAACTCGCTCCAGCAACCCGACGTCTCCGTCGGCATCCTCATCCACGCCCACCAAGTTCACAATCTCGAGCTAAAGGAGGAGTGGTACATCGAGCTCGAGCGATGGGAGGACGCTCTCGCCGCTCTTCAGCGCAAGGCGCAGGAGCAGCCCGACTCGTTCGACGTGACGCTCGGTCGCATGCGCTGCCTGCACGCCCTCGGCGAGTGGGAGTCGCTCGCCCAGCTCGCTCAACAAAACTGGACGAGGGCCAACGGCGACATGAAGCGCAAGATTGCTCCTCTCGCTGCTGCCGCTTCATGGGGTCTCGCGCAATGGGACTCGATGGACACCTACATCACCGTCCTCAAGCACGACTCGGCCGACCGCGCCTGGTTCCGCTCCATTCTCTCCATCCACCGCGGTCAGTTCCACAAGGCGCAGAGCCACATCAACAAGGCTCGCGACCTTCTCGACACCGAGCTCACCACTCTCGTCGGAGAGAGCTACAACCGAGCCTACGAGTGAGTACTTCACTGGCTGCCGCAGAGCCCTCCTTCTTCGCTAACGCTCTTGAACCCCTTCACAGCGCCGTCGTTCGGATTCAGATGCTCTCTGAGCTCGAAGAGATCATCTCGTACAAGGAGGCGACTGTGGCAGGCAACAACGAGCGTCGCGGGGTCATCCAAAAGACTTGGATGAAGAGGTGAGCGGCTGGGGCACGAGAGCGACGGAGACTGGGAGACTGATCTCTTGCCCCTTCTCACAGGCTCAAGGGTTGCAAGCGCGACGTCGACGTTTGGCAGCGCATCCTCAAGGTCCGCGCCCTCGTCATCACTCCTCGCGAGAACACCGAGATGTGGGTCAAGTTCGCCAACCTCTGTCGCAAGTCTGGCCGCCTCGGACTCGCCGAAAAGACGCTCAACTCGCTCCTTGGCGACGATATGGCTGCACCGGTACGCCTCGCTCCTTGCTTGTCGGAGCGCGCCTTTCGCTGACTTGCCTCTCGTCTCACCTCACCAGGGCATGTCGGGACCGCCACAAGTCATCTACGCCCACCTCAAGTACATGTGGGCGACGGGAGCGCGCGAGGAGACCCTCACCTTCCTCCGCGAGTTCACCAACAAGCTCTCTGGCGACCTCGGTCTTCACCCCGACGGCGACCACGCTGCCTCGTCGGAGCTCGCTCAGTCGGGCAAGCTCACCGAGTTCACCAAGCTCCTCGCTCGCTGCTACTACAAGCTTGGAGAATGGCAGAGCGCCATGCAGGACGACTGGGGCTCGGTGAGTGCACCATCTCTCGCTTCGTCTCGGTCGACAGCTGACACCCCTCGCTCTTCGCAGGACGCCATCCCCGACATCCTTCAGTCGTACCTCCTCGCCACCAACCTCGATCCCGTCTGGTACAAGGCTTGGCACGCTTGGGCGCTCGCCAACTCGGAGGTCGTCTCGCACTTCGCCAAATCTCAGAACGAGCAGGACACGATTCCCGCCGCCGTCTTCTCGGATCACCTCGTTCCCTCGGTGCAAGGTGAGCTGCTCTTCGATATTTGTGCATCATCACTCGTGATTGACCCTCCCTTCCCTGCAGCCTTCTTCCGCTCCATCGCCCTCTCGCCCGGCAACTCGCTTCAAGACACCCTTCGCCTGCTCACGCTCTGGTTCAAGTACGGTCACGCGCAAGAGGTCACCACCGCCATCATGGAAGGTTTCCGTAGCGTCAGCGTCGATACATGGCTCGAGGTCATTCCTCAGGTAAGCTCCTCGGCCCTGCCTTCGACGATCTCGGCGCTGACCCGTAGCTCTCCCATCTACAGCTCATCGCTCGTATCCATGCTCCCAGCGCCAACGTGCGCAAGCTCATCCAACACGTTCTCACCGACGTCGGCAAGGCGCATCCGCAAGCTCTCGTCTACCCGCTCACCGTCGCTTCAAAGTACCCGAGCGCACCTCGTCGACGAGCAGCGCTCTCCATCATGGACAAGATGCGCGACCACAGCGCTTCGCTAGTCGAGCAAGCGCTACTCGTCAGTCAAGAGCTCATTCGGGTTGCCATTCTTTGGCACGAGCTCTGGCACGAGGGCCTCGAGGAGGCTTCGCGCCTCTTCTACGGCGACCACAACATCGATGCCATGTTCGCGACGCTGGAACCGCTTCACGACATGCTCGAGCGAGTGAGTGTCTCCAGCTCTCCTCTGCTGTCCTTTGCTGACCCTCTGCGCTTCGCAGGGACCCGAAACGCTTCGCGAGATTTCGTTCGCGCAGACGTTCGGTCGAGACTTGCAGGACGCTCGCGAGTCTTGCCGTCGCTACCGTCAATACGGCGAGATCAACGACCTCAACCACGCTTGGGATCTCTACTACCAGGTGGGTTCGAACCGTTTGCTGAGCTACTTCCCTTCGCTGACCGCTCGCCGCTCGCTCTCCATCAGGTCTTCCGCAAGATCAACAAGAACCTGCCGACTCTCACACTTCTCGAGCTGCAATACGTCTCGCCGAAGCTGCTGGCCGTCAAGGACCTCGATCTCGCCATTCCTGGTACGCTCCGCCCTCGCCCCCGTCCCTCCCCTCGCCGACCTCGCTGACCTTCTCTTTCCACAGGAACGTACACCACGGGCAAGCGCATCATCCGCATCGCCAGCTTCGGTCCTACTTCCGAGGTGTTTACTTCGAAGCAGCGCCCTCGCAAGCTCCGCATCGTCGGAAGCGATGGCACGGACTACAACTTCCTCCTCAAAGGTCATTCTTGGCTCTCTTTGCTTCTCCCGAGCCTCGAAGCTCACATCACCCTCCTTCTACAGGTCACGAGGATCTTCGTCAAGATGAGCGAGTTATGCAGCTGTTCGGTCTCGTCAACACCCTCCTACAGCAAGACTCGGAGTCGTTCAAGCGCCATCTCACGATCGTCAAGTACCCCGTCATCCCGCTCTCGCCCAACTCTGGACTCCTCGGATGGGTCAACAGCACCGATACGCTCCACGTTCTCATCAAGAACTACCGCGACAGCCGCAAGATCCTTCTCAACATCGAGCATCGTCTCATCTTACAGGTGCGCCGAGCGTACGAGCGCCGTCACTAGAGTCATGCTAACTCGCTCTTCGACCACAGATGGCGCCCGACTTCGACCACCTCTGCCTCATGCAGAAGCTCGAGGTGTTCGAGTACTCGCTCGACAACACGACTGGTCAGGACTTTTACCGAGTGCTGTGGCTTCGGTCGCGCAACTCGGAGGCATGGCTCGACCGACGCAGCAACTACTGTCGCACTCTCGCCGTCATGTCGATGGTCGGGCACATTCTCGGTCTCGGAGATCGTCACCCCTCCAACTTGCTCATGGACCGAGTCAGTGGAAGGATCGTGCACGTCGACTTCGGAGATTGCTTCGAGGTTGCCATGGCTCGCGAGGTCAGTCATGTCGTCACAACCTCTCTGCACCTGAGCTGACTCTTTCCCGTCCTCAGAAACATCCCGAGAAGGTCCCCTTCCGTCTCACGCGCATGCTCACCTCGGCGATGGAGGTGCGTAACGTCTCTCGACTTCCTCCGAACCCTCGCTGACCTCGCGTCTTTGCTCTAGGTCTCCGGTATCGAGGGCACGTTCAAGATTACCTGCCAGCACACCATGCGAGTCCTGCGCGAGAACAAGGAGTCCATCATCGCCGTGCTCGAGGCATTCGTTCACGATCCTCTCATCAACTGGAGGCTCGTGCAAGGAGGGCGACAAGTGGAAGGAAAGACTGCAGGCGGAGATAACGGTCCTGGAGGAGCAAGGAGGCCACGAGGGGACGAGACCAACATTTACGACGGTGCGCTTCCTTCTTTTCTTTCTCCGAGCGCTCGCTGATCCTTCTCGCCGTCTCGCAGAGGATGCGGTCGACCAGATCAACGCTCGTGCGGTTCAAGTCGTTGAGCGTGTGCAGCAGAAGCTCACTGGTGCGTGAGATGGCTCTATTATTCTCGGCTCGGCTCGCTCACCATCCTCTCTCACAGGTCGCGACTTCAAGCCTACGGTCGTCCTCACCGTCAACGAGCAGGTCGACAAGCTCATCTCTCAGGCTACATCGCTTGAGAACCTCTCGCAGTGTTTCATTGGTTGGGTGAGTGCACTCTTCTCTTCGACCGAGACTGCACAAGCTGACACCCCTCCCTCAGTGTCCATTCTGGTGAAAACGGAACGTGCGTTCGTTAGATGGGACTTTCTGTGTTGTATTTCTTATCCTGCCTTGCAATAATCCCGATACCTCGATGATTGAGGCAGGCCGGCCGAGCGAAGATCGAGAATGGCGAGACCATCTTACGGCGACCGAACTGATACCATCAACAGTCTGTCGTGAATCGCCATCATCTTGAACTGCCTGCAAAGCTGTACAATTTTCGCGCTTCGACGATGCCGGGCGCCGGCAAGGATGCTGGGCCTCGATCATCCACCGGCTGGAGGCCTCTTTCTTCCTTCCGCCCCATCCTGCTCGAGCCATGAACGACGACGCACGACATCAACCACCAAAGGAGGGAATTGATCGACCCGCCTCTGCTCTCACCTTCGGAAAGGATACCAAGGCCAGCCAGGAGGGCGAGCGAGCGGGAGTCGCTCCCCGCAACTGCCGCCCAAGCGCGACTCAGCCAAATCCTGGCGAGGGCTTTTCGACACTCCGACCAATACTTTCCAATGAGGTTGGAGTAGCGATGGAGGGTGTTCTGGCAATGAGGGAGGACGAGGATGAGAAGGAGGGCAGCTCGGCCGAGGGGAAAGAGGGCTCACTAGAGCCGGAGTGGACGTATCCTGATGGAGGGTTGCGAGCGTGGTTGGTGGTGTTTGTGAGTACTTTGAGATTTCGCAACCCTCCATCTACTGACTACCTCCACCCCTTTGGACTTCGGCGACTGAAGGGATGCTGGTGCTTCGCTGCCAGCCAACTTTCGACCGGCATGGTGTGGGGAGTTCTCGTGCAGTACCTGCATGAACACGTTTACCCCGATACCTCACTAGCCGTATTGAACGTCGTCGGGGGGCTGGGGAATTTTGTGAGTCGAACGCCGACCAGTGTACCGGGCCGAGCTTCACTGATATGGGGCTGTACCTCTTTCCCACATCCATTAGGTATCAAGTGCGGGAGCTCTTCTAGCTGGGCGACTCGGTGACAAATATGGCTATGAGGTGAGCTGATGAGGCTCTTGCCTTCGCCGAGATCCGCTCACCCTTGCCGATTGCTTCAGAAAATCATTGCTCTCGGAGCTGTCCTCTTTTGCCTTTCCCTCGTACTCTCCGCCTTCGCCTACGTCAACCTTGTCGGCCTTATCCTCGTCCAAGGCTGCCTGCTCGGCGCCGCGATCGGTTTTGGCTTCCCTTTGACGATGTCATTACCGAGCATGTGGTTTAAGAACAAGCGCGGGTTGGCTACTGGGATTGCAACCTCGGGCACTGGCTTTGGAGGCGCTATTCTTTCTTTGATCCTGCGCGCGCTGCTGCCTCAAGTAGTAAGCCGAACCCGCTGCTTGCCGCCGAGAAGCTGCCAGTGCTGACGGTCTCTTTGAAACCTAGGGCTATCGCAACACGATGCTGGTTCGTTCATCTCTGTCTTCACAAACATCCCCACACTTCCTTGCCTTGGCACACCCCCTCACACCGAGCGAGCTCGAAGAACTGACCTCGGCGCTCCTCTCCTCCTCTCAGATTTGGGCGGGCATGAACGTATTCATCTCCATCTTCGCTTTCAGCCTCATCAAGACCAGGTTACCTCCAAGGAAGCCTGGAGAGTCTCGAGTCGAGAAGAACTGGCTTCCTCGGGGTGTCTGGCAGGACGGGGCCTTCTACTCGTGAGCTCACCACCTCGAATGCTTCGGCTCTCTGCGCTCGGTGCTGAATTGATTTTGACTTCTCCCATAGGCTCGGCGTCTGTGTATTCATTGGCATCTTTGGTGAGCTTCATGTGTCGATCGAGACCGAAGCGCCTTGCTGATCACCAGCCTCCGCCGCCCGTTTCGCAGGCTACCTCTGCCCCTTCACTTTCATGGTGACCTACACAACCACCATCGTGCCAAACATGAGCTCTGGTCTACAGCCAGCCATCCCGCTTGTCGTCGGGAATGTGGCTTCAGGCCTTGGAAGGGTGAGTCCTCTCCTCTCGGCGCCGAAAAGCTCGGCTCACTCTTCACTTTTCCAGATCATGTCGGGCTTCCTCGCGGACCGCTTCGGTCCGGTGAACATGCTCTTCGCTTCATTCTTCGTTGGAGTGCGTACGAATGCGAGCGGCCTTCCCCTTCCGAGACTGACTTTTCCTTTCGCAGGGATTGCTCCAAGCGATCTTTTGGCCTTTCGCCGACACCTACGGCACCATTATCGCGTTCGCATTTCTCTGTGAGTTTTTCAATTCTTCAGAGGACCGAAGAAAGACGAAGGAAGAGCTACGCCGAGCGTCGGGGCAGCTCTAGCTCGTCGCCTCGTCGTCTCGCCGCGCCTCGTCAAGTCGGCGTTCTCAGACATGTTGTGGGAGCAATAGTCTGACCTTTCACTGCAGATGGCTTGAGTGCGAGCTGGTTTGTTTCCCTTCTGCCGGTAGCAGCCGCGCAGCTGTTCGGCATGCGCTCGTTAGCGACAATAACGGGGTTCATGGTGCTTGTCAACGCACCAGGAATGGTGAGATCTTCCTGCCAAGCACCCAAGATGACGATCCTCGAAGCTGACTTCTCGCCACTTGCAGTTCGTCGGCGCGGTCATCGGCGGAGCTGTTCTCACGGGCTCGGGAGGCAGCTACAAGGCTGTGGCTTATTGTGAGTAGAGTCTCACATCTTTGGTGTTCTTCTGCTGACCCGGCTGTCCTTGTAGACGGTGGGGGAACAATGATTGTGGGAGCGGTCGCTTTGCTCTACGCTCGCTTCCAGCGGCAGCCTAGGCTCCTCGCTAAATTTTAGAGTACTCTTTAACTCTACAGTATCATTCTGTTATTCAAGGTGTGATATATCGTTTCCCGTGCTCCATGCGGCCGCTCGAGAGCAGTCTCGGCGATGGCGAATAGTAAGAAGTTCTCTTCGCTTCAGTCGCGCGCTGCGTATCAAGCTCGTTCCAAATCGACGTCCAAGCGCTATTGAGCAATCTCCCTTCCGATCTCACTGCTCCAACGTATCCCCAAGCTGCTTGTTCAAGTCGAGCGCCAATCCTCGCTGCTTCTCGAGCGCTTCGACTCGAGCTTCGAGGAGCTCGTACTTTCTGTGCGGGGTAGCATGGCCGTTAGTAGGCGTGTATGAGAGAAGTGCAAGGAGAGCTCACCTCGTCTTGTCCTCGGGCTCGCCCGCCAGCTCCGAGCGCTTCGCAGCTTCCTCGGCCAAGTCGCCCTTCAAGCGCCTCGTCTCGCTCTTGCTCTGCCCATCGGCATGCTCGACCGACTGAACGCCCATCTTGATCCTCTCGACGAGAAGGAGGAGGCTGTCCTGTCCAGAGAGGGGAAGCCGGTGCAAATCGATGCTCGTCTGCTTCTCGGCGGAGAGAGCGAGAACGGCGTAGATCTCGCAAAGCTTGGATTCGAGCATCTCGATGTTCTTGAGCGGGTCGGAAACGGTTTGGCGGGCGAACGGTTCCCTAGTTCCGTTGCCATCCGAAGGACCGCTCGCCTGCTCCCTCTTGCCGTCCATCATCGAACGAGCGCCGAGCTCCTTCAAAGGCGAGGAGAGGTTTGGCGACGGTGCACCATACTCCTGCCGTCCGAGGTTGCGGATCGCGGCTAGGGCGGCCTGGGAGAGCTGAGGCTGCCCGACGCCTCCGTCAACCTTGAAGGCAGACGAGGGAAGGAGGGGTTGCGCGGGCGCCGAAGTCTCGGCGGCAGGAAGAGGATGAGCGATGGGTGGCGTGTCGATCTCGAGCTCGGGGAAGGAAGGGGTGAATCCTCGAATCGCCTTGTTGCTGCTGGGAGAGTCGAGATACGAAGGCTGCGAAGGATCCGCGCCAGCGAAAGGGAAGTCGGCGTCGTCGAGATGGGCAGGAGTCGCGCGCTGAGAGTCGGGGACGGTGGTGGTGTCCTTCTGGAAGTCGTCGCTGACGTAGAAGGCGGGATCTCGAATCGTCTCGTCGACCCGATGGAGGTCGAAAGCGACCTGCATCGCTCCATCGCCCGCCGTCGACTTCGCGCCGAGCACCGTCGCCACTCCCTTCTTCCTCCTACGAGGCTGTGCTGCCTCATCCACCATCTCGGTCGCTCCAGCAGCTCCTTTCCGAGCATGTACCGCCTCAAGAGCGCTCAACCTCGCCTTGGCCGCTCTGTAGTGGCGGTCGAGCTCGAGGAAGCCTTGCGATACGACCCTCTTCTCCTTCTTGAGCAGATCGTTCTGAGCATCGAGCTCGTCTCCTCGTCCCTTTGCCTGCTCCAATTGACGCAACAGCTCTTGATTCGTTCCCGCGAGGATATCGAGTCGACGGCGGAGGTAGCTCGGCGAACTCGAGGAAGCGGGGAGGGTGTCGGCGCAGGGAGTCGAGGTGATGCGCTTCTTGGAGGGAAGTCCCAGTATCTTAGGGCTAGCAGAGAGCGACTCGGGACTAGCTCCAGCCATGACGACCTCTCCAGCTTCCTCGGAGTCGGCAGCAGCTCGGACGTTGAGCTTGCCCTCCTTCGCCGGCGAGCTGACCTCGGATCGCCTTGTTGCTGCTGGGAGAGTCGAGGGACGAAAGCTTCGAAAGATCCGCGCCGGCAAAAGGGAAGTCGGCGTCGTCGAGAAGGGCAGGACTCGCGCGCTGAGAGTCGGGGACGGTGGTGGTGTCCTTCTGGAAGTCGTCGCTGACGTAGAAGGCGGGATCTCGAATCGTCTCGTCGACCCGATGGACGTCGAAAGCGACCTGCATCGCTCCATCGCCCGCCGTCGACTTCGCGCCGAGCACCGTCGCCACTCCCTTCTTCCTCCTACGAGGCTGTGCTGCCTCATCCACCATCTCGGTCGCTCCAGCAGCTCTTGTATGAGCGTTTACCGCCTCGAGAGCCCCCAGCCTCGCCTGAGCCGCTCTGTAGTGGCGGTCGAGCTCGAGGAAGCCTTGCGATCCGACCCTCTTCTCGTTCTCGAGCAGGTCGTTCTGAGCATCGAGCTCGTCTCCTCGTCCCTTTGCCTGCTCCAGTTGACGCAACAGCTCTTGATTCGATCCCGCGAGGATATCGAGTCGACGGCGGAGGTAGCTCGGCGAACTCGAGGAAGCGGGGAGGGTGTCGGCGCAGGGAGTCGAGGTGATGCGCTTCTTGGAGGGAGGTTCCAGCGTCTTAGGGCTAGCAGAGAGCGACTCGGGACTATCCTCAGCCATGACGACCTCTCCAGCTTCCTCGGAGTCGGCAGCAGCTCGGACGTTGAGCTTGCCCTTCTTCGTCCGCGAGCTGACCTCAAGATCGCGCGACTGGTGGGGCTGTGGAGCGAGAGAGAAGGGGAGCGACTTGTGCCGAGTTCCGTGAGCGGGTCCGAGACCCCAGCTCTTCTGCTCGTCGGCGCTAGAGAGGGAGGAGGAGCCGCCGGAGTGAGGGGGAGCCGGCGTCGACGAGGCGGGAGCGGGCGTGCGGACCTGCTTGGCTAGCTCAGCCGACTTGGCAGACTTGCGTTTGTCGAGAAATTCCTTTGCAGCTCGCTCGTCGTCCGTCGTCGTGTCCTCCTGCAGCAAGAGAGGCAAAAGAGAGGCGAGGGGGAAACGAGGTCAGCCTGAGCTCGGTCGAGCGCTACAGGGGACAGACCAGGCTAGCGAAGACTCACGTGGTCTCCAATCGTGTCCTCCAGCTCGTTTAAGACGTCCTCGGACAGAGCGTACGTGCACGAAGACGATTGAGTGAGGATGCCGTCCTCGACGAGCTGGCGCTTTGTGTCGATGAGCGCAGGGAGGTCACCCTCGGGGTAGCGTTCGGGGTGTAGAGACGCTCTAGCGCGTACTGTAGACGGGAGTTAGACCGTCGAGTGAGCTGCAGCTCGATCAAAGCAGCAGACGAGCTGGAAGAGAAGAGACCAGACTCGAGCTCACGATGTTGCTTGATAGGTGTGTTGGCGGCGGTGGCAGGACCCTTGACCTTGCGCCTGCTGATGGTGAAGACGGCAGCTAGGACCCTTGCCCTCAAGCCGAGGTACAGCTGCTTCTGCTGCTGCTGCTTCTCGCTCCCCTTCCCTCGCTTCTTGAGGCTGGCGCTACCGCGCTGCTTCTTGGGGACGACGATGCTGAACTCGCGAGCCATTGTGAACGAGTGTGAGTGGAGTGTTGGTAGTTGAACGAGCGGCTGAGGAAGTGCAGAAGTCAAGACGAGCGAAAGTGAAGAAGGGAGAGAGGCGCAGCCGCCGACTCGCTCGCTCTTCTCGAACAGCTCTCTCGCCTGCAGCTCTCGCAAATATCACCTCAAAGGATGATGCAACTGATACAATATTCTATTCGAGCTCTACCGACAGTCCATATATACCTCACACTCGCTCTTCACCCGTCTAAAACTTGTCCTTCTGCTCGGCGACGACAAAGCCGAGCTTGCCCGTCTGCAACCCAGTGTCAATGTTTCGCAGACAGACAGCCTCCATCTCGGCTTGAGTCTCTACAGTCAGAGTTCTGCGTAAAGAGAAGCACGATCAGCCTTCCTTCTCTCTCTTCCAGCCTCGGTCGAATTGAACGACGAAACTCACCCAATGTGCGGTAGTAGGAAAGCCTTGTCCGACTTGATCAGACCCTCCTGAATCTTGGGCTCGTCTTCATAGACATCCAACCCACACGCAGCAATCTCTCCCTGCTGCAACGCCTCCACCAACGCCAGCTCGTCGACGACTCCTCCCCTCGCCGTGTTGACCAGCACCGCCGTCTTCTTCATCTGCTGGAACTGCTCCCGTCCCATCGTGTGCTTCGTCTTGGCGTTGAGTGGCAGGTTGAGCGAAACAACGTCGCTGGTCTTGAGCAGCTCGTCAAAGCTGACGTACCGAGCTCCCTGCTCGAGCTCCTCCGAAAGGCGGTTCCGGTTGTAGTACTGCACCTCCATGCCCAGCGCCCTCGCACGTTTGGCGAAAGCTCGTCCGATGCCGCCCAGACCGACGATGCCCAGCAGCTTGCCTTGAGGATCGTGCGAGAGGGGAAGGCCGGCGTTGAAGTTGCCAGCGCGAAGGTTGGCTTGGGCGACGCCGAATTGACGAAGGGCGCCGAGGAGGAGGAAGAGGGCAGTATCGGCGGTGGCGTTATCGACGGCAGTAGGAACATTGGAGACTTGGATGGAGGAAGAGGTGCAGGCTTCGACGTCGACTGTTCGGGGTCGGGAGAGAGAGAGAGAGAGGTCAGCTCGGCCGAGGGTCGGTGCTCGAGCATGCTACTCACTTTGATCGTAGCCAGCGCCGTTGTGGCAGATGAAGGAGAGGGATTTGGGCAGTCCAGCGACGAGCTCGGCGTCAAAAGGACCCGTCACCTGTGTGATTGGGATTCAAGAGTGAGCTTCGGACATTGTAAGCCGAGCCTACTCCAGTACACACCTTGACGGCGGGACCCTTGAAGTGACGATACATGGCCTGTACATCGCTGTACTTGGTCTTGCAGTCCTCGAGGAATTGGCTGCGAGAGGTCGATTCGAGAGGCTGTCGGTGAACAGAGAGTGAGCTGTAGGGTTGCAGAGTGGAACGCCGAGCAAGCACTCACCACCACCTCGTAACGCTCCTTGAGCTCTTCCAACAACGGCGAAGCGAGCTTGATCTCATCCATGAGGAGGATCTGAGGGCGGAGGAGAGCGGGCATGGTCGACGAGAAGCAGCGGCGTGTAGGGTGATAGAGAGGTGTTAATCGGACAGGGAAGCGTAGGAGGGAGACCATCGCTTTGCTCCAGCTTTCTGGCTGGTCTGTCTCTGTTAGGCGATAATCAGGTGCAGGGCACGCGGCGTCTAAAGAGAGAGCGGGCGCGCGACTAGACGACTTCCGGGGTGTGAAGGGCGGCGCGAGTCTGGAGAATGCTCTAGAGCAGCTTGGAGACTGAATAGGAGCTTTCTGTAGTCGATTCAAACCGTCTCCTGCTGCAGCCGAGCGAGTCGGGATGAGCGAGCCGAAATGGGAGGCGGAGGAGTGAAGAGCGAAAGAGGCGGCCGAGGCGGAGACGGTCGACGAGCAGCTTGCTCTCCTACGTTACACTTCGCTTCGGCTTTCGCGGACAGCTCGGAAAGGATAGCTCTTTCTACAGCCCTGCAGCGTCGTAGCATCTGATGCCGAAGCGCCCTTCTCTCTATCAGTAATTCGCAGCTCCCCGAAAAGATTCAGCATACTCATGGCACAACGACGATCTTGAACCTCTCCCTTTACCCGGGTTCGTGCTCGAGATGTCAAGCTCGGAGAGTGAACAAAGCTGCGCCGAGCTCTCGCTGGCTCAGTATCTCCCAAGAGCATGAGTGCTGACTAGACAAGCCTTGCAAGTAATATAAGACAACAAGTACTGCTCTCCCCCGAATTCGACATCACCTTCTCCCCGCCTCCTTCTCCTTCCTCGATCTTCCCTCAGCCGCCATCCTGACCCTCTCCCTCCTCATCTCCACCTCCTCCTCCTCACCCCACCGCAGCGGACCGCCCCACTCCTCTGTCTTCTGCTTCTCGCCGAGTACATGCGAAGTAGCGGCTCGGTAGTCGGGGCCTTCGGGCTCCCACGGCTCGGGGACGAGGGAGGTGGAGCCGACTGAGAGGCCGTTCTTGGCTTCAAAGGTGAGGACCTCGCGGTTGAGGAGTGAGTTGAGGGTCTTGAAGGAGTCATCGCTGTTCGAACAAGATCACGAGAGAGAGAGGAGAAGAGAGAAAGATCAGCGAAAGCTCGGGCGGAAGGCGAGCGCCGACGAGCGCCGAGGATTGTCGAGATTCGACGAAGAAGGGGGCACAGGACTCACTGTGGCGAGATCTTGTTGTGCACCAGTTCATGAACGAGAACCTTCCTCACTTCGGCGTAACTCCTCGTCCCCGTCAAATCGTCGGTCAAGAGGCGAAGCGAGACCTCCTCGCCGAAGTTCTTGTTCAAGCCGAGGAGGGTGGGCTGGGTGATGGGGTGCAGCTCGGTGAGGACGCCTACTGCGAATCTGCGCATGAGCAGAAGAGTCAGCACCAGTAAAGCCGAAGCTCGGCGGAGGAAGAATGAACCCGGGGGACTCACTTATGCCTCTCCATCACGTCCCTGATAGCCCGGTCCTCGCTCAACCTTTCCAGCATCTTCCTCCGTTGCTCAAAGCAAGGCGTGTCTTCCCCAAACGGCTTCAGCACCCCGAACCTCCACTTCTCCTTCTCGCTCAAGTCCGCCGCGTTGGTGGTATTCCTCACGGGAGCGTGCGGGTGAGCAGCGTGATGCAGGTAGGCCGAGTGTTTCTGCTGTCGAATGGATTGAGACGCAAGAAGGGAGGAGAGCGAGGAAGAGGTGGGCCCGATGAGAAGGAGCTTGCAAGGCGATGACGGTGAGGTGTTGAGTGGTAGAAGGGAGGAAAGCAAGGCCGTAGAATCATCCGCTTGTAGCTTCTTTCCCTTCGGTAGCAGGATCTTCTGCGCCGACGGTTCGACGTCGAACAGCTCCTCGAGTTGACGCTGCAGGTCGGCGAGGGTGGCGGAGGCTGAGGGGAGTGCGAAGAGCTCTGTACGACCAGAATGCGATGCCGAGAATCGTAGTTCACTGGCTGGTGCTGCGATGGCCATGTGTGAGACGAACGAAATGAAGCAGCGAGAGGCAAAAGAGCAACCTCCGAGCTTGCGCGTCCTCGCAAGTCGTAATGCGCTTGGTCAGCCGGCCGAAGCCCTCTCTGCTCAGCTAGAGTCGCGTGAATTGTAACTATGGTACTCGTATTGGATTGCCTAGGCCTCATTTTGGGGGGTCGCAACGACTCGTCTCCTCCTATCAGCTTCGCCGAGCTCAAGCATCCATCGGGGCATCAGCGGCGGGACCAGTGGGAGCTCCAGCAGCTCCAGCGCCAGCCGAAAAGTCCTTCCAGCGTCCGTTGAACTCGAGCGCGAGAGGGCGTCCTGCGAGAGTAGCGCGGAGTCAGCCTCAGGTCCGTTCGGCCCTTCCTGCTCCGCCTTCGTCGAGCGAGATGTAGCAGACGACTCACCTCCGTAGCTATAGTTCTGGAACTTGGCGATGGCAGTCTCGGCCTCCTCGACGGTAGCGAACTGGACGACTCCCGAGCCCTTGGAGCGGCCGTTCTCGAACAGAACCTCGGCCTCCTGGACGGTGCCGGTCGTTTGGAAGAGCTCGACGAGATCCTCGTTGGAGGTCGACCATGGGAGCTGTTGGAAATTGATAGGGGGATGATGTGAGAGGTGAGAGGTGGGAGGGCGATGGGAGGAAGGGAATGTGCGAGAGAGGGTCAGCACTCGGCCCCCTCGTTGCGTCTCCGAGGCAGCCGCCTCGAGGTCGAGACAGCAACACTCACATTCCTGACGAAGATCTGAGTCGACGGCGCCACAGCAGCAGCCTGGAACCCACCCCTAAACCCTGGCGGCGCAAAAGGGAGATGACCGGGTCCACCGAATCCTCCACCAAATCCTCCTCCCGCACCTCCATCAAACCCTCCTCCTCCACCATACGCTCCATGTCCACCGAATCCTCCACCAAAGCCACCGCGGGGAGCGAATCCTCCGCGTCCACCGCCAAAGCCGCCACGTCCGCCGAAGCCGCCAGCGGCGAAACGGTCTTCGCGCACTTCGAGGATGTTGCCTTGGAATTCGAAGCCGTTGTACATGGCTGCGAGGGAGGGGGAAATGGAAAGGAAAGGTCAGCGTCCTCCTCCTTTCGTTACAAGCGCCTCGTTCTCTCTCGACCGCCGCGGAAGCTCGACTCCACCTCCACCTCCTCAACTGAGCTCGACCAACTCACCGATAGCGTTCTGAGCATCCTGCGGCAACTCGTAAACGACAGTACCGGTTCCAGTAGGCGTTCCGTCGGGGTTCATCTTGACGTCGGCGCGGATGATGGAACCGGCGGCGCGGAAGAGGTCCTTGAGGTCTTGCCAGCCGACGTTGAAGGGGATCTTTGTGGGTGGGCGTGTGAGTGAGGTGGGGGAGAAGAAGGAGAGCAGGGGAGGATCGGTGCGAAGAAGGAGTGTGCGAAGAGAAGGAGACGACGAGTCAGCGTTCAGCTCCGTCGTCGTCGGCGAAAGATCAATCAAAACTCACTCCCTGCACATACAGATGCCTTCCACTTCCTCCCTGCACTGGTCCACCGAATCCACCCTGGAATCCTCCCCTTCCACCAAAGCCGGGAGGTCCTCCGAATCCACCACGGCCGCCGAAAGCGCCGGGTCCCATGTAGCCTGCGCGACCCGAGACGGCGGCGGCTCCGTAGCGGGCGTCATCCTCGCGGTCCTGTTTTCAGTGTGAGAGATGGGAGGGAGAGAGGTGAAGAGAGGTGGAGTAGAGCAGCAAGGGAAAGAGAAAGAGAAAGGGGGAGGGCGGAGAGGGAGGAGTCAGCCGCGATCGCGAGAGAAGAAGAAGAGAGAATGTGGTCGAACGCACCTCGCGAATGAAGAGAGGACGTCCAAGGAGAGTCTGGTCGCTGAGCTCGCGGATGGCCTTCTGCGCCTCCTCGGGTTTCGAGAACTCCACGACACTGTCGGTAAAGCGGAGCAGTGAGGCGAGTAGAAAGGGGAGAGGGGAGAGTGGTGAAGCGGGTAGGGCAGGAGAGAAAGAGGGAAAGGAAGGCGGATGATCAGCGTCGAGCCGAGACGAAGCGTAGCGAAAGGTAACTCACCCGCAGCCCTTGGACATGCCGTTAGGAAGCATCATGATCTCGGCGAAGACGACGTTTCCAGCTATATCCCCACCGCGTTCGAGGTCGAGATGAGGTAGGGCGAAAGGCGAGAGGAGGGCCGAGATGGCGAGTGTCGTCCGAGATGATGACGAGAGGGAAAAAGGGGGAAGCAACCGAGAGAACCATCCATCAGCCCTTCCATCTCTACTATATCCCTAGCCGTAAGTTGTCCCGCAGACCACCGAGAACCCGAATCCGACTCTTGACCCTTCTACTCCTTGCACGCCGAATCCGTCCAGCCCCGTTCCTCATCCTGCACTGATCAGCTCAATCTCCAGCACAGCTCCAATTCACCACCGTTGAAGGTTGAAAAGGGGAGAGGGACGGTGGGTGCGCCCAAATGAAGCTGTCTTGGCGAGGGAACCTTGAGGCGCCGAGAGGTGGTAGAAAGGGGAAGAAAGGGCGACCGAAATCCCTCTTGCTACCCTAATTGTAGCCGAACTAGCGCTCTATCGTCGCGCTATGGCGAGCGAGCACGCAGGGAGCGTCTCGCCGCTCAGCGACTGCTGCTTTATCGTCCGACAACCACCTTCCTACATCCGAGACCCGATCCCAACCCCAAATCAAAAGAAAGCAACCCACCCTCCCTCATAAAGTCCTTCAAATCGTTCCACTTGACGCCAAAGCTGAGGTTGCCAACGTAGACCCTGCACTCCTTCTTGCTCCTCTTTGCCGCCTCACTCGCCGCGACCTCGCGATTCATAGCCTTGGCAGCAGGGTCGAAAGGGCGGTCCCTAGGATCCCTCTCGCGAGGGGGAGGAGGGGGACGGTCGCGCGAATCGCGCTCGCCGCCGCGAGGGGCGGAAGAGTCGGAGCCGAGAGGCGCTTGACGAG
>MWVB01000019.1:185410-223968 GCA_003054985.1 Leucosporidium scottii
CCCCGGCACGCGAGACCTACAGATTGACGACGGGGAGAGCGGGAGCGGGAACGAGGACGGGAGTCGCGAGTGGGAGGAGGGGAACGAGAGCGCGAGTGGGAGCGACGGCGGTGTCGGGTTGAGCGCTGTGGTGTAGTCGAAAACGAGGTTAGCGCTCGGCTTGCAAGGCTGGTGAAATTGGTAGAAAGCGAAGCCTGTCCAGTCTGGTCAGAGCAGCGGCCGCGTAGGGAGCGACTGGACGGTCCTCTGGTCACCCTCGACCCCCCCTGCTCCGCCCAAGCGCTGAGGTGCTCCTCCCCCCTCCCGCTAAGTCTCGTTGCTCCCCGCTCTAATGAATTGCCGGTAAGACCCTGATTCGAAGACTAGTAAACTCACCCCTTCACGGTCATCGTACTCTGCGAAAGCGAGCAAGAGCCCAAGCAAGCAACAGAGTCAGCACGCGCGTTCCCTCTCAGCCAGCTAGCCAGTCTGTAGCAGATCAGTTAGAGCACAAAGGACTCACCGTCTGCTACACGAGGCTTCTCGTCGTAGCTGTAGCAAAGTAACGCGCAAGAGGGTCAGATCACCTTGCTCGAGAAGCGAGCGCAGGAGGGAAGCGAGTTGGAGCTCACTGGTCGTTGGCTGTACGAGAGCAGGGACAAGGTCAGCTACATGCTGCGATCTAGAGAGATACAGCTGTCTACTCACTGCTCATGCTGGAAGAGAGATGAGCTGATGAGGTACAAGTCGAGAGGCAAGCTCGCTGGAGCACGAGGCGGAGCAAGGAGTCGGTCGTCAGGGGTAAGCTCGCCGAGCTAGACTTCGGCCCAAACGCTGCTCTGCTGCCTTTCTGTAGCTCTCTTTGAGCTCCGCTGTAGCTCTGTACCATTTCAGCTCCCCTCCTCGTTGCTCCCCTTTGTCCTCTTTGTTGCCCCTCGCTTTCGCCGTTTCGTCTCTCTCTCTTCCTTTCGCGCTTCACTCCTGCTTCTTCTTCGTCTCTAGTACAGCACCTCCGAATCAGTTACAGAATATGACCTCAGCACAAGAAGACAGCTACACGCTCTACTCGCAGCGAGCGGGATGGGAGGACCTCCAGCCTATTCCTCAGGCCGATGCGCCTAATGCTCTCGTTCCCATCGCTTACACCGAGCAGTGTAAGCTTCTCTCTCGCTCTCGCTCCACCGTCCTACACCTCTCACTCTTCCCACCGCTGCTGCTCGAGCTCAGCGCGCTCAGCTCCTCATCGCCGTCTCCTCCTCTCTCATCGAACGTAGCTGATCTCGTCCCTCTCATGCCACAGACCGCGATGCTATGGACACTTTCCGCGCCCTCGTAGCCAAGGGAGAGAAGTCCCCTCGCGCCGTCGAGGTGACCGA
Source organism: Leucosporidium scottii (assembly GCA_003054985.1). Lineage (NCBI taxonomy): Eukaryota > Fungi > Basidiomycota > Microbotryomycetes > Leucosporidiales > Leucosporidiaceae > Leucosporidium > Leucosporidium scottii. The sequence goes on from MWVB01000019.1 coordinate 186,766, forward strand.
GCAGCTCATCCGCATGAACCCGGGTCATTACTCCATCTGGTGGGTCTGTGATGGCCTCAGCTTCCTCTCATAAGTTTGACTGACCCTCCCTCCTTTCCCCTTGTCCCTTCCTCCCCTTCCGCTCTTCAACGCCTCGCTTTTCGTAGGGCTTACCGCGCCGAGACTTTGCTGGCCACCAAGGCTGATCTGAGCAAGGAGTTGGATCTCATGGACGAGTTGGTCAAGGAGCACATCAAGAGCTACCAGGTTTGGTGCGTAGCGCCGTCTCTCGGCAAGTGTTGGCTCCTCAGCGCCGATGCTGACCTCTCCCTTCTTGTTCCCAACCTCGTCCACCTCCTTCCGTCCCCTTATTTTTTTCCCTTCCGCACCTCTCTCTCACCGTCCACCACCACCAGGCAACACCGCCGCACAATCGTCACCGCCCTCCAATCCTCCCTCCGCGAGCTGCCCTTCACCACCCGAGCCCTCTCCTTCGACTCCAAGAACTACCACACCTGGGCCTACCGCCAATGGGTTCTCTGCCATTTCTTCTCTTCGCAGACCACTCCCCTCCCTCTTGCTGAGAGGGTGGAAACCGCTTCTGCCGAGGAGGATGAGAAGAGGAGGACCGAGGTTTGGGAGGGAGAGTTGGAGTATACGAGGGAGCTTTTGGAGAAGGATGTGCGGAATAACTCGGCGTGGAACCATAGGTTCTTTGTGGCGTTTGAGAGTGGGGAGGGTGGAGGGGAGAAGGAGGAGATTGTGCAGAGGGAGATTCTGTGAGTTTGCTCCGAGTCGTCTCGGGAGACGGCAGAGAGATGCTGACGAAGATCTTGCGTATCCCACTACAGCTACACCAAAACTCAACTCGCCCTCGTCCCCAACAACCCCTCAGCATGGAACTACCTTCGCGGGTTCGTCCTTCCTCCCTCCCTCCCTCCTTCCCTTCCCTCCTCTCACTAACCCAACCCACCCTCCACAGCATCCTCACCCATGCCTCCCTCCCCCTCTCCTCCCTCAACGCCTTCGTAACCCCTCTAGCGCTCAACACCCCCCTCTCCATGCCCGCCGAGGAACCGGCCGTGAGCGATCAGGCTGAGCTACCGGCCGTGGGAGCTGTCGAGTGGTTGGCTGATGCTGGTGCTGAGGAGGCCGAGAAGAAGGGAAAGGAGGGTGGAGAGAAGGCCAAGGAGGCGGCGGCTGTGAGTTTGCTTTTCTTTGCTTTTCGCCCGAGGAGTGGAGCAATGCCGAGATGGTGATTCTGCGCCGAGGACTGACCTTGATGCTGTCGACAGCTCTTCCGCTCCCTCGTCCAGTTTGATCCGATCCGTACCAACTACTGGCAGTTCCGCGCCGATGAAGTGCTGCAGAAGGTTGGCGTTGTGGCTTGAGCTGGTCGAGGCTTTCGACTTGGGGCAAGAAGCAGGGGGGAGTTGGTGGAGCGGTGCAGCCTCGTCGTTTTGCAGTGTAATCTTATGGTGACTCCGCTCGTTCAAAGCTCCAACGACGCGTTGAGAATGCTGATTGGGCGTCTGAGTTGCAAAGCTAGAGATAAAGTTCTGCCAATTAGAGCGAGAGGGAGAAGAGGTATCGACAAGGCGGTAGAAAGGAGCGAAGGGGTAGGCTGCGAGGGGCTGCGAGCGAGCGAAGAGCGAAGGGCGAAGATGATACGGATATTAGGGGAGGATAGGATAGTCGGATGGGGTAAAAGTCTACTTGGCGGGAGTAGAGGCGGCGAGGAGGACCTTCTCCTTAAGGACTTCAGGGAGGTTGATGAGGTGAGCGAGGGGACGGAGCTCTTCGGTGTCGAGGAGGGCGATGGTGATGCGAGGCTGTCGGAGGCACACAGGTCAGTGATGCTGAGATGTACGACCCCGGACAGAGACTTACAGCCCCCTTGATCCCGGTCGCCTTGATGGCCTTGAAGAGTCGCTCGCCTGCGGAGGACGGTCAGGTCAGCTTTCGTCGCGCTGACCTCAGTATAGCACGCTCCATCGCACTCACCAAGCTTCTGCTTGACCTCATGAGGCGGCTTGCCGTCCAATCCATCCATGAACGAGTCCATCTCGCTCCTCTTCTCCTCCTCGACCTTGCCAACGCCGAGCGAACCCAGCTGCGCCTCGAGGGCGATGATGGCAGCGGCAGGAAGAACAGCGAGCTCGGCGAGAGATGCAGGTAGAGGCTCAGTGGGGTGCCCAGGCGTAGGGGTAGAGGAGGGGAGAGATGCAGGATCCGCCGAGATGGGCGCCGAGGTTGCTGGTGCGGGTGCAGGAGAGGCGTCGTCGTCCGAGGTGGAGAGAACGAGGAGAGCGTCGGCTACCTTCTGCTTTAGGTACTCGGGGTTGAAAAGGCACATTGCTCGCTCCTTCTTTGGAAGCTGCGAGAGTGAGTCTGGTCAGTTCGGCGCTGGAGTGAGATGTGAACGCGGGACTCACGCCCTCCAAAAGCTGCACGATCTCGCCGAACTGAGTCGGCTCGATCCTCTGCACTGCCGAAACGAGCCTGTCGTGCTCCGACTGAGCGGTGGCGACGGGCGAGCTTGAGGGAGAGGTGCCGGGCGACGAGGCGGCAGGGGCAGGAGACGAGTCGAAGGTCGAAGAGGCGCGGCGAGAGGTGTCAGGATTGGGAGAGTATGCGTTCGGGCTCGGAGAGAGGTCGGGCGTCTGTAAAGAGCGAGAGGTCAGCGAGAAGGGGGAGAGACCGAAAAAGACAGCAAACTCACGGCGGTGGTCGACAAGGACTGCATGCCTTGATCCAGCTCGCTCATACCATCCGCCGAGCTAGCTTCCCTCGCCCGTCCCTCCCTGAACTTCTTCGGCTCGTGGAAGCGCACCGTGATAATCCGCCCGCTCGGCCCAGCAGGTTGTCCATCCATCGCCTGTAATGCAGCAGCTGCCTGCTCAGGCAGATCGTACGAGACGAAGCCGAACTCCTTCGAGCGACCCTCGGCGTCGGTCATGACCTTGGCGCTGATGATGCGGCCAAAGTTCTTGAAGAGGAAGAAGAGGTCTTGCGACGTGATGGAGGCGTCGAGGCTCTTGACGAAGAGGTTGGCTACGGAGACGAGTAGCGCGTGAGTCCGGCTTCAAGATGATCTGGTCCCCGTCCAAGCTCACAGGGGTCGATGGCGATGGCTCCCGAAGCCGAAGGAAGAGGCGAGCCGTGTCCGTTCTGCGAGATGCGAGGCGAAGTGGGGCTTCCGCCGGCGTGAATCGACACCTGGGAGGTCCTAGAGAAGGAGCGCTGCTGCTGAGGCGGGGTGAAGGGCGCTGCGACTGCTTTGAGGGATGGATGGCCGTGTCCGAGAGCGAGCTCGCCGGGCGTGAAAGCGGCGGCAGCTGCCCATCTCGATGGGGACGCCTGTGGCGAAGCTGCAGAAATGCCGATGTCGGACTTGCGCGCGCGAGCGGGTACGAAGTTCTGTACGATGATGGTGTTGCCGTGGAGTTCGGAGCAGTGGAGCTCGTCAGTCGCAATTCTGGCGTGGTCCTCGTCCTGTAGGCGAGAAGGTCAGAAAGCGGTGAGAGAGCGGGAAGATGACTCGAACACACGTAGAAGGTGACGAGCGCCTGTCCCTTGAAGACGTTTGAAGCGCCGGAGCCTCGTCGAGGACCCTCGGCGAGCTGGAGCGCGACGCGGTGCACAGGTCCGAAGGGGCGGCACAGGTCGAAGAGAGAGCCCGCGGTGGTGGTCAAGGGGAGAGACTTGAACAAGCGAGGGACGGCGCTAGGTGCAGGGTCGTCGGAGAGGGTGGGCGAGGTGTGAAGCGTGAGCGCCGAGGCGAACTCCGAAAAGGCTTGACCGTTGACCGTTGCATACGCCTTCTCAGCTGTGGTGCAGGAAAATCGTTCGTTATCGATTTGCATGAGAAAGCGAGTCAGAGGACGTACCTCGGTCGAGAGACTCGAACTCGATGTGGCCCTTTGCCGGCGCCGAAGGATCGCCGATCCTCTCAATTCGGGGCCTGTAGAGCAGCAAATACACAGCTGGTCAGGATTTGGTCTGATCACAGCCTGCTAGCCGTCGCCCTCGGTACTCTGCACGCTCCCACTCGGCTCACAAAGGAAGCGAGCAAGCCGCAACATTACTTACCTGACCTTCAAGCATTCCCAGAGCGCCTCGACAATCTGCGCGTCCGATACAGCTTCACTGATTCCTCCGACGTAGAGAAGCGGCTCTTTCAGCAGTGCCGAAGGAGCTACTGGAGCGGCAGGGGCGGGCGGCTCGTCTTCGGGCAAGCTCCAACGAGAGGTCATCTATAGTCGATTCTGAGCTTGAGTAGGGGCAGACGAGAGGTACTGCTGAGCCGAGTGCTGTAGTCAATTGAAATGGCAAGAGGGAGAGCTGCTTCGGGCTCGAAAAGGCTAGGGAAGGTCAATGCGCTGCTTCGCTTTCTGCTCCGCCCGTGGCTCGTATCGCCTGTGCCAGCCGAAGGAAAGTCTCGTGGAGCTACAGATACCCGACTGCAGTACCGCCCTACATCTCCCTTCGACTCTCTCTCCTTCTCTTCCACTCGCGCCCTCTCTCAACAAGTCGCGTCGAGCGCTTCCCTCGCCCGCTCGCAATGGCTCAAGCCGAGGCGGTGGATAGCATCCTACAGTGGTTGGAAGACCTTCGATATCCTCATGAGCGCTCGGATGAGCTCGCTGGATTGATCGCCGGTGACTTTGGCGCGTCTCTTCTCTGGCTCTCTCAGCACGCTGTAGGCCGTCGGTGAGTCTTTTCCAGCGATCGGAACTCTCTTGTGACGCTGATAGCTCGAATGCACCACAGTCACGCTACCCACATCAAGACCGAGCTGCATCGTTTGCGCGAAGAAGCGCCGACGAAGCTCTCTGCTCCTCGTCGCGCCGGACTGGGCCTCGATGTCTGGCCAACAGCGATCAAAGAAGCTGGCAAGCTGCAGGCCGAAGACTCTCGGGCGTCCGAGCTGCTTCGGGGAACGCTGAAGGCTCAAATGGAAGCAGGTAAGCTCGTTCGGTGGTCGCTGCCACTCGGCGAAAGCTAACCCTCCCTCCCCCAGAACGCAGTCACTCGGCATCGATCGACGAGGTCATAAGGAGAAAGATTCTGCTTACCGCCCTCGCCGACCTCGAGACCACGACTCGCAAGCAGCAAGCTCGCATCTCGGCGCTGACGGCTCGTGTCGAGGAGTGGACGGCCGAGTCCCGCTCCAAGCTGGAACGAGTACGTCTGGACGTGACGTCGACATCAGAGATAAACGCTGACTCCATCTCAACCAGTCTTCCGCCTCTCAAGATGTGGCACAGACGAGGCAGCTCTTGCGCGAAGGCGACGAGGAGCTCTCGCTGGACTCGATGGCCACGCCGGCATATCTCAACGAGCTGGCCGACATGCTCACCAAGATCAAGTCACAGCTACAGTAAGCTCTTCTCCCTTATTCTCTCGCCTACCCTAGCTGAAGTCGAGCTGCAGGGATCACGTCGAGCGCCATCAAGCGATTCGCCCTCCGCCAATAGACGGCGCCGAGGAGCAACTCTACGTGTGTTTGCTGGCCTTCGTCTAAGCTTCACTCGCTGATCACCTCCTTGGCATTTCTCAGGCCCTTTATAAGCACTGTCTCGACCTCTCACGCCCAGCGACTTCCACCTCGTCTGTCCCTCCTAAGCCGACAGAGGAACGAGGCCGTTTGCTGCAGTAAGTGACTTTCCATGCCCCAGCTTGCAGGACCCATGCTGAATAGGTCCACCCTACAGGGCTCGTGCGGAAGCTCGGACTCGTCGGAACGCCCTGCGAGACGAGGCAGCGAAGCTCCGAGCCGAACCCGCTCCTCCACAGGTCTACGACGAGGCGATCAAGGAGGCGCGGGACAAGGTGGTGAGTCTATGACTCGCACCGATCAGCTATTTCCCCCCTGAGCTGACCTCCCGGTCGTCGTGCAGACTTCGCAGAAGTATCGAGTGGAGAAGCTGCTTCAACTCCGAGCCGACGTCTTGGCGCGCATCAGCCGTGATGCAGAGCCGGTGAGTAGCTTTTTCCCTGCGTTCTGAGCTCCGTGAACGCCACTGCTGACCTTTCTCGCCTTCTCTGCAGGCTCGCGAGCCCTGGGACACCGTGCTCGCCGACCTGGATGCCGCTGCCAGCGCTGCCTCATCATCGCTCGACTCGGCTCGGGACGCAGAACTTGCTACTTATGTCGCCTCATCCGCTCAACTTCATCCACAACAGCCTCCCATGCTCCTTTCCCCTCTCAAGGACGACGTGCAGCTCGCTCGAGAAGCTCGGCGAGGTGAATTTTGACGATGTCTCTTTTGTCGACGCTTGGCTGACCCCTGTAATCCGCGCAGCTCTACAGACTGCTCATCTTCTCGACTCAGCTACTCCTCTTGCCAGTTCAACGCCTTCGTCCGCCATCGAGCGAGCCTGCGGTTCGTCTCGGCTTTTCTCTCGACTTTGAGTTCCTTCCAGGAGCTGACCCTCTCATCATAGATTCCATCGCACACTCTCGGTTCATTCTTCAGGCGCTCCGGCCCCCTCTCGAGGCACAGCTCGACTCTGGTGTCGCTTCAAGAGCGGCCGAGCTCGACGAGCTCGTTCGGCTTAGGTGAGTCGCTCGCTTCTACCCTCGTGCGGGCTTCTGAGCTGACACGATCTCATCCTACAGGCTTCTGCTGTCCGATGGAAAGCTTTTGCCGCCCACAAAAGGTGCAGATGGCAAAAGTGTGGCTGAGCGTTGGCGGCGAGGGGAGAGGGACCTGGCGAGGGAGGGCAAGTCGGTGAAGGGGAAGGAGATTCGCAGATGAGGATGTACGAAATATTCTACTTTACATCACAAGCTCGAGTTGGCGGTCTGCGAACGCTTTCAACCCGCGACCGTCTCGCTGTCTGTCTTTTCGGCTTTCGCTGCTCGGTCTGCATCCGTCGGCGTTCGCTCGCTCGGCTTTGACGATTGATATTCTAGACAGATTTGTGTCATTGCAAGACGCAAGTTAGGTGAGGGGAACAAGGGGCTTAGTCAGAGGGGAACAGGTTGTGGCTCGGGGCCGGGAGTTTAGGAAAGGATACAGATCGAGAGAATCGAGAGGAAGTGGGGAGCGAAGGGGGAAGACATGCCGCTCAGCGGCTAAAGGGGAGGTGTTGAAGAAGTGTAGTGTAGTTTGGACGATTCCAAGGGAGTCCAGGAATTTAAAAGATCCACGAAAAGATGCCGCTGAGGAGCGAAGTCGGCCACCACTGAGGACAGCTGTAGCCGCTGGGGACCGACCACTTGATGTTGGGACTCCACCAGGTAGCGTAGCGAGGAGCCCATCCAGCTGGGGGGGACCAGTTGGAGGAAGGAAGCTATCGAAGGAGACGAGAAGATCGTCAGCGAAAGCCGAGAAAGCGATCGAGGAGGGCGACTAACGGTCCAAGAACTCTTGGGCTGCCACTGAGGTCCGATGCCAAAGTACAAGAAGCCCTCGGGGAAGCCGGAAGGCCTGCCATGTCCGAGGTGCTGAGAGAGGATTGAGAGAAAGAGTCAGCGAGCTGTTCGGTGGGAGCAAAAGAGTGAAGGAGCAACTCACGTCGAAGGAGTAGCCGTCGGTTCCCTTGCCGTTGCAGACGAAGGAGCTAGGAGCCCAGTTGTATCCAGACCAGCCGAGGCTGACCCAGTGCGAGGGCCAGGAGAATCCCGAAGGGTACTGCCATTGCGAGGAAGGAGCTGTTGACAGGGGATGAAGGAGGAAGAACGAACGTCAGAAAGCTGTTGAGAGTAGTAATAGAGCGGGGAAAGGTCCACTCACCCCACCAGGTAGCCTTGTTGCAGGTGTTGAGCCAAGCCGAAGGGAAGGAGAAGGTCGACGAGACTCCCCACCAACCGAGAGCGGGTTGCCAGCCGTGCGACTTGCCGAACCACTTGAAAGGAAGTCCACTGTAGGGGCACTTGTTTCCGGAAGGGTCAAAGCTGTGAGAAGGGGAAGCAAACAAGTCAGCGCTTCGCTCGCGGGTTTGCCTCGCCGGCGAGGGGTTTTCGGATGCTGAGGCTAGACTCTAGAGAGACGGCAGCTTACTCCCATCCATCCTTTCCAGAACCATCACACTCCCAGTCCTGTCCGGGCCAAGGATTTCCAGTCGAGGAGGGCTGAGCGGAGGTGGTGGTCTTGGAGGGAGCGGCGGAGGAGGAGGTAGCGAGGTAGGAAGTCCAGTTGGGGTCGAGCTCGATCCAGAACGAGGGAACGGTCCAGTGGGCAGGGTAGTGCCACGAGGAGGCGGGCACTGAAGGAGGAAGCGGTCAGCCGAGCTCGGCGAAGGCAGAAGGACCTGAGGAAGCGAGACTGCAACTCACCCCACCAGGTAGCGAGGTTTACATCGCAGTTAGAGAAGCCCTCGGGAACGGTCCACGTGTCGAAGGGGATCTGGCGAGCCGGAAACGCGGGAAAAGAGGCAGAAGGGTCAGCAGATGCAGGAAGCAGTCCAGATTGTGTAGTTCGCTCACATTCCAGCTTTCACTCGGGAGCCACCCGTGTCCATCACCAAAGAAGAGCCACTGCCCGTTGCTGTTGGTGAGGTAGCCGTCGTCGGGGTAGGGAAGAGGGTTGCCGTCGTAATCGACGCTGAGCGGAGGAAGCAGCGGAGGGGTGAGTCAGCACAAGCTTGGTGCAGATGTACAGTGGGCCGCTCGAAATCACTCACGTCCATCCGTCGTTTCCAGTGCCGTCGCAAGTCCATCCGCGAGGAGGAACGGAGACCGAAGGCGAAGGCGCTGAGGTGGTCGAAGCCTTGGTGGTGGTGGTGGTGGCAACGGTGGTGGTAGTTGAGGGCTTCACGGTAATGGTAGTGGGCTTGGGCCACCAGCTGGGAGACGAGATGGTCGAAGGGCAGTTCCATGAGGAAGAAGGGGCTGCTCGGCGAAGACGGTCAGCTGAAGAGCGAAAAAAACAAGAGAAGGCAAGCGTACACCACCAGGTAGCAGCGCTGCAAGTAGAAGCCCACTGCGAAGGGGGAGTCCAGCTGTTGGAGGGCACTTGCCACGAGCGCGGAGGCTGCCAGCCTGGAGGAAAGAAGCTCATTAGCTCCGATTTTCGACAAGCGAGCGGCAGTCCGAGCTCACCGAACCCGACTCCAAAGTACTTCCAGCCAGTGACACCAGTGTAGGGGCACGAGTCGCCCTTGAAGTCGAAACTAGAAGGCGACAGCGAAGGTCAGCGTCGAGATCGAAGCAGCCGAAGCTCGGCGCGAAGAAGACGGCATCGGCGCAGACGAGCGACTACGCGAGAGTGCACGAAGGTCACAGACTGGACTCACTCGAATCCATCGTCGCCGCTCTTGGAGCAAGACCAGGAAGACGAAGGTCCCTTGTACGAACTCCATCCGAGACCAAGCCAAAGATCGAAGGGAAGCGAGATCGAGGTAGGGTAGACCCAATTTTTGGTCGGGGCCCACCAGGTGAACTTGCTGCACGAGCTCAGGAACTCCGAAGGAGCCGACCAAGACTGCAGGAGAGGGTCAGCCTCAGAAGCTCGGCGCCGAGAGGAAACATGGTCAAGCGTACGTTGGAAGGCTGAATCCAGCCTCGAGGGGGCCCCCAGCCATAGTCCTTGCCGAAGTACTTCCATCCCGAGGGGTACTTGGAAGGGCACTTGTTCTTGTTGTAGTCGTAGCTGAGGAGAGGGAAAGCCAACGCCGAGGTCAGCTTTGTTCGTACTCAGAGACGTCCCACTGCGTCTGAAGGTATACAGAGGTACAAGAAGACTCACTCAAATCCGTCGAGACCGGATCCCGAGCACGACCAGCTCGAGGAAGGGTAGGTTCCACCGCAGGAGCTTCCGCCGCCGAGAAGGCCACCGAGGAGGTTCTCGATGAGGCAGAGGGTGCGGGGGTCATTCCTATGGACGGCGACGTCGACGTTACGCGCGGCAAGCTTGTGAGCGGAGGAGGGTTGGTGAACGCTGGCGGAAGCGACGGTAGCGAAGCCGGCAAGGGCGACGGCGACGAGGGTGGAACGCATGTTGGAGTGGAGGGAGAGTGGCCGGCACTCAGTAAACGAGAGTGGGGTGCGTCCGAGGAGGAATGAAGGGAGAGAGTGCGCTGAAGTGATGAGAAGGAAGGAGAGAGAGAGGAAGGGAGCGACGACGGGAGCTTTATACTCGGTGGGCCAAGTGCGAAGTGCACCTGTCTCTCCCCTCTGTCTCGCTATAGGCGGTCACGAGCCACAACAGTGGGAATTTGAGGCCTGTAGCGAAGGGTAAGAGGTGCCCTTCGACCCGAATTTCTGGCGAGACAGCGAGACAACCGTGTCTTGCCCTCGAAGTTAATGAATCAGTCAGCGGGCGATCCATCTCTGTCGGAAGTAACCTCGGTTCGAAAGCTGCATGGGCATTCGAGCCCCGAGCCTTTGAGCGTCCGAAGGAAGCGAGGAGGTGAGCGGAGAAGCCGAAGAAGCTCGAGGCCGATTTTTTCGCTGCTCAGTCGGCCCCTTTCCAAGGTGTAGTCGAGTGCAGCAAAGGTTGCAAAGTGTCAATCTCCTTTCCACTGTTCCCACTACTACCCGCGCTGCTCTCGAGTAGGAAGGCCGGCTCCCTCAAGCCCACTTTCCCGCCCTCCGAGCTCTCGGCTTACCTAGCTGGGGTTGGCCAAAACGAGTCGTGATCACGCCTGCAGAGGTGTCTCACGACTTTTCCTTCGTGCAGAGCCGCGACCTCTGGGACAAGTGCTTCCCAAGCTTCCCGGTCTTGTGGGAATTCCCCCTTGGTGGAAACGCGGAGCTAGAGGCGACGGGAGGCGGCGCCGAGCAGCCCTTTCGAGCAAGAGGTCGGCGGAGGCGCTCGGTGAGACTGTGCCGCTCTTGGATCGAGTCAAGGATGTGTGAGAGGCGCCCTCCACTATCGTGGGTATGTACATCTCCAGTCGCACAAGTCCAGCCCCTTCAGAGCGAGAGTGAAGCAAGACAACCGTAGCCAAGAACGCTCTCTCCTCGGCGCTTCCGATGCATGCTACTCGTTTTTCGGAGGTTGCGAGCTACACTTCAGCAAGAAGCCTGGCGATCGCCAGACCCACTCTTTCAAGCAGAGGCAACACCTCGCTGATCTCGGCACTCTTGCGGGCGAGACCAGGGAGGAGAAAAGACGTATGCTAAACTGAGTTGCTGTTGAGCTACATAAGCGGAGAGCTATGCACAATCTACTATATTATTACGAAGCGACTAACCCTCCACCGACCAACACTCAAACTGCATGACCTCAAACTTGCTCTGATCCACCCCCCCCGCGCCCTTCTCCCAATCCTCCCTACTCGTCAAGGGCTCATTATCGAAGCATGGGCATGCTGTAGTGAACCCTTTCTCAAAGACGCCGTCGATCCAAAGGCCGTACTTGCCGTCCCCGCCGCCGACCGAGAGGTAGTTGTGCTCGGTGAGGACGATGTAGTCGTTCCGGCCGGTCCATTTGAACGCTTTGATGGAGGAGCCGACGCGGAAGTCGGAGGGAGGGAAAGGAGTGGATTTCCAGAGGAAGCTGCGGGCGGGGAGATGCGAGTTAGCGAGGTGCTGGAAAGAGCGAAGCGAGCAGCGACTCACCAGGTCCCGTCGCCGTAGTAACTTGCTCCCTCCTTCAAAGCCTCGTTCACATAGGCTCCAAACACGGACCCTCGACCATCCTTGACCACCAGCACGACGCCGCCCGACGAGCCTCGCAAGCCGACCTTCATCCGCTCGTACATCGTCCCGATCGAGATGCCATGCTGGTCGAGCGAGTAGAGTAGGTTCCACTTGGTCGAGATGCGAAGTCGAGGCGGTAGCGATGGTCGGATCTGTGAAGCGATAGGGATCAGCTTAAAGAAAGGGAGAGAGGAAGTTCAAGCTCACCCCTTCGGCGATGTCCTCGTCGAGCGCTCGCTGCACTCCCGGCCGCACACCACCCAGCACAATCGGCTGCACCGCATCCGGTGACCGAGGATCGTACTGCCATTCTTTCTTAAGGATGGGAACCGTGTTGGAACGAGCCCCGGCGTTGCCTTGAGGGGGAAGGTGACGCGCGTTGCCGTTCGAAGGAGGGTTTGGAGATGGTCTCCGCGAAGGAGGAGTAAAAGAGGTGGAAGTGAGGTTCGAGTGAGAGGAGGAAGCCGAGGCATAGGCGTTGGTCGTGTAGTGGAAGGTCGGTGGAGCGGGGGCTGCCTCGCTCGGCGGAGGGGAGACGGCGCTATGAAAGTCTCCCCAGTCGGGACTAGTCGATGGCTCAGCTGTCCGAGCCATCGTGGGGAGACGCTCCATAGACTGTCGGCGAATCTTGCGAAAGGTGTTCTCTGCCGAGTGGAGAGGCGGCGACGAAGGGTGGAAAGGGTCGAGGCTGGGTCGGGAGGTGGTCGAGATGGGAATGGAGTGCGGCGGGGAGGAAGAAGCGGCGAACTGATGGGTGTCCATCAGCCCCGAGAGCCGTCTCGGCGGAGAGAAGGAGGCCGAGTTGTATGAACCCTCGCGCCGTCGCGAAGGTCTACGCACGGGCAGAGGAGCACTTGCCGACTCGGTGTTGCTCGTTCCGGCCTCCGCGCTCCCCATGCCGACCATTGAAGGTGGTGGAGCGCCCCAGGGATCCCTCGCGAGGTCATTGAGGACCTGCTCCTGCCGCTCGTCGTGAGCTCGCACAACGTCCCTCAATCCCGAACTCCCTGCACCGCTCGGCTCGTTGCTGAGGTCGATCAATGATGCGAACGAATCTAGTGGATCTTGACCCCTTGAGACCGTCTTGGAGGGTAATGGCGGCGGCGGGCGAGGAGCGGTTGCGTTGGAGCCGCTGTCGGCGCTGGGGGCGCTCATTGAGGTAAAGATGCGAGGTGACTCGGTACGCGAGGGTGCATGGAACGGATCCAAATCCGACAAGTCGACCAGCGAGCCATTCTTGGTGGCCATCTTCGGCGATACGAGCGACGAAGCTTGAGACGAGCTTGGACGATGACGCTGACCTGTAAGCAGGTAACGAGGGTCAGCTGGGTTGTAGGACTGTGGGAACAGCCGGCCTACCCACCTAGAAGCTACAACCGAGACGTTGGAAAGCGAAGCGGGCGGCGGGAGAGCAACCAGCGCTGCCGGCCAAGTTCACCTCTCGAGGGCGAGTCGGCTGGCACTTTTGACCTTGTACCATCACCTCGTTTCTTTTCGACTCGCGTTCGGCTACACGGAGAAGTAGCTACAGCCGTCTGTACCTCAACGGATGGCGACCAGCAGCGCCGGCTCGTCGCGCTCGCCGTCCTCGAATCGCAAGGTTGAACGAACGCTGAGCGACTCGAGTTTCGGCAACATGATGCCCTCGCTCAAGGCGCAAGGAGCTGCTAGCAAGGAAAAGGGGAAGAGGAAAGCTGTTGTGGTACAGGAAGACGAGGACGACGACGTTATCGTGGTGGAATTGGGAGGAGTGAGGCAGCAGACGGGCGGCAGCAGCAGCAAGAGCCGGCCATCGCGCGCCTCGTCGTCTGCAGCAGCTACTCCTTCAACAGCGACGAATAAATCCGCTCGTACCGCTCGTCCAACCCCCTCCGAAACCTCTTCGTCCACCCTCGTTGCGCCCAAAAACACTCAGCGCAAGCGCAAGGCAGAGCCCGGCGATGGCTTCAAGATGGACTTCAAGCACACACAAGGACCCGCTCAACCTACTGGTACCTCCCACAAGTCGTCCTCCTCGTCCCGCGCTCCAACTCGTCCTTCCAAGCCTCGACCGACCGCTCCACCCCCCTCCGCTTCCTCTCTCGCCAGCTCCTCCCGTTCACATCACTCTTCGACCAAAAGAACCTTTTCGCTCGCCGTGGACGACGCTCCCCCTACTCAGTCCGAGTCCTCCTTCACATCGATCCTTCCCTCGGCGCTCTCGGGATCAACCCACGGCAAGGCCAAGCTCAAGCCCCTCCAAGCTTTCCGTCCTCCGCCTTCCTTCGCCATCAAGTCGACATCACCTTCCCCTTCTCCCCCTCTCGCCGAGGCAGCAGCCCAACCTCATCCTCAGCCGCCGAGTATCGCCTCTCCGCCTCCTCTTCCATCCCCGCCTGCCGTTTCCATTGCCCGAGCCGACTCGCGCCCGCCCTCTCTACCCTCACTTCCCTCCAAGTCTCCGTCGCCACCCAAACGCAAGCGCACCTCCCCTCAACCTCGCTCGCCCACCATCGACCACATCCTCGACACGACCGACTGGGCCGAGCTTCACCCTTCGCTTGAGACCTCGCACCTCTTCCGACTCGAGTACGCTATCCACGGCGGCTTGACGTACAATCAAGCTCGCACGGTGGGCAAGAAGGAGCAGTTCTCCAAAGTCACGAGGAAGAACGTGCCGGCGGCGGTCGTGCTGTATGAGGAGCCAAGTTGGATCGACGATGAAGTCGCTGTAGGGACGTTGAAGAAGAAGTTGGGAGATAAGGAGCACTTTGTGGCGGTACTGTGGGTGAGGGATGTCCTGGGGAGGAACAAGATGGAGGAAGGCTCGGTCGGCGAGGAGGGCGAGTTGAGGAAGGCGGTCATCGGAGGTGTGGACATGTATCTGCTCGGGAAGGAGTTCCCTCTCAAGCTCGTCATCGTCGTCGGCATCATCGTCGGGGTCAGCGAGAAAGACACCACCATCGCCTACGAAGGTGAGTTGCTACCTCTTCCGAGCCTCTCGTTCTTCCTGACTGACTCGCTTCGCTCCACAGTCGACGACGGCACCGGAGTCATCACCTGCACCTGCGCCCTTCGTCGACCCGATCCCATCTTCGTCTTACCGCCTCGCCGACTCGACGACGACAGCGCCCCCAAAACTCCCTCCCCTCGCAAGAGGAAGATCGAGGATCTCGTCGAGATAGGAGAGGACCGTCTGGAGGTCGGAACGCTCGTCAAAGTCGTCGGAAGGGTGGAGGAGCACATGTGGGCCGCCACGGCGGATCGCAGGATCGTCGCCGAGAAGATTGGTGAGTGCCGAGCTTTCGAGATTCGCTATCGCCCCTACTGACCACTCTCTCCGCTCGCAGAGGCTCTTGGGGACGCCAACATCGAGGCCGAGCACCATCTCCAAGTCGCGCGATTGCATCGCGAGGTCTACAGCAAGCCTCTCGACCTCCAAGCCCGACTCGCTCAGATCAAGCAGGCCGAAGCGGAGCAGTGGTCGCATCTACCCTTGAGTCAAGCCTCATCCAGTAACGCCGGCACGCCGACGAAGGTGAGTGGCTTCTGCTGTTCGTTCTCGGAGCTTTCGTAGAGAAGCTGACCCTTTGCTTTCTCCCACTTTTCTCTAGAGGATCCGCCTCTCCCGCCCCATCAAACTCCACGACGACGACATCACCCCCAAGAACTTCGTCACCTACATCCGCCAACATCTCCGCGACAATTACGTCGACCGCGCTTCTCCTCCCACCAGCCAACCCTCCTCCTCGATGCCAGGCTCCGAAAGCGCCTTGTGGGAGCTCAAATTCGCGAGTCAAGATCGCGTCGAGGAGCCCACGCCTTTCACCCTCGAGGACATCGAGTCGGATCGCGAGCTCGTCACGTTTGCTAGGAGGTTGGCGCAAAAGGGGGAGAGGGAGAAGAAGGCCAAGAGGAAGCTCGGGGCGTTGGGGAGGGGGAAGGGCAAGCTGTGGGTCAGCAAGGAGGGGAAGGAGGGAGTCGTCTCGCTCAAGGGTGTAGGCAGCCACGGCGGGAGCTCGCTGCTCCTGCGCACCGTGTCGAGCGGGCTCAGGTCGAGCAAGGAGCGCGAGAAGTCGTCGTCGAGCCAGGAGGAGCAGCCACTCGAGGGCGTCAAGCTGGAGAAGTCCATCTCCAAGTGCTTCCGCGAGGCTTTGGTCGAGATGAGCAAGAAGGGCGTTATCGTCTCGAGTGGGCCGGAGGTGGAGGAGTCGAAGTGGGCCACCGACTTGAGGATGATGGAGGACCTTCCCGACGCTCCTTCTTACGCCCGCTCGACGGAGAACTCGGGCTCGCGCCCAATGGAAGGAGGAGCATGGGCGCTGCTGTTCGCCGAGGACGACGGCGATGAGGATCGCAGGCCTTCGCCGAGGAGCACCAAGCAGTCGAACGCCCAAGGCGACTCGGCCAAGGCCTGGAGCAACGGTAAATGGGACATCGACCTCGAGGATTCCGTCGAAGAGGAGGACACCTTCCGATCTGCGCCAAGCTCGACCGAGAAGAAGAAGTCCAAATTCGCCGCCCAGTGGGACATCGAGCTCGAGGACCCTGTCGAAGAGAAGGATTCCAGCGCCAACCCCACCCTCCCCTCCATCTTCGCGCCGAGCTCGACCGAGAAGAAGTCCAAGTTCGCCCAGTGGGACATCATTCTCGACGACGAACCGGACGATGGAGTCAAGCCCGAGATACCTGACACCATCCCGAACGACCGCCATACTCCTCGCTCGACTCGCACGCGCTCCGATACCGACCTTCCCAGCTCCCCCTCGACCGTCAAGCCCTCCCGCACCACCAAACTCGACTCAGGCGCTCCATCGACCTCCCTCCGCCCCTCACACCAGAGCTCTCGCATTCCCTCGTCCCCTCCCACCTTCGAGGTCCCGTCCCTCTTCCGCCCCCCTCCCGCCGACCGAACCTTTGCCACCGACGCGAGCTGGACGACCTCCATTGCCAACGTCGACCAAGAGACCTACGAGCTCGTCACCCACACCTCTCTCGCTCCTGCTATCCTTCGCGTCCTGCACCACGTTTGGACCGGGAGCGGGCAAAGGTCCGGCTCGAAGAACAAGACTGGGGTCTCGGAGAGGGAGATCAGGGAGGCGTTGTTCCACGATGCGAGGTGGGCAGGCGTCGCTTCGTACTCGGATTTGCTGAGGAAGGCTTTGAAGGTGCTGCAGGAGCAGGGGGAAGTGCAGAGTCCTGATTTGAAGCACTACAGACCGACGAGGGGGTTGGGATTCACCAAGGGGAGGGAGTGATTGCTTGATTAGCTGGCTCGTTGCACTCGTAGTTCTGTTGTTCTCTAGTCGTTTGTTGAAGTGCTTACATACGAGCTTCGCCTTGCCTTTCGAGTGGACAGAGACAGCGAAAGCCGAGAACGAAGAGCGCCGAGCCGAAGAAAGGGGTTTGAACTCTGGAGGGAACGAGTGGCGAACTGGGGCTGATCAGAAGCAACTATACGCTACTGAAGCATTCCTGGCCCTTCGCATCCCTCGAGCATCTCGTTCTCATTGACAAGAGTTGGCCGCTCGCCCTTCGCCTGCTCTCTCTCCTCCACGTCTTCGTCGTATCTCTCGTCACCTCCAATTACCAACAGAGGGTCATACGAGCGTTCAAGCGGAGCCTACAGTACCTCACTTCGCCCTCCATCTCCTCACCAGCCACACTCGACCAAAAAATGTCGAGCTCGAAGCGCGCCTCTGACGCTCCGGCTGCCGACAGCGCTACGCCTGCCAAGCGTACCAAGGCCGAGGGAGAGGGAGCTGGAAACGGTGCTGGTGCTGCCGACTCTTCGCCTGCGGTCGGTCGCGATACGGACTCGCCTTCGAACCGAGGGGGACGCGGCGGTCGCGGTGGAGGACGAGGAGGCCGGGGCGGAGGAGGCGACAAGAAGGAGAAGAGTGGCCGAGGACGTGGAGGCTACAAAGGTGGAGATAGGCGTGGCAAAGGCGGCGACGATTCGCGGAGCTGGGGCGGACGGAGCGACAATGCGAAGGGAGGGATGAGGGTTTGGGGCAAGAAGGAGGGCGAGGAGGGAGCAGCTACACCCGACAAGACTGAGCGTTTGCCCAAGAAGAAGGTCGCGGTGCTAGTGGGCTACAATGGCGCGGCTTACAAGGGTAGCCAGATGTGAGTCGGCGCGCTGCTGGTTGGCGTTTGCCGTGGAGCCGCCGCTGATCCCTACTCTCGTCCACAGAAACCCTGGTATCCCTACGCTGGAAGGAGCCGTCTTCCAGTCGCTCGTCAAGGCCGGCGCCATCAGCCCCGACAACGCCGACGACCATCAGAAGGTTCGGCCTGCTCTCGATACTTCGGAGCTCTGTCGCTGAACATCTCCAACCTTATACAGGTCAGCCTCTCGCGCGCTGCTCGCACAGATGCCGGTGTGCATGCCGCCTACAACGTCTTGTCGCTCAAGATGATCCTCTCGCCTCCCGACAAGCCCGCCGCGCAGCCTCTCGAGGAGTACCTCAACACTTTCCTTCCTCCTACCATCCGCATCTGGTCCGTCATTCGCGTTCAAGGCTCCTTCAACCCTAAGAACCTCTGCGACCAGCGTCAATACGAGTACACCCTCCCCACGCACCTCTTCCTCGGTCCGAAGCCTGGTTCGGCGCTGCACGACTGGCTCCTCAAGTGCCGCGCCAGCGCAAAAACATCGCCCGTCATCGCCTCCGCCGTTCCCAACGTCACCACCGGAGCGCCATTGCTGCAGAGCACCCCCGCCCCCGCCGAGCCCAACGCTACCGAGCTCGCAGCTGCCGCCGCCATCGCCGACTCGGAGGCCTTCTGGACTGCTCAGCCCGAGGGATCCACCTTTGCGGACGACGTCAAGGCCAAGAAGGGATGGCGCATCTCCAAGCCCATCCTGGAGGCTGCACGAGAGTTTGTCACCGCCTACGAGGGAAGCCACAACTATTACAACTTCACCGTCGGCATGGATTTCCGTGACCGCAGCGCGTCGAGGACGATGAGGAAGCTTGAGGTGGGTCCGTTCTTTCTATCGCCATAGACCCTCGCTGACCCCGCGCTTCCGTAGGTCTCCGAGCCTTTCGTCGTCGACGATGTCGAATACGTCTCGGTCGGCTTCCTCGGCCAGTCCTTCATGCTCCATCAGATTGTGAGTCTGCTTTCATTATTTGATGGAAATCCCTCCTCATGTCTCCGCCTACCACAGCGCAAGATGATTGCTCTCGCCATCCTCGCCGTCCGCACTTCCACCCCTTCCTCCCTCGTCGCCGAGACTTTCGGCCCCTCGCGCATCCACATCCCCAAGGCACCCGCACTCGGTCTCATCCTCCTCGGCCCTCAATACGGCGAGTACAACAAGCGCGTCGGCGAGTCCAACACCAAGCTCGAGGACCTCAAGGCGGCCGGCAGGCTCGACGAGGCTAGCTTCTCTGAGCAGAAGCGGGACGCGTTGGAGATTGGCGAGGATCTCGACAAGCGGATCCAGGAGTTCAAGAAGGAGATGCTGCTGAAGAAGCTGTGGGAAGTGGAGAATACCGAGGCGACGTGAGCTTGCGCTTCCTCGGCCGTTTCGCTGCTCTTGGCTGACACTCATCATCCACAGCTTCTCGAAGTGGATCAACTACGTTGATGTCTTCATCGGAACCGACTTTGAGTACGTCAGCCCTTCCACCACCTTTGTCGGCGCCGATCTTCCCTTACTCGCGGTTGACCCTCTTCCTCTCGCAGGTACCTCAATCCCAAGGGAGTCATCCCCGCCTCTGCCGTTAGCAGTAAGGGTCCCAAGAATGGCGACAAGAAGGCGCCGGCTGCTGTCGAGGGAGCAAACGAGGACGTTGCGCTGCCGAGCGACGATGAGGAGACGACGCAGGGACAGGAGGAGGGCTAGAAGCGGAGAGCGGTTCGAGTAGCTCTATATTGTGTATCCTAGATGTTTTTCCCGATTGAGAGTCGAGTTGATTTCCCGGCTTGGCTCGAATCGGAACGGAGGCTGGCTCGCCTCTCTTTCTCTCTCTTCGTCCTTCTCGCCTCTCGCTTGACAGCACATCATTTCGAGCTCATCCGTTATCTGTCGTCGCCCAACCCTTCCCGCTCGCCTCCCGAACCCCTCTACAGCTTGCGATGGAGCTCGACCCGCCTTCTCTCGCTCCACTTCGACTCGATCCGTCAGTCACTCCCTCTGGCCCGACACTCCCAGTAGAGCTTGTGCGATCTATAATACAGCTATCCCTCCCTCCCTTGACTTTCTCTACCTTTCGCGAGCGATACGATCAACTCGTTCGCTTCTCGCTGGTCGACTCGATATGGAGGGCACTCGCGGATGAGGAGCTTCTCAAGCACGTCGCGCTCAGTCGGGAGTGCGCAGCAGATTCTCTCCTGTGCACTTCGAGTCTCTTCAGAGGACGGCGCCGCTTGGTGAAGACCCTCTGGCTCAACGAGAAGGCGGATGCTCTTGGAGCCATCACATGGTCGGCTACTCAAGTCAACCTGCTCTTGAGCGAGTTCGAAGAGGTACGTACCTTTCGGATGTTCTCTGAGCGCTCTTGGATCGAGCTGCATTCCCTCGCTGGTGCCGGCCCGAGTGAGTTCGGCGTTCACTTTTTATCGCCGAACACCGTTCTGACAGCAGTGCTGATGACCCGCCCTCACACTAGACCTCGTTGACATATTACTTGGAGACATACACCTTGCTCAATGGTGCCACAAGCCTGGATTACCTCGCTTTTCCCGACTCAACCGCCTCGCGCTGGCCAACTCCGACTCGAAGGCTCTTTACAAAATCCTGGGCCAAGCCACTTATCCATCGCTCAAGACCCTCATTATACTACTACGTTCGTGCTCCGGGATTGCCTTTACTTTCGAGCGGGGTATTCGCTATCTGGCGCCTCAGCTCACGACATTCGCCTTCGTCAAGACCGACTCGCTTGGGGGACGTGTGCTGGACGAATCGACATGGGAATGCTTCAATCAGCTGAAGAGCCTTACTCTCACCTACGACGCCGACTTTGACAGGGTCCTCGGCGCTCTTCCTACATCCCTCGTTCAGCTCCGAGTGAGCCCTCCTTTCGCCGAGCGCTTCCTCTTCTATACGCTGCAGCCGGTGCTGAAAGCCTTCCTCATCAACCCGGCCTCTATAAAGAGACTTTCCAAGCTAATTCTCCCCGCCCTTGAGCCTCGACCGTGGACTCACTTCGAGACGATCATCATGGGGGAACGGGAAGCGGCGCAAGAGCAGCTGCTGAAATTGTGCAAAGAGAGGAGAATAGAGGTCGTAGAGGCCGATTGGTTCCCTCCAGACGATCGCTGGACGTATCTCGAGAGTCTGTTGGAGCCGGTGTGAGTCGAAGGATGATGGCAAAGCGCCGAGCCCGCCGGCAAAAGCTGACCCGTTTTCTCTGCAGGGTGTTGTGACGAGCTTTAATCCTCCCTATCGAGATAAATATGCACGTAAGATATATTCATCGAACATCGTCGGGAGCTTGAAGAAGGGAAACGGACAGAGAGCAGCCGCTCGAGTGAGCCCTCGGCGATGGCTGTTCTGACCCATCTGCAGCCCTTGTGAGGGCTCGAGTCAGCTCGATGAACCTGTAGGGTGTCGATGAGGTACACTCTGATCTCGTCTGAGCTTCACAACGCGCATGCTCCACCTTTTCTGCACCTCAATCTGTTTCCTGGCCCGAGGGGGGAAATCTCCCTGGGGCACTTTCCGCTCGCCCTCCTTCTTCCTTCCTCACCCTCTCTCGCAACTCGGCTCGTCTTTCGCTTCGACCCTCGTACAGCTGGACAGAAAGGAGCTACAGGACAGCTACAGCTCAGCAACCTACATCACCCACCTCAAAGCTCTACCAGGATGGACAACCCGCTCGAGGCTCGCTCCTCGTCGCCCTCTCAGCTCGAAGAAGCTCCCCACCAGCTCCCTTCGCTTCCAAACGAAATCCTGCAGCGTATCATCCAACTCGCTCTCCCTCGGCTTGCTTTCAACACCTTCCCAAAGCGCTACGACATCCTCCTCAACTGCTGCCGCGTCAACAAGCTTTGGGCGGCGCTCGCGCAAGAGGAGCTCTGGAGGCATGTCGGGCTGTGGGATGGCAAAGCAGCAGATGGCTTCCTAGCTATCAAGCACGCTCCGACGACACGAGGTCATCGGACGCACTCCCTTCGCCTGCTCTTCAACCATGAGCTGTCAAGCTCGGCCACAGGACTCGATTGCTCTACGCAGCTGGAGAGCATTCTGGGGGCTTTACCTGAGCTGAAAGCGCTCCATATCGCTGCTCAAGAGGACCCTCCTCCTGCAATTGACTTGGGACTGCTGTCTGTCATAGCTCCAGGTGCGCCTGGCTGGAGCGCCATCAATCCTTCATGGACCGTGACTGACCCCACTGTTTCGTACAGGCCTCGAGGATCTCACACTCGACCACTGTCAATTTCACTTTGACCCATTCCCACCGGCATCGCTCCTACCCTTCAACCGTCTCCGCCGCCTCACTCTCTCCGACCTCGGAGGACGCGCCATAATGGCTGAGGTGCTCGCCTCGGCTGATCTTCCCCTCCTCCAAGAGCTCGTGATCATTGGATCTTTCGAACACTACTTCCAATGGAGCTCTCAACGCGTTAGAGACCGCCTTGCGTCGCCACGCCGCTCAGCTCCTCGCCCTCACCCTCTCCACAATCAACTTCGACCCCAGGTGGTCCTTCTTGGACGCAGCCTGGAAGCACTTCACCTCCCTTCACACTTTGACTCTGGACTACGCCTCTTCATTCAACACGATCCTCCCTCTCCTTTCGAGACCTTTGACGACCTTTCGCCTCCGACGTCCGCTCCAGCCTCCACCTCCCACCATCCAAAAGCTCTTCAACGTGCTCGAGAGCTCGCCGAGGTGTTTGATAGCCGTGAACCGCCTTGTCGTGACTAGAGGACACTACTATGAGGATGGGGAGGGCTCGTGGCCGCATCGCTTGCTTGCCGAACTCTGCCAGAGTCGGGGCATTAAGCTGGTGCAGACACCGGATTTTGGTGGGTATTCCTTAGATGACCTCGACGATGCACTCGAAGCTTGGTGAGCTTTTCTCCGACCCCTCCTGTGCTGCCTCTCGCTGACCCTTTCGCTCGCGCAGGTGGTAGCTTGGGAATGGGTAGGAGGGTCGCTGAAGGATGTAGGAAGCTCAAAGCTGCGCTGTCAATACTTTCACTTTCCGTTCTCTGTGCTGGCTTTGCAACGGAGACAGAGATGGGACCGCGGGAAGAAGGGAAGCCGGGAGCTCGGCGATCTCCTCCCTGCCTCAGACCCAAGGGCGAAGAATGTGGCTTTGCTGGCTTCACTCGACTTTGAAAGTCGAGAGGGAACGTCAAACATTGTATTGCTTCCGGGCTGGCACCCTCGGAATGTCGTTCGATGGCGAGGCGGAAGCGCTTTGGCGAGTTTCGAAGTTGCTCGGCGCTGGAGCTGGAGGGCGAGGCGTTGACCTGCGACTGTCTCTGGTCCGTTCTCGAGTATGAAATGCGAGCGTGGTGAGTGGGGAGATCATGTGCAGCATTGACCTTCTTTGCTGTTGAATTCGTGGAGATGGGCTGAAGGGATGACGACGAGCTGGCCTCGGCGCTACTTCGGTGAGGGGAAGAACGGGCTCGAGGTGTCTCTGTAGCGTTATAATACTTCTGGGAAGAGCTCAGAGATCACCGGACTGACTCAATGCACAGCTCCAAGCGAGTCAGATCATCCCGCAGGCAGCTCTTGGCGACGACTGACCAGCTTCGCCAGCCAGCGAGCAGCTCTTCCTACTCCGCGGCGGCTCGCGCTCGACTCGAGCAATGCTCGCCAAGGAGTCCTACTGTAACCTGTGAGCGCTCCATCCCAGCTCCATCGCCCAGTAAGTCTCGGTTGGTGACCCAGCCCATCGAAAGGCCTCCACCTCGCCTGACCGAGCAGCCAGGCGAACCTTCTCTCGAGGCGAGACATACAGCGCCGGGTCATGATCCTAATCAGTTCAAATCGACGATGGGGGATACTCGCCCAGGAAACGCCAACGCTCGCCAGACCGAATCGCTTGCCTGTTGTAGGACGTCAGGTGAGAGCTGGGACACTCGGGACTGGGGGCAAAGGGGGAGGAGGAGGAGCGATTTGAGATCGCTGTAGTAGAAGGCGGCCCGCTGACGTTCTGTGCGGTAGCGACGGGTGATTTTGATGATTCCGAGTACATGCCCACGCCGAGCAGAAGAGCTGTAGCGTAACGAGAGATGGTGGTTCGAGCTGGCCAGGCGAAGCTCGGGTTCGGTCGGGCTTTGAGAGGCTGAAAAGGGGGCGATGGAGGTGGTAGATGTAGTGTAACGAGTAAGGCTGAAGAGAGGTGCAATTGCAGTACATGAGAGTAAGGTCCTTAAAGGTTTTACTGCACATCGATGTCGAGATGCGAGAGCAGCCGAGTCGCTGCCCTTCGCCTCTCTCTCCGCCTTTGCTCGCTCGAGGGTTGGCTCTGTCGTAGCTGCTCGTTGCTCGTCGTTTTCTGCAGCTCGATACAGCTTCCTGTGGCCTCGTGTTTGTACGCCACCTACGTCGGAGCTCACCTGACTGGCGTGTAGCCCTCTCCATCAAGTAAGCGAGGGTGCCTCTTCTCTCTCATCTTCAGCCACTCACCCGTAGCTCGTTTCTGCTGTCCTACAGGCTTCCCTACAGCGTAACACCCGTCTCTCGCCTGCATCCGGCCCCTACCGACCTACAGCAACTCGCTCAGAAGGAGCAAGCCCTCTCACTTAGCGGCGACCTTCGCCCCTCCTCCCCCCAAAGCGACCGACCCTCATCATGTCGGCCGTGCTCTCATCGCCGACGCCGTCGTTTCCTTCGTCGTCGATTCCCATACATACGCCAGAGACACCGCCTACCGCTACGCAATCGTTTGTACTCCAATCACCGCCTCAAGGCAACGGAGTGCCCCCACTCGAAGCGTCCTCGTCGTCCCCTTCGGCCAGCACTTCAGGCTCCGAGCCGTCCACCCCCGTCAATCATGCGCACTCGGGCGTGGTACCCATGTACCCTTACAACGTCGCCATGATCCCTCAGAACGTCAGCGGCGGTCCCATGCCCGACGACAGCGGCATCACCACTCGCTTGCCCTCCATCTGCGTCGATTACCTCTCGCACGAATGGGGTGAGGAGGACGTCTGGACCAGTTGGAAGGCTATGACCAAGCACAAGTCGGAGATTGCCAACGGCGTGCGCCTCGAGAATGCCAGTTGGCGCACTTGGGCAAAGCAGCGCGGCAACCTCAAGACCATCTCGCCCGAGACGCTCAACTGGTGAGTCCCCTCTCGAAGCGGTCAAGCGAGAGCAGAATCTACTCGAGTACATCACTAATGATATTTCGCATTCGCTCGTGCTCTCCCAATCCTTCTTCCCTCCTCCTCAGGCTCAAGGACAGCGACGTCACCTGGCTCTACGGTCCTCTCCACACCAACATCGACGCCGTCCCTCCTCCCAAGGAGTCCACCATGAGCGACCGCCTCGGGTTGGAACCTCTCCGGTCGTTGGCGGATTCCAAGAAGGTCGCCGCCGCCAACGCAAAGAAGAACAAGCCCAAGAAGCCCGAGATCAAGACCAAGCCGATTCTCAAGTATCGCTCCCTCTCCGACATCCTCATGCCTTCGACCGGCGCTTCACCCGTAACGGAGGACGAGCTCAACTTTGACGACCAGAGCACTATCTCGGTCCACCACGCTCGCTCGGATTCGCACCTCGTTCGGCTCAACTCTCTCAACAAGGGTCGCAAGAAGCGGGGCTCCCCCATCACCTCTCCTCGCGGCACTTCACCCGAGCCGGCAGGCCACTCGGATTCGTCCTCGACCTCCAACCCTCCCGTCAAGAAGGAGCACCGTCACATCTCCTTCAACCACCGCGTCGAGCAGTGCATCGCCGTCGATTCCACCGAGGAGGCTCGGCGGTACAACACCGCGCCCGGTCGCCCTTCCGTAGACCGACGACGACGACGAAGCCAGCGACGACGAGCAGGTCCTCACCTTCAAGTCGAGCCCTCGAGTCGCCAGCTTTGGCCCTTCGGCGCTCAGCAGCTCGTCCTCCTCCAACGAGTGGGAGCCGCACACCATCGCTCGGTTAGGACCTACCACCCTCAAGAGCGTCGAGATCTACCCCGCCCCTTCCCCCGTCGTCGTTTACCAAAATTACGCCGATGGAGTTCGAGATGCCACTGGCGGCCAGAACGGCGGCTACGGTCAACCTACGGCGACCTATAGCGCTCGACCAGGGTCGGAGAACACGGCAGCGACAACTCAGTCGTCGTCGTCGTCGACAGGGAAGCGCCCTCCGTATGATTTGGGAGCCGTCGGCGCCTCGATGAGGCAGAGCGGATGGGATCCTGAGGACGACGATGATTACGCGATGGGTTTTGATTACTTCAACGGGCCAGAGGTGGGCGTTGGAGATGAGTATGATACGGCCCAGTACGGGTCGACCCACCTCGTAGGCGGCACGCACAACGACTTCCAGTCGGGCGGCGCTTCCTATCTCGGCCCAGGATCTTCTTCCTACTCGCCCAATTACGGCGTCATCAACCCTTCCCCCTCGACCGATTCGATCCCCAACCATTCGCGTCGATCGAGCAACAACTCGTCCTCCTCCCAGTCGGCCTCCTCCCCTACCGGCTATGGATCGCCCAACACCACTTCGGTCGCTTCGGCCAGCGTACGAGGTCCTCACGCTCCTACCGCCTCCCGCGACGCCGCTCCTCCCAAACGGAGTGCACTCAAAGGCGCCGCCGCACCAGCAACGGCAGCAGCCTCCAGCGGTCGCTCGAGGGAGAGCTCCATCGAGTCGAACGTCTCTTCCTCCTCCTCTTCGACTTCCCCTCGACTTGGTTCCTCCTCCCCCGCCAACGGCGGTAGCAACCTCCACCTCGACTCTTCCTCCTCGTCGGCTTCCTCTTCCCCTCTCCATTCCCCCGCCCTTAGCAGCCATTCCTCCTCCCCCTCCTCGAGCTCGCACGGTTCGAACAATTCGCTCGCATCCGTCATGGCCACGGCCATCCCTCCTCATGTTCGACCAGGCATCGGTCGACGAACTTCCGACGACGGCGCTCGCGAGGCAAGAGGCAGGAGCGCGAGTCGAGGATCGAGCTCCTCGCTCGAGAGGGCAGCCAGTGCCGATCGGAGGAGTAGCTCGTCGATTTCGCCTTCGTCGAGTTACTCGCCGCCGAGCCCTTCGCTTCATTCGGGACCAGGAGGAGGAGGAGTGGGAGGAGGAGCCAAGCCGGCGCAGATCCAGGCGTCGAGGAGGGTCGGGAGTCATGAGAGTTTGGGGAGCGCGGCGCATGCGATGGTGGCGAGCAAATCGCCGAGCGTGACGATCGTTCCCGAGGCTTCGAGTGAGAGTGAGACGGAGACGGTGAGAGATGATGAAGGGCAGGAGGGGCAGCAGCAGGTTAATGGAGGGAGGAGGGAGGAGAGTTGGAGAGGTGGCGGAGGAGGCGAGGTCGAGGAGGTCGAGGATGTTTCCATCCCTGCGACGGTATCGGATACGGACGACTCGGCGCCCAACTCGACGGCCACGACACCCAGGGCGGAGCCGAAGAAGGAGCTTTTTCCTGCGCCCGTCTCTGCATCAGCAGCAGCAGCACCCTCTCCTCCCGCACCGGCAGCGTCCAGCGTGACCAAGAGTCGACCTTCAGACGTCAACGTTCCCCCTACCGCCGAGACGATCCCCGCTGGACCCGTCTCCCCTCCTCTCGTTCCCCCACCTACCTCCTCGTCATCGCCTTCCCATCCTTCTCGCACTCCCGGCGCACCTCGGTTCCGTCAACCCTCCCCTTCACACACCACCACCTCCACCTCGGCCGAGAACCCTCCCGTCTCCGTCGACAGCGGCGCCAACACCGTCGCCTCTCTCTCCAACTCGCCTCAACTCGATCCCGCCGATATCGCCTCGCCGCAATGGGCCGACGAGTCAGCTCCTTCGTACGCTCGGCGTTCGCTTCTTCGCGCGGCGAGGGGAGGCTCTCATACCTCGACTTCGAGCGCCGGGTCCAACACTCTCGCCAAGACCAACTCGGTCGACTCGCATATGAGTGCAGCGAGTGGAGGAACGGGAGGAGGAGGAGGAGCGGGACGGGCGAGTCACGAGAGTGGGAGGGGGTCGAATGACCCGGATTATGGGTTTGGGTATTACGATGAGGACGGGCAGCATGAGGGGGTGGTGACGGGTACGGTCAAGATGGCGGGAACGGCAGCGAGGGACATGCTTGGAGCGTTGTCGAAGAGTCTTTGGGGGTTCAAGAGGAGCTGAGCAGCGCCGAAGATGGTCTAACCCCCTCTTTTACATATCATCCCACACACACACTACACTCATTACCCCCCGTTCGCTTTCTCTCTGAGTCTGTTCCGTAGATTGTACTAGTCTTGATAACGAGTCCTGTTCCGCCCTAGAGTTCGAGCGAGACTCGAGAGACCGAGAGTTGGCCGGCAAGGGTTGGCTTCGGACCATAATGTCGCCTCCGTCGCTCAACGAAGACGTGCTCGCCCTCATCGTCAAGGAGGTAGCTCTCCAAGCAGAGGAATCCGCTCCAGCTGCGCCTGTAAGGCATCCACGCCCTACAAAAGAGCAATGGCGACGTCGCTCAGAGGCGCTGCGTGGGCTAGCGCTCGTCTCGCAGGTCTTGCGACCTCTGGCGCAAGCCGAGCTGGCCCATTTCGTCTACATCGATAAGAACTACCTTCATGTAGCTCATGCCCCCCGGCTCGACCTACGACTGGCGCGGCGCGTTGTCCTGGCCCCGCCGATGCGCGTCGACCCCACGGCGATGATAGGGCTGTTGGAGCAATGTGAGGGAATGGAGGAGCTTCTCATATCGGGGGGACGAGTCTCCCTCTGCTCTATCGCTCGTCCGTCTCATCAAGGTGAGTCTGGAACTCGGTTCCCACGCTCGCGAACCAGAAGGATCGCTGACCGCTCCTCACTTCCTCAGCGCTTCGCAAGCTCACTCTGCGCTCGACCGAGACGTACGGAGCCACATCCGAGACGACCCCTCATTTCCATCTTACCGAGCTGGAGCTCAATTCGTCAGGCAACCTCCGCCCCGACGACTGGCGTATCCTCGGCCTTGCTGGCGCGACAACGCTACGACACCTCCGGCTGGTGTACCTCAGCATCGGTTCCGCCTCCCGCACAGAAGCCACAACTGCCCTCGCTGCCTGGATCCCCTCCCTCATCTCGCTTTACACAAACGATCAACTCCGCCAGTACGGCTTGAACGACGTGATCCTCTCCAACCTCCCCTCAGCCACAGCCCTCCGAAGCCTTCACATCCCTATCGACTATGTGATCCGCGCCCTCGCTGCCCTACCTACAACAGACCGCGCAGACGGTCTCGTAGCTCTCGGCGTTGATGAGCCTTGCGACGAGGACGACCCTCCGATGGACGAAAGCTACCTCGCGTTACTCAACACGGTGGGAAGGTTCCCCATCGATAACCTCAAGACCTTCGCCTACCCGGAGGCGCATGAACAAGAGGACAGCGTGCCGCTTTATGAAGTCGTCTCGGCGCTTTCGATGCGGGGCGTGGAGGTCATTCACGGTCCGCTACCGCCGTTTGAGGAGGTGTAAGGTCGGCAGACAGCGGTTCGAGCTGTGGTGCTGGGGGAGAGGTGAGCTCGGATGCGATTCGTCGTGGGGAAGCTCAGCGCTGACCTTTGTCGCCTTTTTCACCCTCGAGCAGGACCCGGTAGCACTAGCAGCGGCATCACACAGCCCCACAATCTATCCATCTCTCATATCATCCCCGATGGCATGCGACGAGTCGAGAGAATGAGAGAAGCCGAGAGGGGACCTTCGTCGCTTTCGCTTCCTGTCTCTGCTGCTGCTCGCCAAGGTTCAACGCCGAAGAAAAAGGACTAGGAATGTGTAAAATACCAAGCAAGGAAGCTATTGGACTACACGCAAGCTAAGCAAACGAGCTCGAAGCTCAAGCGGCGGAAGGGACGGCGCCGGGGAGAGCAAAGAGCTGCTCGACAAAGCTCTTGACCGTCGCCTCGGCTCCGATGTCTGTCCGAGTGATGGACAGTGGTCAGCCTCGCTTCTTCACAGCTGACCGAGGACGGCAGACTTACACTTGAACCCCAAATCCCTCTCGGCAGCGCTGCCATCAAACTTGGGCTGCGCCTGCTTCTTAGCGGCCTCGGGGAGGGACCAACGGTGAGCTTGTTCGGCCTTGACTTTGCGAACAATGTCGACGATATCGGAGTAGCCGAGAGCGCCGGCGACGAGGAGGTAGCGCTTGTTGGCGGCGACGGAAGAGGTGAGCGCCGAGACGTGAGCGAGAGCAACGTCGTGCACGTTGACGAAAGCCTGCGAGGCCCAAGAAGAGTTTAAAGAGATCGGACACCTCCCGGGGGAGGTGGACAACAGAGCAATGAGCTCACGGCGGGGGCATCGGCAGGAGGTCCACTGGTGTGGTCGACGAGCTGAGCCGTCCAGCCCCAGGTAGAAGCCTGCTTGGCGTTCTCCCAGGTGAGGTTGGGCTGAGGGTTGTGACCGAGGACAAACGCAGGCGCGAGACTGGTGGAATGCCGGAAGATCAGCTCGAGCTTCAACGCCGACCGCCGAGCTGACTCCGAGCTGACGAGAAAGAGGGAGACTCACGTCGTCAACGAGAAGGAAGGCTTCCCGGTCTCCATGAACTTCCACGCAGCTTTCTCGGCAAGCATCTTGGAGGCGGCTGTAGATTGTCAACCGCGAGTCAGCTCGACGCGGAAGACGATTCGCTGAGACTCGGAGCAAGCTGGATGAGCTCACAGTAGATGAGCATGCCTTGGTCCGAGCGGTACTTGCACGCCTCGTCATACTTTAAGGATCGATATCAAGCCTCAGCCTGGCGCCAGGACCCTGACCGAGCTCGACTTACGGTGAAGGAAGCCCAGTCCTGCTCGGTGAGCACCTTCTCGGGCGGGTTGGTGACGTCGCAGTAGGTGTTGATCCTGTGGGAAGCATGAGGATCAGTTAGACATCCCTTTTCGGAGACGAGCGGAGCAGGAACTCACGTCGAGGTGTAAATGAACGACTTGACCGAGGGGGAGCTCTTCGCCGAGGCCAAGATGCGCTTGATACCGTCGATGGCGGGGTCAATCATGTCGCGCTTGGCGTCCTGTGTGTAGAAAACCAGGTCAGTTGTCACTGTTGTGCTCCTCCGAGCCCCGAAATGACTCACCTTGGGCGCAAAATCGACAGGTGTCGCCGTATGCACGACGTGTTGCACTCCCTTGACAGCCTCATCGAACGCTCCCTCGGCTCCAAAGTCCTCAACGACAATGTAGCTCAACTTCTCCTTCCACTCGGGGTACTTCTTGAGCCAATCGTCGAACTGAGTCGACTTCCTGAGAGCGAGTCGCACGGAGAAGCCTTGGGAGAGAGCTTCGAGTGCGATGGAGGAGCCGACGAAGCCTGAGCCGCCGGTGAGAGGATGAGGGAGTTTTTGGCTGACATGGTGTGCGAGGTGGCGGAGACGAGGCGAAAACGAGGTAAAGACGAGGTTGTGGGAGGAAAGAGAGCGACGCTCGAGCTTACAAAGCTGGCTTTGGCGGCCGTTGTACGGAGTCGAGAGGGCTCGGAGAAGGATAGAGCATAGATCATATGTTCAGAAAGTAATAGGTTGCAGCTGTGCATGCTCATCGACCTTTCTGGCAGCTGCTTCTGACGTCGTCCCTTTCGCCGAGGTCTCGCATTGGTTCGCAACAAGCTCGGGAAGGTACTGATGAATTGCGAGCGGGTTGAACCGACTACAAAGAATGAACGTCTACGCAGAAGCCGTAGCCTCCGCCTCCAGAGCGAACAATTGCTTAGCAAAAGCAGCAATCGTATCCTCGGCGCTGGTGTCTGCGGATCATATTCGTCAGCTATAGCTCTCTCCCACCTCCACAGCCCACTCATTCGACTCACACTTGAACCTCAAATCCTTCTCGGCCCTCGCCGCATCCAAGTCGGGCAACCTCATCACGGGAACACCCTCCGGCTTGACCCAGCGATGAGCCATCTCGGGAACGGCCTTCTTGGCCAACTCGACAATGTCGTCGTAGCTCAAGCGTCCTCCGGAGAGGATGTAACGATGTCCAGCCGCGGCGGGGGAGGTGAGAGCGTTGAGATGGGCGACGGCGAGGTCGGTGACGGAGATGAAGACCTGTCAACGAATGACCGCCGACGTCAGTTTGTGCTGCGCCAGAGAACGAGAGCGAGAGAGAGAGGGAGAGAGGAGCTCACTCCAGGCATAGCAGCAGGTGCTCCTTTCTCATCCTCGGGCTGAGGGTCGAGGAGGAGCCTCGCCGTCTTGCCGTAGCTCGACGACTCTTTGGCGTTGGCCCAGGTGAGGTCGGGACGATCGTTGTGGCCGAGGATCCAGACGGCGGCAAGGCTGTGCCATGAGGAAGGAAGAGGAAAGAAGTCAGTCGAGAGAAGAGGGGGAGAGACAGGGAGAGAGACGGACGTGGTGACCGTGAAGCCGGGCTTCTCGGTCTCGACGAAGTTGAAGGCAGCCTTCTCGGAAAGAGCTTTGCAGGCGCCTGTGCAGGGGCGAGGGAGCGACGGAGATTGATGGTCAGCATTTATGTCTTGCTCCGCCGCAAGCCGAAGAAGGGTAGACGGGGAGAAGAGAGCAAAGTTCGGCTCACAGTAAAGGAGCGCAGAGCTCTCAACGGGAAGGGCGGCCGCCTCCTCGTACTGTAGAGAAGAGTGGAGAAGGGTGATTAAAGTAGCTTCAATCAAGCGAGAAGAAGAGACCGACGGTGAGGGGGCACCAATCCTGTTCGCCAATGACATAGCCCTCGGGCTTGGGCGCAGTGTGGTCGGCGTAGGCGGCTCCGCTGTACAATAGAGAGGGTCAGCTGGGCTGTCAAGCACGAGAAAGGATCAAGCAACCCACGAAGAAGTGTACACGAAAGCCTTGACCGTTCCGGCCTTCTTGGCGCTCCTCAAAAGCTCGAGGACCGAGTTGATCGCGGGGTCGAGCATGTCGCGCTTGTTGTCCTACAGGGTGGGTCTCGAGTCAGCTCAAGCTTCGAACAAACAACTCATCACAACTCACCTTGGGATCCCAGTTGAAAGCCTGGGCCGTATGAATTACATAATCTACCTTGTCGGCCGCTTGATCAAAAGCTCCCGGGGTAGTGAAGTCGGGTACGATGGCGAACTGGAGCTTGTCCTTCCACTCCTCGCCGTGTTTGGACTGCCAGAGGTCGGCTTGGGATTGCTTGCGCAGGGCGAGACGGACGGAGAAGCCTCGGCGGAGGGCGTGGAGGGCGATGGAGGAGGCGGCGAAACCGGAGGCGCCAGTGAGGAGGAGGAGGGGCATGGTGATAGTAGGAGTGGGTTGAGAGGTGATGTGTGTGTGGAGAGCCGGGGTGGGAGAGAGAGCTGAGAGCGGGAGAGAGATGGGAGATGTGAGTGAAGAAGGAGAGAGAGCTGAGAGAGCGGTTGGCGCTGCTTCTTATACCCTTCCTTCACCTCCACACGAGTCGCCGAAGGCCATCCACGCTCCGAAGAGAGCTTACCACACCTCACCACACCTCCACCGCTGCTCCCTCACCATGACCCCCTCCGAGAGAGCAAGGAGAGCTCCGCCGAACCGCCGACCGAGGCACGACCCAAGTGGAGGTGGACGATACGGCGCAGCGGAGGTGACTTGGTACAGCGCGAAGGAGGTGTTGGAAAGGTAGAGAATTTCTGCACCGTCTTGGGCCATTCAGCCTGTCCCGAGTGCCCTACAACTTCGACGACTGAGGCCCCTCTGGAGAGCCAGCCCGGCTCCTCACTCGTACTTGCTTCGAAACGTGCTCAGATCCGCTCAATTCTGGTCCGAACCTCTACAGTACTGTAGAATTTCGACCTGAGGTGCGGCGGACCTGTAACGCTCGGCGCACTTCCCCGCATTTTTGGCTCCTGTAACGCTCGCAGTAATGTGCGCCGAGCAGCGTTACGCGTTACACTCTCCAGCGGGCGAGTGAGAGAGGCAGGCTCCGTTACAAGGCAGAAGATGTAGCTAAGGTAAGATCTGCTCTGCACCTTGAATGAATCAAGCACTGTGGAGAGCTGCCAATTGCTTTCTTGCGATTTGCTGCCTGCCGCTCGGCGACGGCTGGCCATGGGCGCTTCGAGCTTCCTTTGGCTTGAGCTTGCCCATGGTTTGCAGTTGACAATCAGCTCAGAGCTCGCTTTTCTTGGCCCAGCTCGGACGAGAGCCCCGTAGAAAGAAGGATGAGAAAGACCGAGTTGGCAAGGTTCGGCGAGGATCAATTACTGCTGAGGAGGGACGATAGGGAGCTGTTCATATGCGGTCAAGCAATGCAAGTTATGAACAGAACCCCTTCGCTTCTCTCGAAAGTTTAAAAGCGCCGCAGACTGTGCGAGAGCTTTCGCCGAGCTCGGCGAAGGTCTGAGGCGAAGGGAAGCGGTCTCGGGGCAGTCAAAACACCTCACAGAAGCTCGGGATGTAGCTCTGTATACGTCCATCCCCTCGGAGCGAATTTTTGAACTCTGCGCCCCTATGTAACGCTTTTTGAGCGTTGTGCCGGCTCGCTCCTTACGCGTTACAAGTGGAGGCGGAGCATTGTGCAGGCGGTCATAGCGTTACGCGTTACCGCACCTCAGGTCGAAATTCTACAGTAGTAGGATCACCGACAAGTATGCACTCCCTCTGCAGACGACCGGAAGGGCATCCTCCCGAGCTAATCACTCTCCCCTTCGGCCGCCGTCCGAAACCCCCCCAGCGGGGGGCAATGAATTAATGACGGAGGATGAGCGCTGCATGTTTGTATAACATGAACGTGGTGCAGCTCTGCAGGAGAGTAGTTAGTAGTACAGCAACGAGCAGGTTGAGAGCTGTAAACGAGGACCGAAATGGGCGAGTTGGAACCCTCAGTCGGCGAAATTGCAGTGCGAGCAGTTTGAGCGAGCGTCAGGGGGGGTCAGCTCTGTTGGCCTACAAGATAGAGAGGAGCGGGCAAGTCGGCAGGAATTGTGGGAAGTGCGCGGAAGCAATACAGCGATACAGAACCTTCGACTGCGAATCTCTCGAAAACCCAAGCCCGGCGAGAGCTATTTGGAGGAGAGCGACGGCGAGCCAGGGAGACTTCCAACTTCTCCCTCACACCACATTCGCCTACAACTCGAGGCTCGTTTTGTTTGTTAAAACAGAGCTACAATCTCACAGGTGAGTGTACTGGCGCTCTGATTCCCCCCTTCGCCCTCTCAACGCTGACCCGCTTCTCATCTCCCCCCCCCCAGTCGCCCCCTCGCCTCGCCTTTCCAGTCGATTCTGCAGGCGATTACGACAGCCTAGAGGGGACACTCACTACACCATGCCCTTGCCGTATACTGGCCTGCATGCCAGCCCAACCCCACCGCGTCCACCTTCAAAACAGCAAGAGGAGCTGGAGCAGCACGCCCCCGTTCCCATCGCTTCGACTTCCCGCTTGCCGTACAACGCCGAACCTCAGGGCCGAGCTCGGAAGGAGGCTACAGCCTCGACAAGCAACTGCTGGTGCGGTACAGCACCGCTCGGTCGACGCGCAAAGGGTGTAACAGCCCTCGCCCTCGCCCTTCTCGTACCCGCCGCCGTAACCGCCTCGCCCGTCTCGT
This sequence comes from Leucosporidium scottii, assembly GCA_003054985.1. Taxonomy (NCBI): domain Eukaryota; kingdom Fungi; phylum Basidiomycota; class Microbotryomycetes; order Leucosporidiales; family Leucosporidiaceae; genus Leucosporidium; species Leucosporidium scottii. Next base: position 221,911 of record MWVB01000019.1, read on the forward strand.
CGACGCCGCTCTCGCCCAAGCAGGCGGGAAAGCAGCGCGCGTTGGATTCGTATTCACCAACATTACCTACACCGACCGCCCCTCCTCCTTCGTCGTATCCCATCCTGGCCGATCCCTCCCTGGCAAGCCTCGACCCACCGTCAGCGCAAGAGGCCCCCCTCGTCTTCGCTTCTCCTCGCAGGCGGAAACGAGCGGCCGTACTGCCCAAGTACGAGTATGTGGATGGGTCTTGGATCATCAACCCTACTGCTACACTGCGCGGGCGCACCGCCGGAGGAGATTATGGCGACGCTGCCCTCGCCGGAGACGACAACGCCACGGCGCGTTCGACCGCTCTGCAGGACAACCTGGACGAGCTCACTACGAGTACAACTCGGAAAACTTCGACTTCGACTCTGCGCACCACCAGCACCTCGACCAGCGTCTCCTCTCCCCTCCCAACGCCGCCAACTCCCACGACCTCCGCCAACGCTCCCCACGGTACGCCCAAGATAGCAGCCGCCGCCTCTTCGACCAATTTCACCATCCCCGACGGTTGGGCCGCTACTCCTCGTGAGACCAATTTCTACGCCGTGCCCGTCATCGTAGCCATGTCCGTGTTGGTCGCCATCACGGTTGTCGGGACGGTCGTGGGTTCGGTCGTGTGGAGACGCAAGAGGAGGGTCAAGAGGAATCGGGAGGGCGAGGCGGAGAAGGGGAGGATGGGGAGGATGATGGAGAAGGTTGGATTGGGTGGGGTGGTCGAGAAGAAGAGGAGTAAGAAGAAGGGAGGGAAGGGCAAAGGGAAGGGCAAGAAGGGCGGCGGCGCTGGTGGTGAAGCGGCGGCGGGTGCAGAGGGTGCAGGGCTAGGACGAGTCGATTCTCGTGCATCGAGCGAGTTGGGCAGCGGCAGTGGAGGAGGTCGGCGCGCCATCACTCGCGCCAACGCTTCGGCGATCCCCCCAGCCGGTCGACTTCGCCCTCGCCGCCGACGGCAGCCACGAGTAGAGGACGACGACCAAGAAGAGGAGGAACGATCCGCGCTCACTGGATCGCAATCCGACCGATCGCATACCCCTCACGACACCCTCACCTCTCGCCTGCAAGCTCGCCTCCGGGGCGCTCCTCCCCCCTCCTCCTCCAACGCCCAACAAGGTCCCTCCACCGTCTTCTCCCGCGACCTGGACCGCATCTCCACCCGCTCGACCTACTCCTCGGGCGGACGACTCAGCCGCACCTCCTCCCTCGCCGCCAGCCTCCGTTCGCACGAGCACGACCCTTCTCGCCTCCTCGGCAAACCCCAAGACGTGGAGGATGGACTCACCCTCTCTCGCACCTCCTCTCGACGCTCCCTCACTCCGTCCACTCACGCTCCAGCTTCTCCGGCGCTCTCGACTCACTCCAATGCCTCGGCGTTCGGGTCGACCGTCCTGGACGTTCCTCTTCCCGCTCTCGGTCCTCCAGCTTATCGACCCTCCTCTTCCACCGTTCAATCGACTCAGCGAGCCTCCATTTCTCGTGTACCGGTACCGAGGATCGAGGTCGAGGAGGAGGAGGAGGAGCCGTCGGCAAGCAGCGTGGGAGCGGGCGTGGAACGAGATGCGGATGGACAGCTCTGGCATTGGCCTAATGAGAAACCAGCGGCTCTTGCCCCTTCTCACGACACGAGGAGGAGGTCGAGGCGCGTCCCTGCTCCTGCACCACCACCACCACCACCCGCCACCGCCGCCGAGCACGAGGAGGAGGAGGATCACCCACCCGCCGACCCCTCCCTCTACCGCGCTCATCTCGCCACGGACGATAAAGCCACTCTTGCTCGCATCAGAGAGCAGGCTACTTCCCCTCTCCTCAGCGGGGGCGGTCAGCAGGTCGGTGGCTCGACTTCGTCCTCGAGGCAGTTGCCCGAGGCTTCGGCGCCTGCGCACCAGGAGGCAGAGGAGGAGGACGATGAGCTAGTGGACGAGGATGGGTTCGAGCGATTACCACTCCCTAGTGCTGGGCGTTCACACCCTCTTCCCTCCGCTCCTCCTCCCTCGGCGCCCTCCTCGGCTTCTTCCCCCCTCCCTCGGTCGCATCACC
>MWVB01000019.1:224003-250029 GCA_003054985.1 Leucosporidium scottii
AGGAGCAATGCCGAAGCTGACTCTTGCTCGCTTCCTCACTCTCACAGCCGACACTGGAGACTCTTCCTCTCCCTCCCATGCCCTCCCCTCCTCCTCCTCTGCGGACCGCAAGACCTCGGCTGGACCGTCGGGTTCGTCAAGGAGGAGAGCGCCGCTCGAGGATGAACATGGGGAGGAAGAGCAGGGTTTCTTGCCTGTTTATCAGACGAGGGAGAGGGCTGAGAGGAGTAGAGTGTTGGAGATGGCTTCGGCGCCGCCTGTCGAGGATGAAGAGGAGGAGAGCGAGGAGCAGCAGAGGTGGAATGAGAGGTGGGGAGGGAGGGAGGAGGAGGGGGAGGTGTAGAGCTGGAGTTTTGTAGATGACTGCTTCTTGTCTGTTGTGTGTGTGTGGGTTTGTTCGTTCGCTGTGATTAGTACAACCCCCCCTCCCCTTCTTCGCCTTTCACGTCTATCTTATTCAACCGGACCATTTCTAGTTCAGTAGTTCCAACCCCCTTGTCACATCACGCAACGAAGAAAGCACGGTTGTCTCGTTCTCACGGTGGAGTAGCGCGACGATGAGAGCAGCGCGAGCAAGCAAAAGCAGTTCTCTCTCCTGCTCGGCTCGGCGAAAGAGAAGCCTTACAACACGAGTCGCTTGCATCCCGAACAAACACCAATATCAACCCTCCTCTTCGGCCTCTTGTCGCTCAAGCTCCTCCATCATCTTTTGTCGCTCCTTTGCCCGTAGTTGTGCGAGGATGCGATCTTCGTCCGAGTCGACGAGCATCTGGAGAAGCGAGAGAGGGACGGAGGTTAGCGACGCGATGAAAGGAAGGAAGGGAAAGATAACAGACTCACCGACTTGGGAAACGCTGAAGGGAAGGAATCCGCTGGTGGTGGTGGTGGTGTCGGAGTCGCCTTTTCCTCCTCCCCGCCACCGAGCACCTCGGGTCTCCTGCCTGCCGCCCAACTCACCTCCACACCCTTCCATGCCCCCTTCTCTCCGTTCCCAGCTTTCGCCTCCATAACCCTGACTGCCGCAGCTAAGGTCCTAAACTTGACGCTGGCTCGACCCTTGGGGATCTTATCCCCTCCGCCGAGGATGAGGTCAATGTCGGGTGGGGAGGGAGCGAGAAGGGCGGTGAGGAAGGTGACGAGATGGGAGGAGGTGGTGATGGTGGAGGATTTAGGAAATTTGATCTTGAGCGTGGTATCCAGTGGACCGAGTTCAATGGTCCCCGAACCCGGCGCCGAATTGGCCTCTTTCCTCCTCTGCCGCTCAGCTTCCCTAATCCGGTCCACCTCCTCATCCCTCTCCTTCGCCTCCTTGGCCTTCCCAGCAACTCCACCACCCATCTTCGCCTCCCTCAACCTCCTCCCCTCCTCCTTCAACCTCTCAACCTCACTCTTCTGTCCCCTCTCCTCCTCCTTCCTCTTCTTGAACTCCCTTTCCCCCCGCTCCAACTCCTCCGCCATGACCTTCCTCTTATTATCCAACGCGGCGAATCGCAGTTTCCTAGCATTTCGAGCGGCGAGCAAGGCGTCGAAGGAGGCGCGCTGGATCGGGTCCAGGAGGATGGCGGAGGCGGTTTTGAGGTCGTGGAACAGGGCTGCTGCTTCGGGAACACCGGGGTTCTGTAGCGAAAGGCAAGGAGTATCAGCCGCTGCTGCAAGATAGCAGGAGAAGGAGTACGTACGCGGTCAGGATGGACCTTGAGTGAACGCTGGCGGTAGGCTTTCCTGATTTGTTCGAGAGAGGCTGTAGGTTCCACCTCTAGTAGCGCGTAATAGTCGACATCTTCAATCACGTCTCCCATTGGAGTTGTAGGCGAATGCGAGTCGGAGAAGCAGTGAAAGGCAGGAGCACAAGCCTCGCAAGTCGAAGTCAGCTCGATCTTTCTCCCTCCGACGAATTCTCGCTGATCCCAAGTCATGTCCCGTTCTGTACTCCGACTCGCTCGTACCGCTTCCCGCTCGGCCGCTCTCCGCCCCGCCGCCGTGAGCTCCCTCTGGGCCGCTCGTTCCGCTGTCGTCCAGCCTGCGTCGTTGCGCTCCATCTCGACTAGTCTGCCTCGCTTCGAAGCTAGTGAGTAGTGAGCGCTGAGCTACACCGGGGTACAGACACTCATACAGACACTTTCTACCGCAGCCTCGCTCAGCGCCAAGCTGCAGGAGGAGCTCAAGTTTGAGGAGGAGAACGAGGACGAGGGGGAGCCCGAGTTTCTGACGGACATGAAGAATGATGGCGTGTGGACTGTGAGTCGTTAGTAGCGCCTTTCTTGAGCCCTTACAACTCACTGACAACCACGCTCGCACGGGCTACAGGTGATCAACGAGCCCGGAGCGGACGAAGTGATCCTCACTCGCTCTTACGGTAGCGAGAGGTTGGTCGTCGCTCTTTCATCCTACATACCGCAAAAGCTGACTTACCTTGTTACCCACAGCATCCGCCTCATCTTCTCCATCTCGGACTTGGACGCCGTCCCCGAAGCCGAGGAGTACGATCCCGAAGCCGCCCCTGCTGTCGAGGAGGATGGCGAGCATGGACCTACGGAGGAGTCCTTCCCCGTTGAGACCGCCATTACTATCACCAAGGCTGGAGTCGACGGGGCTTTGACCATCGATGCGGTCGCTCAGGGTGAGTTCGAGCGAGTAGAGGGGAAGACCGAACGTGCTGCTGACGAGGATGACGGGGCATGCAGATGGACTGTTTACGATTCAGAACATTAGCTTCTACCAAGATGCGGGACTCGCGTTGGGACAGAGTGGCGAGGATGACTGGAAGCGCCAGGGATTGTACATGGGCCCTGCCGTTCGTCTCTTTTTTTCTTCCTCTCTCGCTGTCCCTCTCTCTTAGCCCTCGAGAGACTGACTGACTTGATACTTCCTTGCCAACACCAGTTTGACAACCTCGACGAGGGCGTTCAAGCCGAGTTCGAGTCCTTCCTTGACGAGAGGGGCATCAACTCAAGCCTCGCGCTCTTCATCCCCGACCTCGCAGAGTACAAGTACGTCTGCTTTCCTTCTTCCTCCTGTTCCCTCACTTTACATCGACAAGTGACGCTAACTGCTCCTCTTTCTTTCTCGCTTTGCAGGGAGCAGAAGTACGCCTCTTCCGCCGGCTCGACTCGGCGCTCGCTCACTCACCGCTCGTAACCGCTTACCGACCCTTTTCTCCCGCTTCTGTCACACAGGGAGTACGTCTCATGGCTCAAGTCGGTCAACAGCTTCATCGAGGCCTAAGAAGCGTCGGTTCATCTCGTTCTGCGGTCGTTCGGAGATGGACTCGCTCTCAGTCATGGGCAGAGCAGCGTTCGGAAGGAGGGAGGAAGGAAGGAGACGGGATCACAATTGCAATGGCGATGTGACGCGATTAGTAGTGTAACAAGATTATCTCACAGCTCTGATCTTTGACTGGTCGGGGCTGAGAGGGCCGCCGACTCGCAAGTAGATGCAGCGATGCCCGATCCATCGCTCGTCTTCCGCATCTTCGCCGAGAGACGACACAGGCTTGCTTCCTGCTTGACGCTAGGGGCATGCTCTCGGACTTGGGGAGAGGCAGCTCGAGACTCCCCGTCGATGGCTGGCCCGCGGGTCAAGTCGTCGAAAGCTTCGGCAATCGCCAGTGGCAGCTTCACGCAAGCGTTGCGGGGTCATTTTGGTACAGAAGAACCGCTTCGCTGTCGCTGTATCCTCAGCGATGCGCTTCCTCACCTCTGTTCCCGCTCGTTCGGCGCTCGGCGCAAGGTCAAAAGAGGGAAAAGGAGGAGAGCATCCTCGGTCGGGCGGAGGAGTTCCAACTCCATCCTAATGGAGCAAGTTCAAAGTATGTACGCGTGTTGTGTGTGTTCGAATTGATTAGCATCTCGCCCTTTTGTGAGTGGCATTCCTCGCCGCGATCTGAGTTCGGCGCTGGAGCGGCGGCTGGGGGGTTCCTTTCGCTCCTTCACAACAAGCCTTGCGCTTTTTCGACTTACATACAGCAGTACCACCTCACCACACTCGTTTGAACCCACCTCTCTACACGCTCTTTTCAACACTTCGACACTCTTTTACCCTTCGCCGCAGCGCCGACGACCTTCGACGCGCTCCTCTCGCTTCTTCTCCCTCTCTTCGCTTCCGCCCGCTCGTTTTACCAAAGAGGCGGAGAATCTGGGCCATCGTGTATCAAAACGCGTAACACCTACAACAGCGTCTACCCTCCTACACTCGCCTCACCTCTCCCAACTTCGACAACTCGGTCAACACTCAACGGTCGCCTTCCTCTCGCTCCTCTCGCTTCTCTCCTCTCAGCCCAGCTAGACCGGGCATGTCCTCCCGACCGCGCGGCTCAGACGAGTCCACTACTTCATCATCTCACCATCATCACCAGCAGCAACAGCAGCCGCAGACGCCTCAACCGCCGAAAGAGCGGACTGGGGGTCGACACGCTCAGGAGAAGAGACGAGAGTCGGGCAAGGAGAGGGAGAGGGAGAAGGAGGATCCGAAACATGTTGGTCCTTGGAGGATTGGAAAGACGATTGGCAAAGGGTCCAGCGGTGAGTTTGTAGCTCTTTACACGCGGGCGAGCGAGACCAGGCGCGCCTCAACAGGTTGACGCGTTTTTGGGCTACTGAACTGACCTTGGGTTGATGGTACGGTACAGGACGAGTCAAGATTGCTCGACACACGGTGACGCATCAGTATGCTGCCGTCAAGATTGTGCCCAAACCTCGTCCTCAGGCAGCGAGCCCCACCTCGAAAGCCGACAAGGTTCGTCTTGCTTTTGCCTCGTTGTATAGCCTCCGAGATGTTGTGCGAGATGGTAGCGGGGCTGACCCGTATTGTCTCCAACAGATGCTCCTCGGTATCGAACGCGAGATTGTCATCATGAAGCTCATTGAGCACCCCAACGTCCTTCGGCTTATGGATGTTTGGGAGACGGGAAACGACCTGTAGGGCTCTCTTTCGCGTTTCTACAGCTCGCTCCAAACCCACACTAACGATCTCGATCTCACCCCCCAAACTAGCTACCTCATCATGGAGTACGTCGAAGGCGGCGAGCTCTTCGACTACCTCGTCTCGCGCGGTCGTCTTCACGCCGACGAAGCGCTGCACTACTTCCAGCAAATCATCTCGGGAGTGGACTATTGCCATCGCTTCAACATTTGTCACCGCGACCTCAAGCCCGAGAACCTCTTGCTTGACGGGGAGAAGAACATCAAGATCGCCGACTTTGGAATGGCAGCCCTCGAGCGCGGTGGCAAGCTGTTGGAAACCAGCTGTGGATCGCCTCACTACGCTTCGCCCGAGATTGTCGCTGTACGTCCTTCCTCGTTGAACCACTCGCTCGCGTGCGGGGCTGTAGCTGACTCCGAACGCGCTCCAAACTAGGGCCTCAACTATCACGGCTCTTCCTCCGACATTTGGTCCTGCGGAATCATCCTCTTTGCGCTCCTCACCGGTCGCCTCCCCTTTGACGATGAGAACATTCGCCATCTCCTCGCCAAGGTCAAGGTCGGCAAGTTCACCATGCCCCCCGAGCTGCCATCGGACGCCAAGGACCTCATTCGTCGCATGCTCGAAGTCAACCCTGAGAAGCGTATCACTGTGCGTTTCCCTCTCTCTCACTAACTCACTTGAGGAGCAATCACTGATCTCTCTCCAAACATCTCGAACAGATGGAGCAAATTCAAGTGCACCCTTGGATGACTCGCAACCCTCCTCGGTCCATCTACGGCGCTCCCCCTTACATTCCCCCTTCCATCGACCAGATCGATCACCCCGTCGCCTCGCGTAGGGATATCGACCCCGACATTCTCAGCAACTTGAGGACTCTCTGGAACGGCGCGTCCGAGCAGGAGATCACCGAGGCGCTGTTGAGCGACGAGTGAGTTCGGCGTTGCTTCTCGAGTAGAGCGGGACCACACTGACGGGTGCTGCGATACAGGAAAACCTGGGAGAAGGTATTCTACTGCCTCTTGTGCAAGTATCGGACGAGGAACCTCGAGAACTTCAATATGGAGGAGGAGGAGGTCCGCAAGCCACCTCGCAAGTCGGTCGGTGAGTACTCTCTCGTTCTCGCTCACGACGAGTACGAGCCGCTGACCCTTCTCCATCACGCAGAGAAACGCCAACACGTCGTCAACACGGGCGCCATCGCCTCTCGGTCGCGTCGGTCTCGCCAGTCGTTGCAGAACATTGCCGCTGCTGCCACTACGACCAAGCGCTCCGCTCCCAAAGCTAGCGGCTCGACCTCTCCACCACCGCACACTCGACCTGCTCCCACCGCTCCCGCCTCTTCTTCGCCTCAGCACGCTCGCTCCTCCCCTCGCGCTCCTCGACCACTTCCCACCGCCCCCGGCTCCTCGACAGCAGCCGGCACGCCCTCGTCTCGCGTCCCGCAGATTCATCTGCAGTCTGCTACGCCCGACACCGTCCCTCAAGGCGGTTTGCAGCCCAATGCTCTCCCCCTCCCTCCTTCGACTCAGTCGAGCCCTCTCGCCAACTCGGGAGGATGGGAATCGGCTCCTCCATCGCCCTCGCCCGCGCAACAGGCTTTCGACTCGGCACCACAGCAGCCCATCGTCACCTCGGGTTACGTTCCCCCCGCCTCGCCAGCTCCGACGTTCGAATCCACGGCGGGAGGAGCACCCGTCCTGCCGATTCATATCCCTCAAACGGGCGACGCGGCGATGCAGCAATTCTTCCACGATATTGTTGGTCAACTACAGACCATCTCGTTGAGGAACTCGTTGCCTCCGAGCCCGATGGGTAGCCCTGTTATGGGCTTCCGAGGGGACAGCTACCTCGGTGGAGGAGGAGGGTCGGTCGGCGGTAGGGACAGCGTGATGAGCAATGGCTCCGCTGCTCGGACGACACCTCTTCCCGAAATTGGAGGAGGAGGAGCGGGCGATCAATTCGAGGATGCCGAGGAGGACGACGAGTCGGATGCAGGAGGCTACGAAGGCGCCGCTTCGAGCTCCATCATGTCGGGTTCGATGCGCGGTCCGACCCCTTCCTACGACATCAACACTCAAGACCCCTTCCGCATCACCTACCAACCTCATCGCTCTACCTCCCCTTCCTCCCCCGTCCGTCCTCTCTCCACCGCTACCTCTCCCATCGGCCCAGGACCCCCTCTCATTCGCCCAAGAATCGCCATGCGCGGCTCGTCGCGCGAACCATCGCGTCCCTCCAGTCGTAACGACTATGGCGACAAGGAGAATCGTGCTGCTCCTCCCTCTGCCTCTGGTTCGGGCGCAGGACGGAGGGTCCCTCCTCCTTTGGCTCCGAGGCCGACTGCCAGTGCGGCCCAGGCTGGCAAGGAGAGGGCTACTCTGGGGCTCGCGATCCAGAGTGCCGGAGTGCCGAGCTTTGAGTATGAGATGATTGAGATGCCCGATTCGCCGACGGCGTTGAAGGGGCATGGGAATGGCTATGCCAATGGGGGCCAGAAGAAGATGACGATGAAAAAGAAGCGTAAGTTTTCGAGCTCCCTTTCCAGTCTGTAGCTTGGAGCGAGAGGACGTGTGGCTGACTCCGACTTTCGCCCCCCCTAGCAGCTCAAGTCTCCTTCTCGCCGAACCCGCCTTCCCAGTTTGGTGGGGAGCCTCCTTCGCCCAAGCAGAGCTGGTTCGCTGGACTCTTCAATTGGAAGCAGCTTGTATGTCTCAGCTCCCTTACTCTTCCCGCTCATCGTGCCGCTCGCTCGACTTCGACGCTGACACTCCCCTCGCTCGCTCGCAGAACTACACCCTCATGTCCACCGACAACGCTCACCCTACTCGATTGGCATGCAAGAAGCTCCTCGAGGGCATGGGAGTCAACGTTTCGGTGCAGAACGCCGACGGTCTCGCCATTCTCAAGTGCCGAGTGCACGAGCTCCGAGGTGAGCACTCGTTCCCACTCCCTCGTCGCCTCTGGATCCCTTCTGACGCTCTTCGCATTTCACAGAAGGCTACAACTCGACTGGTCCCCTCAAGCCCACCAAGTTCCGAGTAGAGCTGAGCTCCCACACCTCGCTCAACTCGTCGCCGCTGCTCGGGGGTCCCGTCGCTCCTTCAAACGCCGATTCGCGGTCACAATACCCTACCGTTGTTACCCTCATCATGGAGAAGGGAGCACACTCGACCTTCAAGGCCACCTACAACCGTCTACGAGCTCAGTGGGAGTGAGTTGATGCTCGCTTGCCTTCTTCGCCGAGAAGGCCAACCGCTGACTCTTTCCTCTGTTTCGATAGGCTCGACGACCCTCGTGGCTCGACGCAGGGTGTTCGTCTCATCCCCTCGCCCATGCCATCACCGATCCTCAACCACAACGGCAGCTTCGGCCGGCGGTCTCCCATGCTCGCCTGAGCTCTCCCTTCTCGATTCCCTATCTTAACTTATCAGCATTTTCTCATTCCACCACACCCACTGCCCCTCTCTCATCGTCATTCTCACCTCTTTGCGGTTCAACCCTTGTTATACCCCCTCATCGACCCTACCCCCTGCCTCACTCGACCTTCGCGAGCAGCGCGCGCATCACCCTGCGCGCGAGTTGCACGGACTACATTCTGCTATAGCTATTTATTCTACACCGACTTGTAACGATTCCAGTCGAGCCAATTCGCTCGACAGCAGCGAGCCAAAGGCGCCAAGTCGAAGCAGCTCGGCTCTCGAGGCTCTCTCCTTCCTCCGCTTTCGTCTCGTCTCTTCCTCCTCCGCCTCGCATCATTGAAAGCAGCATGTCGAACCCTACGCCCAACTTCGAAGAGATCTACGCCTTCACCATCTCGCTCGCCCGGCGCGCGGGGGACATGATCAAGGCCTCGTCGAGCTCGAGGTCCTCAAAGCAGACGTCTACCGCCGCTGATGCTACCAAGAAGAATCGCGTTGACTGTGAGTTACTCTGTGGTACCTCCTGCTGCTCCCACGCTCTGTAGAAGGGAGCTCGAGTGACGCACAGCGCTCGTTCAACGTGCGCGCTGCTCTAGGAGACACTGACGGTCGTGTTCTGCTACAGTGGTCACCGAGACGGATCAGGCGGTCGAAAAGTTCATCATGGACGAGATTTCGACGCAGTACCCCGACTTCTCTTTCATCGGCGAGGAGTCGTTCGCTGGAGGAGAGACGGTCGAGCTGACGGACGAGCCTACGTTCATTGTCGACCCTATTGGTGAGTGATGGGGAGTCTTAGATGTTAGCTTTGCTCTGAGCTGACCTCTTGCTCTATAGATGGTGAGTGTGGAAGCAGCTCGGGGATCCTCGCCCTCGTTCGAGAGCTGCTCGCTGATGGCTATGCTGGCCTGCAGGAACAACCAACTTCGTCCACCAGTTTGACCATGTCGCCTGCTCCATCGGCTTCACCTACAACCGCATCCCCGTCATCGGGTCCGTCTCCTCGCTTCCCCTTCATCCTTCCGCCTTCGGCGCTGACGCCCCCTACTTGTCTTACTCAACCTCCCCGCCACAGAGTTATCTACAACCCCTTCCTCGACAAGCTCTACTCGGCGCGCAAGGACCACGGCGCCTGGCTCAACGAGACGGCTCGGCTTCCCCTCACTCACCCTCATCCTCTTCCCCTCGAGAGCCTCTCGGACGCTATGATCGCTACCGAGTGGGGAAGTGACAGGAGCAAAAGGGCCATCGAGGGCAAGGGAAAGACGTTCATGAAGCTCGCGGCCGACGGGGGTGAGCTTGAGGGAGGAGTCATGGCTCACGCGCTGAGGTCGATTGGGTGAGTTCGGCGGGGCTGTGAGGAGGAGAGTAGCTGACCTCTTGACCGACAGGTCTGCTGCACTCAACTACTCGTACGTCGCTGCTGGTCAGCTGGACCTCTACTGGGAGATTGGCTGCTGGTCGTGAGTTTCGCCTCTCTGGTGGAGCCTTTTTTGCTCAAACACGACTGACCACTCTCCTCAATCATACAGATGGGACGTTTGCGCTGGTACTATCATCGCCCGCGAGGCCGGTGCCAAAGTCTTCGGTCCGTCTCGCCTCATCTTCGCCCTGCTCACTCTCCCTCGGCGCTGACCTTGAGCTCTCTTCCCCCAGGCAAGGGCGGCAAGGAGTTCCTTCCCGAGGATCTCATGGACCACCACTTCTTTGTGCGTCCCTTGACCCTTCCTCAAGCTACCCTATAAGTCCCGACTAAGCCCTTTCCCACTCGCAGGTCATCCGCGCCATCGGCGACACGCCCACCGAGAAGGGCTCGGACGCGCAGAATAGGATTGCCAAGCAGTTCTTCAGCACAGTGGAGAACTGGGAGTAGATTACCAGAAGTAGTACAGCGGTGCGCTCGAAGAGCTGTAACCCGAGCGCTTCCGCATTGACTTCCTCGCCTTCGGGTGGCTGCCCCTTCGCTGGCCGCCTCACCTGCGACTACATCGAGGATTATAGCGAGGCTATGATCCCTTGGCTGACCCGATGATCAGCCTCCTCGCTTTCACTCGCCTCACTTGCTCAAAAACGGCTTCTTTCGGCGACGGCTGGGACGGGCTGGGAGCCTTTCTTCGCTCTAGCTCGGGCCCAGAAACACCCAGATGGACATGACACCACACTGCAGACCGCCAGTCTCCTTCTTGCGCTGCTAGCATCTCGAGCTTCGCGTTCGCACTCGACGTTCGCACTCGGCGTTCAAAAAGTCTTAGGAAGCAAAGCTCTAAAATTGCACAAAAGAAGGGGGAGGATGTCGAACGCGCAATGCGTTGACTTTGGTATCAAGGGCACTAAAGGGAGTCGGACCAGATTCGTAGCGAGGGAAGCGAAGCGAGGAGGGAGGAGGGAGGAGAGGGGAAACCATCCTCGCTGTCTTTCGTGGCGGGGAGTAGAGAGTATAAAGGGGGGAGACGGAGGAGGCGTGTGTCGTGGCAAGCGAAGTCGTATCAAATGAGGCAGAGAGGAAGAGAGATGGAGACGTCCGTTCGGCGCGGGCGCTTAGTGGCCGTTGACGGTAGGGGTCTGCTTGTCGGCCTCGGCGGCGACCTCGGCCTTCTTCTTGGTGACGAGCTCCTTGATGGAGGTGAGGAGAGGGGTGAGCTGCTCCTGCGAGTACTTGAGGATGTTGGTAGCCTTCTGCGAGATGGGCGTGTCTGCTCGGCGGAGGAAGGTCAGCACGAGAGCGCGACGAGTCGCGGAGGAGGAAGGTGAAGAGGAAACGTACCGGCCTTGACAATCTCGGCCTTGATGTGAGCGGTAGCCTCAGTGAGTCCGTCGATGAGAGGCTGAGCCTTGGCCTGAGCGGTGGTCGGGAGCTCCTTGACGTTGGTGGTGATGTAGGCGGAGAGCGACTCGGCCTCGCGAATGACAGAGTGGATGGCGTCGGTGGCGGACTGCTTGTCGTGGGGGAGAGCAGCGATGGTCGAGTGGAGGCGCTCCTGGAGAGCGTGGATCGTCTCTTGGCCTTGAGCGATGCGGGTCGAGAGCTCGTTGGTCACGGGCGAGATGCGCTGCAGAGTTTGGCAAGCTGAAGTCAGCTACTGGTTCGAGGCTTCGTCTTCCAAGGTGAGCCTTGTCGAGCGACTGAGCGAAGCCTTCGGCGCTCGGTCGCCTCTCCTCCGGGCTCCGTTTCCACTCGTGGGATTCGCACACCACTCGAGGCAAGCGCTGTACGTGAAGTGCACCGGCGGCCTGCACAGCGCGAAGCTCGAGCGAGCCCTCCGAGTGCCTTTGCTCCGCCGACTACCCCAGCCAAAGCGAGCGCTTATCTCGGCCGTGCGTCACTGACCCCAGCTCGTCACCAAATTCACACGCGCAAACTCGCTCGGAGCGCGCGAGCAGAGAGGCAGAGAGTATCGTAGTGGACTGAAGAACTCACCGATTGGATGCCATCAGCGTAGGCCTTGGCAATTCCAGCAGCCTGGTCGGCGGGCTGCCTCGCCTGCTTGTAGAGGTCGGCGGTGTCGGACTTGACCTGAGGGAAGCGCTTCTCGACAAAGTCGAGCGTCTGGTTGGCGTAGCCATCGACCGTCTCGAGGGGGAGGCGGTTCTGCAGCGGCTCGAGCTTCTGGAGGATGGAGAGCGCGAGAGTCGTAGCGCGGTCGTAAATGGCGGTCGAGTAGGTGTTGGACTGGACGAGTGAGTAGGCCTGGGCGAGCGTATCCTTGACGACAGGGTAGGTCTGCACCTGTAGACGAGAACACGTCTAGCGAGCGTCAGCGGCGCGTTCTGCTTTGCCTGGTTGGGTCGCCTCCTAGCGAGCTTCTCAGGCGCTTCGACTGTAGGGGAGCAGAACTTACGCGCTCGTACGAGTGCTGGTGAGCCATGTTCTCAGTACCGGGGATGGCAGCAGTCTCCTTCTCGAAAGCAGTGGGCTCGGTCATTGTGCGTGGAAGAGGGTCTGAGAGCGACGAGCGGGCGGGCGCGTCAGTAGGCTGATACAGAGCTGTAGCAGGGTAGACTGCTCACGTTGTAAAGTGAAAGTAACGATTCGAAACGGCGCGAAGTTGCGAAGGCGAGGTTGTGGAAGGAAGTCAAGAGGGAGATTTTGGGCGCGCGGTGCTTGGAGCGTGAAAGAGGCAGCTCGGAATGATGCTCAGTCAGAGATCTGCAGTGCAGTATCAAGTCCGTCTGGGAGTCAATGGAGATGAATTCGAGAGAAGGACATCTCCGAACTCACTACAGCCAGCGCCGAAGGATGACCTCCTCTCCATGGCCCGGACTGAGCTACAGCTCCCTGGCACGTTCGGGCAGCGAACTCAGCTTTCCGGATTCCATCGTGAAAGCGCTCCCGGTGCATCCGGGTGACGTTACAGCCCTGTCAGCCGTTGGCGGAGGTCGAACCTTGCCAAGATCGCCGCCGAAAGATCAGAGTGATATAGGCCAGCCAGGCGAGCGGGGCGGCTCACAGGCTACTCGCGGGAGCAGTCAACCTCAGAGACATCCGTTCAGTCATGCCTCAGGAGCGGACGACCTGCTAAGAAGGGGTGCTGAGCGAGTCTCGGCGCTGGTTCGCTCGCTCGCGACTGATCTCGCTGGCCATGAAGCTCAGTAGTACTGTAGGTATACGAAAAGAGCCAAAGGCGGGAGAAGCAATCCCTCGCAGATTTGCAGATTTGCACCAAGCTGCCGGGGGGAGGGCGAGTGTGGTAGTTGGCCCTCAGCGACAGCTGGCAACGAGAGAGAAGCGGCGCTGGCAGAAGGGCGAGAGCGAGACGGGAGATCGCCAGCGACCAGGATGAAGCTTACCATGGCGATGAAGGCGTAGAGCAGCAGACCGATGACTGTGAAGGCGAAGGGTAGTTCTACGGCTCGTCGTCGCCGCCGAGCATGCTCAGGAGAACTTTGCCCATGGCGAGGCGAAACTCGGTGTCGACGAAGCCCCTCGCGATCCAGATGCTGGAACAGAAAGTAGGTACAGTCTTGCCCGCCCCTTCGGTTCGGTCGGCGAGGGGGAGGTGGCTTCGTCTCCGATGAATTTCGGTGTTCGTGCTCACGTCTCGCTGGCCTGGCGAGAGCGACGGTAACCTCCTACAGGCAGGGTGGAGAGCTGGAAGACGTCTAGAGGCTCTAAAAACCTGACCGTGTGGCATACTACGGTCATGCAGTTGAGAATGAACTAGAAAAGGCGAGATGCCCGTAGGCGCCGAGCATCCTTCTTGTCGCCAGTCAAGGCGCAAGACGGCTTTCATCGGCTCGGGCGAGGAAGTAGACTGTGAACTTCTCAATCACACCGGACGGCAGCTTACGAAGCTCAAACATACTACTATACGCTTGATCTACAATCCTCGACGCTCTACGAATAAGTTTTGATGATCTAGATCTAAAAGACCGCCTTGAGAGTCTTGTTGAGAGCGGTTCCGAACTTGCCACGATTCTCGAGAACCTCGTAGTCGACGAACTCGGTGAACTGGAGGGAGGGGAGAGACGGTCAGCTCGGCCTCGGCGGAAGCAGGAGGGGGCACAAGTAGCTCACCTCGGGGTCGTTGATGTAGGAGGTGACATCCATGCTGGCGGCGCGCTCCCAGCGAGTCTTCTTGATGATCTTCCAGGAAATGAAAAGGACCACGAACATAGCGGGGGCGAAGCTGAGGAGGGGAGGGATAGGTCGGCGTTAGCGAGGGTCCCCAGTGAGCGATTTACATGGGAAAGGAGAGTTTACTATGCGAAAATGAACGTAGGCGTATCCCAGTAATTGTTCAAAAACACGCTACATAAGGACAGGTGTTAGCTTCCGTGAGAAAATGGCGCGGGAAGGGCACACGGCGCTCCTCGGCGAAGGCGAGAACTCACTTGTAACCCTGGAAGATGGTGACGACGATGGCCGAGATGAAAGCGTACCAAGCCGCGAAAGGCTGGAAACGACTACGAGCGGGGAGAGTGTCGCGCGAGATGCCTTGAGCCTTCAATCCAGCGTTCCAGCGGATCCCTGCGAGTGGAGAAGGGGTCAGCGCAGGACGGAGAGAATGGAAGAGAGCGGTACTCACAGGTACCAGCCATGACAATCCATCCGACCAGCTTTTAAGCGTGTGCAACACGTCAGCATCCAATCGCGAGAAATTCTGGCGCCTAATCGAGCACTCACCTGAGCCGAGCCGACGAGACCGGTCAAGTAGGTGATGACGATGGAAGCCGAGGACGAGACTTGGCAGTAGGAGACGAGACAGAGGATGAGGACGGTTCCTACAGCGATCCAGGGCACTCCGTTCCTACGGCGAGGGAAGGAAGTAGGGAAAGGGGAGAGTAGGGAAAGGGGAAGAGGAAGGAGGGGCGAAGGATGGCAGGATATAGCACGTGAGCTCTCATGTTCCGACAGAATGCTCCCAAGACTAAGCTCACCTGTTACGCTTCGCGAAGGCCTTGGGAGCCTGTCCATCGCGACCCATCTGGGCGAGAGTGCGGGAGGAGCAGAAGAGGAAAGCGTTTCCAGCCGAGAAAACCGAGGTGAGGATCTGTAGTGAAGGAAGGTAAGTCGTTAGCGTGGAGAAGAGCCGGGGCGAACTCGGCGCAAGAAAGAGAGCGTACAAGAGCGTTGACGATGTCGGGGAGGACGGGGATGGCGAGACGCTGCATGGAAATGACATAGGGCGATTTGGCTCCTCCGGGGGCGTCGGAAGCTTGAGCACCGAGAAGGTTGGGGTCGTTGTAGGGGACGAGAATGCCTGAGAGGAGGCAGAAGGTCAGCTTCGGCGTTCGACTCGGCGCCGAGGAAAGTGACCCACCGATAGCAAGAGCCGAGCCGATGAAGAAGACGACGAGACGGTAAATGGTAGCCTTGAAAGCCTTGGGCATGACCTTGCGAGGGTTACGAGCCTCTCCAGCGACGATGGTGAGGTAGTCGGGGCCGGCGACGGTGAACGAGGCGTTGACAACTGGGGACGGGCGACATTAGTTCTGATTCGACCCTGTGCTCGATATGTACTGACCACATGCGAACCAGCCCTCGAAGATTCCAGTCGACTTAGCGTGCTCAGGGTAGGGAGTAGTGACTGAGGGAGGAGCGGGGTTAGCGAGCTTCAGCGCGCCCTGTTTACCGCTTTACGCACATGCTCCGGGGTCTTGCCAGTGCCTGAAGCCAAAGCGATCCTTGCCAGGGTTGCCACCGAGCTGTCGGAAGAGGACGAGGATGTCAGTTCGAGGCAAGTGAAAAGGGGGAAAGAGACGGAAGGCCGAGATGAGGCTCACCATGGCGATGAAGGTGTAGAGCAGCAGACCGATGACTGTAGGAGGATTGCAGTCAGCTTGACGGCTTGTCTTCCTCGTCCTTGCCAAACTCACTCAGCAGAACCTTGCCCATGGCGAGGCAGAACTCGGCGTTCGCGAAGCCCCGAGCGGTCCAGATGTTGAGCGAGGTGTACAGAACGATGACAATGGTGATGAAGACGGCAGCATTGACTTTCAAGGTCTCTTGCCAGTAGCCGAGGACAAGGCCAAACGCGGTTACCTCTGCATGGAAAGGTGGTCAGCTCGTGAATGACATCGCGAAGGCTTCTGGAGCTCACCGAAGATAGTGAGAGCCTGCTGGTACAGGTAGAAGTTCCATCCTATAGGTGAAATTCGAGGTTTAGCGAGCCGCGCGTAGCCCCAGCGCCGAGGTACTCACCCGTCGCGAATCCTAAAGCCTCGTCGACGTAGCGACCAGCATTGCGCGCGAATCCGATATCTGTGGGCCAGAAAGTGACCTAGAGGTGGATCCATGTCAGCTCAAAGTCAGCTGAAAGTGCTTGCAACGGACTCACAAGTTCAAGCTGGCATTCGGCGATGGCACAGATGACCGAGGTCCACCACAAGTAGGCGATAAGTAGCGATGCGGGTCCTCCGGAAGTAAGTCCAGTTCCCATCTACAGGGTGAGATCCTCGGGTCAGCCTGGGTTCTTCGCCAAGATCCCACCTTCGGTTCGGCGCGCCAACAGCTCGAGGAGAAACTCACGTTGATGAAGAGGGCAGTTCCAACAGTTCCTCCACTAGATAATCCGATGTCAGATAGTAGAGGTAGTAGAGGTCGGTGGAGAGTGGTGCACGAAGGAGAGAGGAAGGAGCGAGGAGAACCGCCGAAGTCAGCTCCGAAACGACGATTGATCTCCAGCAGCAGCATCACTTACATGGCTGTAGAGAAGCATTGGACGAGAGCGAGCAGATCCGAGAATTAGTGTCAGCTTCTCGAGCTCGGCAATTCCCACCTTTGCCGCCTCGCCCTTGCTGCCCCGCCATGCGTCCTGCCCCTTCCTGCGGCTGCTCGATGCCATCGACTAGAGGTCGCCTTGTAGCCCATACAATGAGCGAGCAGGACCATCGTAGTCTATACTCCATCTTCTACCGATACCGAGAGCCGACAGCTCCCGGTGGCCACCGTCTCCCGCCGTTCTCCATTCCGAGGACGAGAACGCCGAAAAACGAGAGAACGGGCGACGAGGGTGCTGGTACGGTGCAGGAGGGCTCGGAGTGCGACAGTGACCAAGAAGACCCACCAATAAGGTTAACATGGAAGCGTTCGAGCTTGCGGCTGCAAGAAAGGAAGGAAGAGATGAAGAAGGGTCAGCGAACGAGCGAAGATGAGACTGTACACAGTCAGAGGCGTACAGGACGCTCGCGCAGAGGATGTAGGGAACTCACTGGGTAGCCGACGTTGAAGCATATCGCTTCTGGTCGAGAGAAGCGATGGAGGCAGAGTCGACGCGCTCGTCCACCGAGTCCCGGCTTGCGGGAGCGTCGACCTTCTTCTCTTTGCTCGCGGTAGGTGAAATCGAGCTCATCGGTGTAGGTCGAAAGGTGCACAGGCAAGCAACTGGAGGAGGGAGAGCAGTCTCCGCGCGTGAGGGCCTGTTTTTCCCCTCGAGCCATCTCCGGCTTCCCCCCCGCCCTTCGCCAAGCAAGCAGTGACGTCCGAGTTCTCTATTTTTCGGCGGAGAGTTTGGCTCGTCTCCCTGCGTCAAACGGAGCGAGCTGGGGGAGATAGCGCTAGTAAAGTGGAGTGGCAGAACAGAGATAACGAGCTACACGTGATTCCCAGCGTTGCAGCCGCCTCGATACCCCCCCTGCGCCGAGCGAGCGAGCTCTCGAGCGCCCGCCAACCCTCTCTGGCCCCAAAATGTGCCTCTGACCCGACGGGTCCGAATTCTGCGCGTGACTGACTTTTCACATCGCTTCCGCTTCAGCGCCGTCGAAACATGGGCGCCAGTCCGAGCGGGCGAGCGAGGACGGGGCCCTTGCGACCGAGAGCCGAGTTGGCTGAGGAGGGAGCTGGAGGAGGAGCGGGACGAGTTGCTGGGGGAGGAGGTGGGTTGGAAGCTGCCTTGCGTTTGGCCGCAAAGGGATTGGTGGGTTTGGGTGGTTTGAGAGGTCGTGAGGAGGAAGATGTAGGCGTGCGAGAGGCGGACGAGGAGCTGAAATGAGAGAGGAGGTCGTCCGCATCGTCGTCTCGGCGCTTGCGAAGTTGGACCGGCCCGTGCTCGCGAGGCTTCGTCTGAGGCTGGGAAGGTGTAGCGAGAGGAAAGATGTGCTCTTCCCCAGGTGGTGGTCGGTCGTAGGGAGGGCGGTAAGGGAGGTGGCGAAGGAGGATGAGCTCGGAGGGCGAGGCGGCGACGATGCTCCGAGGTTTCGATTCCGAGACGACGGGTCGAGGTGCCCGGTAGAAAAGAGCAGCCCCTGCTCTGACTGGTTGGGCGTCGTAAGCCTCGGCCGCCTCGACTTCCCGCGCTCGCCGCCGCTCCTCCATCTCGAGCTCCTCCTCCGAATCCGAGAGCGGCCCAGTCTCGGCAGACAGCTTCCTCTGCCCGACGTCGTACATCGAGCGTCCTCCCGTCTTGCCCGGTCCGATGTAAGATCCTCCCATGACGGCGTCGTTGCGGAAGCGAAACGCTGCTCCCTTCTCCGTCTCGACGATCCCGCTGTCCTCGAGCAGCTGCCGCGAGATGTTCATGGTCGAGGTAACACCGCCGTAAGCCTGGTGGTACGCGGCAGCTTTCGGCTTCGTCGAGATCGCCATCTGCTCCGCATAGAGCTCCTCGGCCGATTTTGATGCGGAGCTGGTCGAAGCGGCGCTGGCTTCTTGGCGAGTAATGGCGCTGAGATGGAGCGAGATGGGCTTGGTGGGAGGAGGACAAGGCTCGTTAGAGTAGTTGAGGCGATGAGCGAGGGAGTGGAGGTAGGTAAGGGTGCGAGAGAGGGAGAAGGAACCGCCAAACAGCTCGAGCTCAAGTCCGATGCGATCCAGCTCTTGTCGGTAGCGGGCGGTCGTCCAGGAGGAGGGAAGGGGAGAGGTGGAGGAGGAAGTTGGGGGCAATTGGTTCAGCTGCGACTTGATGCGCTGAGTGCACGCCGTCTCGCGAAGGTCTGCGAGAGAAAGAGAGGTCAACGCCGATCCTCGCAAGCTGGTCGAGAGAGCTCCTCACCCAGCATCCTTAGTCTCAGCTTTGCTATCCGTAGCACACCGCCATCGGTAACCTTCCTCAGGCCCTTGAGCGAGAGGACTTGGAGATTTTGGTAGCAGCCGTCTTGAGAGGCGAGTCTGGCGATCCACGCAAGGCCGTCGTCCGAAACTCGAGTGTAGTCGAGCTTGAGGACTGCGAGTAGTGGCGCCACTCTTCTGAGCTTCGAGAGGTCCTGATCCGAAAAGCTGACGTCGTGGGCGAGGTCGAGGATGGCCAGGAAGTAGCTCGGCGCCGGCGCCAGCTCTCGCCCCCTCGGACCAGCCGACACCCATTCTTGCACGGCGAGCTCGTTCTCCTCTTTGATCCAGGCGATCTCGGCTTCGTCTGCTACGCAGAGGCCTCGATACGTCCTTCGTCGACTCGGCAAGTCCTCGCCGAAGACCGTTGCGAAGCGGCGCCAGACGTCGAAGGGGAGAAGAGGGTCGTCTATCCGTGCGAGAACGGCCTCTAGGAGGGCGGGGACGTGCGGGAGGTGGGCGTAGCGGTCGAGATGATCCCAAGCAGCAGGAGAGCCAAAGCCGTCCGCTACGCGAGAGATGCAGATTGATTGGAGGGAGGGAACGGAAGTTGACGTTGACGATACTGAGGTTGAGATGCTCCTGTTGCTGTAGGCGAGCTGGTCGAGCTGTGTACGAGTAAGACTCGGCTTGGACGGGCCCAGCAGGAAGTCGCGGTAGCCAATCCCTGAGATGGCCGACATGACGAGGCCCGAGTCTCGCCTGTCAGTTTAAAGTCAGCTCCAGCACCCTGGAAGTCCATCAGCAAGCTCACTTAGTTGCCAGGTCGAGCTCATTCTGCGCTCGCCGGACGCGTTTCCGCCGGCGCGTCGCCTGTTGCTGCTCCTCGTCTGCTTGCTCCTCCGCTTTTGTGGGCCTACGCGGTCGGTATTCTGTCCCAAACATCATGCACACGAGTTGTTGAGTTTAGTCGAACGATCAAGGTGAGGGGAAGAGCGAAACAGGGGAACTTCTCGTCGAGGAAACTTGCGAGAAGTGAACTCAGCAGACTTCACTGCCTTGATGGAGCACGATCGATTCTCAATACTAGTCGCAGGGGAGCCTCTCCTGTGAGCTAGGCTGCAAGTCTGTCTCCTTCTCTGCCTTCGGCGCTCGTTTCGCCTGACTCTTGGTTCTGATGGAGAAAGGCGTGGAGACTGATGAAGCAGTGACTGGCGGATAACCTGAATTCCTGCGACCATATAGAAAGAGTGAAAGGGGTACAGCAAAATCTCCAACGAGCCCCATCCACCCTCGGGGCTCACCCATCTAACGAATCCCACGCGTCTACAGAGCCCACGCCGCTCAGCAGACAGATCCTAGAACAGCCTAATGAGCAACGGTAGCCGCGGCGGTCTGAGCCTTGAGCTTGTTGACCTTGTCCTCGCGCTCCTCGACTTCGGCGAGGGTCTGCTCGTCCGTGAGGCGCACGCTCTGGAGGAAGAACACCGAGATGAGACCGATGACGGCGATGCAGGTTCCAGTGATGGTCATGATGCGCTGTAGAGGGGAAGAGATGGTCAGCCTCATGGTATGGGTGCTTTTCGGCGATTCGGCGAAGGCGACTCGAAGGCAAAACTCACTTGAGCCTCATCCTGAGCACGGGCGACAGCAAGACGCTCAGGAGTTCCGACACCATATGTCGCAATGAAGCCGATGGGGTTGGCGTAGGCGGAGGCGGCGAGGGTATCGTTGTTCATGTAGGTGCGAATCTTCTCGGGGACAGTGTTGGTCCACACACCTCCTCCAATGGCAGATCCAATACCTCCCGAAAGATAGTAGACGGTCAGATAGGCGGCGGTGATGGCGGCGAGGTCTAGATTAGGCAGTAAACTCCATCAGCCTCGGCGGAGCAGTCGAGGAAGTTCGAAGACTCACGTTCGTGCTTGGTGACGGTCTGAATGGCGGCTTGGGTGCTGTGAGAACATGTTAAGAAATCAGTATACGCAACAAGAAGCCAGGTGCCGCTCAATCGCGGGCATAACGCTTCTCTCAAAGGGCACCGAGCGCCGATCGCAAGGAGAAGAGAGAAAGCACAAAGCTTACGGGAAGCCAATGAATCCGGAACCGATACCACGGACGACTTGAACCATCGCAAGATCAGCCTGACTGTTGGTGCTCCCACGGTAGCGGATCATGAGACCTGCGGAAAGCGAAAGAGAAGGTCAGTGCCGAGGAAGCAGGTTGCCTCGAAAGAGCGAGCGTACCGAGAGCAAGGACCTCGACGCAGAAGCCGAAGATGATGATGGGCTTGAGGTAGCGAGTGTAGCGCACAATCACTCCAGCGAGAGCGGCGCAAAGAGTGCCAGAGAAGGAAGCGATGGAGCCGATGCGAGTGGCCGACAAGGTCGACTGGTTGCCGGCGACGACGAGGAAGGTGTAGAGGTATCCACCGACGACTCCTCCGGCGGCAGGGTGGACCAGGGCGACGATGAAGCAAACGATGACGGTGCGGTTGGTGAGGAGCGAGAAGGGAATGAGAGGGTGGCGCGCGGCGAAACGTTCCCACAGGACGAAGGCGATGGTACAGATACCTCCGACGACGAGGAGTGCAATGCAGTGAGCTGCGAGGGTCGAGAGCGAATATCAGCCGACTTTCCCCTGCGCCGAGCCCTTCCGCGAAAGGCTCACCGTCACTCCACTTGGATCCCTTGCCATTGGCAATGGTGATGGTGACGAGGATCATGCCGGCTCCAGCGACAAAGAGGAGAAGACCGACAAAGTCGAGCTGCCAGAAGACCGACATGAACTTGGCGCCGAACGACTTGCCGGCGGCGCGAGGAGGGGGAGTGACGACGGGTG
The DNA here is from genome assembly GCA_003054985.1 of Leucosporidium scottii. NCBI lineage: Eukaryota > Fungi > Basidiomycota > Microbotryomycetes > Leucosporidiales > Leucosporidiaceae > Leucosporidium > Leucosporidium scottii. The sequence goes on from MWVB01000019.1 coordinate 245,613, forward strand.
CGTTGGGGTCCTTCTTCCGCGGCCGCATGCCGTAGCCGAGAGCAAACACGATGGGAATAGCGAGTGCAGGCGTAAGGATGCAGAACATTCCTGGCGAAAGGCGAAGAGTGAGCTTTCGGCGCCGAGTGAAAAAGCGCCGACAGGCTCACCAAGTCCCCAGCGCCAGTTGTTGGCGGTTTCCTGCTTGGCGCCGAGGAGGGACTGGGTGATGTTACCGCTGACCCAAACGTTGATGACCTGATAAAGAGGAGGAGAGAATCAGCCTTTGGAACCGGAAGGAAGCGATGGCGAAGGAGGGTGAAGCGAAGAGCTGAAGAGTGAGAGTGAAGACCTACACCAGGGATGGAAGGGAAAATGGACCAAAACAACCTGTTGCGAGTGCTCGAGATATCGGAGATGATGATGTTCTGCGAGCGCGAAGGAATGTGAGCTCGGCGCCGAAGAGCGAGGGGGACCAAAGCCCACCTGGAGCAAGAAGAGACCAGTGACTCCCAAGACGTAGATAGCGTTTCCGACGGCGTATGCGTAGATGCTGGGGGCAGAGGCAGCTACAGCTTGTCCGATGGCGTAGAGGAAGATGCAGAGGCAGTAGGCCTCAACACGACCGAACGAGTTGGCGATGGCGGCGATGGGAGGTTGAGAGACGGCCTGTACAACAGCAGGTGTAGCATAGGTGAAGTAGAGTTATAGGCGAGATTGTCAGCGAAGTGGATCAGCCGCGGGATCCGTTGCTGGGCTCACCTGGAAAACCGACTTGATGCTGCCAATCGTGGCGAGCGTTGAATGTGCAGCGAAGGATACAGAGGTCGCCGTGCTCCTGTAAGTACCGTTCGTGTACTGCTCTGCTCATTTGTATTGTCATGGGAAGGTTGGCGGAGGGAAAAGAGACGACGAGAAAGGCAAAGCTCGGTCAGCGAACGCCGAGAGACCACGAGAAGATGAGTGCACTGCTCACCAAGGCTCATCACGTAGGCCAATAACGCGAAAGCACTGTACAGAACGATTCGGTACTTGGTGGTGAGGCGTTCGTTGAGGGTCTCCATCTGGACGACTCCACGCGACTTTTCGACAATCACCACTCCATTCTCATCTACCATCGTCTTGTTGTCGAAGGGACCAGAATGAGTGGACGGAGTTGAGGAGAGATCAGCCTTCTCCTCGCGGTCGTGCTCGTGTGAAGAGGAGCGAGTGGTTGCCATGGCGAGAGGCGGAGGGAGTTCGGCTCGGCGATGAGGTAGGGGAGGGAAGGAAGGGGGAAAGGAGGAAGAGAGGGCGGCGGGGGATGAAGGGAAGGAAGAGAGAGAGAGAGCGCTCAAATCTGATGATCTGATTGTGAGTGACCGCAGAAGAAATTCGTCCGGGCGCTAGCGGGTTGCCAAGTGAAGAAGGAGTGCGGAGGCCGGCACTTGTCGCGGCATCTCGTTAGGGTTGCTGCTCGCTGGGCAGGCTCTGCAGGTCGCTAGTGAAATAGGCTGTTGTTGGTTACAGCGACCAAAGGCAGATCTGGCCGTCCTCGCCACCTGTAACGACCGTCGAAGTCTGCGAAAAGCAAAGGTGAGCCTTTCGTCACGGCGCGAAAGCGCCTCAAAAGAAGAGCAAAGGCGCCTTGGACGTCACGAGGCCACGTACCTTTGTATCCAGGTATGAACAGCGGACAATGTCGGAATGTCCAGCTCCCCCGAGGGTGCGACCTCCGACCCCGGGCAGAACATGCTCGAGCACCCAGCGCTCGGGGTCCGAGAGGTTGATGATGGCGACGTCTCCCCTGCGAAGAGCTGGTCAGCGCTGGGAGCTCAGTTGAGTAGAAATGAGGAAAGTCTACTTTTGTGTACCAGTCATGATGCAGACGCCGTTAAGCGAGGGGTTGTAGTGGGCGCCGATGAGGTAGTCCGAGCGCCATGGCTGCAGGCAAACGTCCCGAATGTCGCCAAGGTCGGCCACCTGCGAGGACTGGGGGAGCGGGAGAGGGATATCAGCAGAAGCTTTGAAGGGTGCAGACGGCCGACATACATCCTCAGCGTCCCACAGCTGCAGTGTCTCAATCGTGGTCGCTCCCCAAACTCCCTTGAGCTCGGCGCTGTTCTCCTGCCCCTTCAACGCCATCCATCCTGCCGAGACCAAGCTCGCGCCGACCTGTGATGTACTCAGCACCGAATCGTCTTCGTCGGCTACTCGCACGTCATAAGTGTTGAGGAGGCCGTCGACCGAAGCCGAAAGGAGGACGTGAGGGAGGGAGGGCGAGGGGTGGAAGGTGAGGGAAGTGATGTCGTCGGAATGGGCCTCGGTGTAAGTGGATTTCAGTTTCATCGTGCGAAGGTCCCTGATGGACGAGAGGGAGTCAGCTCGCATCTCGGCGATGAAGCGAGCCGCCTGCGAAGCTCACCAGAGATCGATGCTCGTCTCGTGATGGTGCAGCTCCGCTCCGACCGCCAGGCAGCTCAAGTCACTACTCTGTGATGCTGTGAGATAAGGTGCGCCCTTCGGTCCTGTTCATGCACAGCTCGTCAGCCCGTCTCGTTTCGAGAAAGACGACGCAGAAGCTCACCTCGAAGCTTGAAGGCCTCCTTGGACAGGTCGCGCGTATCCCATCCTACCACGGTACCATCTCGAGCAGTGGAGAAGACGGCGGTGCTTCCCTCGCCGGCGCCAGCCACGAGCGACGTGATGCCCTTCTGCGAGCTCTTGAGCGTCGCGAGCGGCTGCAAAGTCGGTGAAAAGGCGCGCAGCGAGTCATCCGAGCCAGCAAAGAGGTAGCCCTGGGATCCTAGTGGCACCACATGCAGCACGTACGGCGCGTTGTCGGAGCCAGGCGCGAAAGCGGTTTGTCCAGCGAGTCGGAGAGGGTTTGAGGACGAGCCAGGGATGAGAAGGGGAGGGGGCTTGCGGAAGAGGGATGCCATGCTGTCCGGGTTTATTGAGAGCTGGTTGATGAGCTGCAGGCGAGCGAGGCGAGTCGAGCGAATCGGCGAGAGAGATCAAACAGCGGATTTGAGCTCCGCCGCCTTTCGCCTTCCTTCAAATCGCTGCTTGCTCTGCTTACTCACCACTCTGCTGCTCGTCGTCATCGGATTGCAGTCAGATAAGTTGTTGAAACTTGCTCCTGCTCTCACGCGGTCGGACGACGGGCGAGTACCGAGCAGCTCGTCCTTCAACCCTTCGCTCCGGCGCTGCTCTCTGCTCTTCGCCGCCTCGCGAGCGCAGCAAAGTCACGGAACAACAAAACTGCATTGGACTATCAACGGGGAAAGCGCCTACTTCTTGCCCTTCTTCTTGCCCTTCTCTCCCGCCCTCGTCCTCAGCGCTCGGCGAGTCTTTGCCTGCACGGCCTTGGATGGTTTCTCGTCCGTCTCGAGGTCCTCGGGTTGCTCGATCATCGACTTGGCCCAAGTATACGCCTCTTGCTGTGAATGTGAATGCGACGTCAGTAGGCCGCAACTCGCTCTTCGGGCGGGCAAGACTGACGAGATCCTCGAGCTGTACCGAGGCGGCATGCTCAGTGAGAGGTTTTGAGCGGTACTTGTTGATGGTGTTGACCGAGTGGTGTTGAAGAAGAAGCTGATCCATCTCGTCGCACTCGCCAAAGAGGCGCATCTCCTTGCGAGAGCACCAACAGCTGCGAAAGGGGACCTCGGTCAGCTCGCTGAGCGCAGATGATGGTGGGAAACGAAGGGGGAAAGAGGCTCACCCGCTGCGAGTATCGTCGAAGAACATGACCTAGTGCAGAGGAGGTGGTGGTCAGCGTGACCCAAAGACGAGCGAAGGGGAACCTCACAGGGACGAGCTCCTCATGCTCGGCGCGAGGCGGCTTGGCATCGAGCAGCGCTTGAGGCGTATCCTCGTCTTCAGGGTCGGCAATCTCGGCGGGGAAGGGCCAATGTCCAGCGGTGCGAGCCCAGACGAGGAGACCTGTGAAGAGAGAGAGAGGTCAGCGATCTCTTGCGTCGCGAGGACAAGCGAGCGACTCACCATCGAAGAGCTCGGTATCCTTGGTGACGGCGACCTTGTCCTCGTATGAGGCTACCTGCTGCTGCCAGTCGATGAAGGGCTGACGGTCGATGCCCTTGCGACGAGCGGACTTGGGCGCCTCGCCTTCCTCGGCGACGGCCTCGTCATTCTTCATCTCGACATCTCCGCCTGCATCCTTGTCTACCGAATCCTCCTTGTTCTTGCTCTTTGGTGTCCTCTCGGCGCGCAACCTTGGCTTTGGCGGAGGAGCGACCGTCTCGCGCGCTGCTGCCGTCGACTTCCTCGCCGAGCGTCCAGCTGCAGGCTCCTCGACAGTCTCGACGGGCTCGACGGGCTCCTCCGCCTCTAGAATCTCGACTTCCTTCTCCTTGCCCTTGCGAGAGCGAGTAGGAGGGGCGGCGGCGACCTTCTTGCTGGGAGGGGCGCGGGTTTTGACGGCGACCTCCTGCGG